>CM076573.1:280434533-280775109 GCA_034641835.2 Pinus albicaulis
TTGTATTTACCTCGGACTATTTCTCTTGAACCTAGAGGAATTACTGAGTGATAACAATGTCAACCTAGTCATGACACATCACCACATTCATTCTCCCTCCTTGAAAACTGCAAAAAGTTAATTCAGAGGCCAAAAGGCTACTACATGTTTTTTCGTAGCGTTTTCCTGGCTTTAAGCCTAGGAAATGCTACGAAACTGTGTAAAAGTGTAAAATTTCCAGATTTCAAAATTGTCTCCAAAAAGTGACCTCCAGCTGTAAAAAATTGATCTTCAGCATGCCATGAACCTTCTAAAACATATTCAATCTCAACTTAAGACCCCCATGGTGTTTCCTCTTCATTAATGATCAGTTGAGCTATGGGCTCCTCAACCACATTCATCTTTAAGCCTTTCTTTTCCAGCTCTTCATGAATCAATTCTAATTTCTCTTGAAGGTATTTCACTTGGTCCTTCAGTGTCCTATTCTTAGTTTGCAAATGCAGGTTAATTTTTCTAATATGTTTGACCTCTCCTCTCAATGGCTGAGTCCATTTGATCAATTGATCTGTGTTGTCCAAAATCTTTGACACACTTAGGACCTGTTCTTCCCAAATTTCTTTCATTTTTTCAAAATGTACCTTCTGAACCTTGTGCTTTGTTGCCTGTTTCTTCAAGACTAATATTTCATCATTTGCCAACGTCAATTTCTCCTTAAGGATTTCAGTCTCTATTTTTCAGTGATTTTCTCTTTACCCTTTCTTTGTTTAATGACCAATTCATCTTTTGTAGGTGAGGAGAGGTCAATGATGCTTAGTGGTGGCTGAACAGTTTTAGTGACCTTGTGAGCCTCTTTGCTGCTTTCTTTGACTTTTCTTGCATGTATTTTCATTGGTTTTCTAGCTTGAAACATGAATCCTGCATCTTCACCTGCAAACTATAACTTCTTAGCTGTTTTTCCTTTCTTGAGCTTCCTTCCCCCCTCATTTATGTCTTCAACTTGGACAATGGGAGTTTCTTCAATATCAATGGCCTGCAAGATGTCCTCTAAGTTACCCTTAGCCACTGTTTGGCTCCTTGTTACTCTCTTGCTGCCATTTTTTCTCACTTTTGGTTTTTGTTTTGTAGGTGTAGCTTTGGGTGTATAAACCTTCTGCAAAGGCTTTGTCTCCGTGATCACTGGCTCAACTTGCTCTGCCACTGAAGGTGATGGGATATTTCTAGGTTTGGGATTCCTTTTAGGAGTGATAGCATCTACTTCAAAACCACCAATGAATAGAAAAGATGACCAATCTCTGCCAAATCTATTTAACTCCTCTAATACCAGCAACTTGATCAAACCATGATGAAAGAGTGAGGTTTCATTTCATTCTTTTTTAACTTGGACCTTATCTAACATTTTAGCTAAGCTTATGTATAAGTAAAATGGTCAATCAAGAGATCTCTTACCCACAAAATGAAGCAGAAGCCTAAGGTGGTAGGAATAGACCATGTGATATCTCCCTTCACAGCTGAAGTACTTCTGAATAATTAGCAACAACTTTGAGAAGTTGTCTTTCATGTAGCTCCTTGGGATGGCATTTGTGAGATCAATTTCACTATGCTCTGGCTTGATAAATTCTTTATAGTCCTGCATGGTGAACTTGAAGCCTTTGAACGACTATTTCCCTCCCCTAGGGATTCCTGTTATTGTTGCAATGGTTTCTGGTGTTATTGTGAGATTTAACATTACCACCTTTGAAGTTGTCCCATTGAAACTGATACCAAACTCCTTAGAAACCTGCAGATGGCATCCTCGAAATATTTGGCAGAAATGAAAACACCCTATTCTTCTGAAAACTTCTAAGGCAGTTGGGTCTTCATTTAAAAATTTCATTTCTAATGGCTCATATCTGAGGTAGTGGCCACCTTTTTTGGTATTCCTCTTTGCAGCCATGGTGATTTTATACCTTCTCAACCTCGCTTGATTAGTGACACTTGCAACTTTTGAAAATTCCAGAAACCAGCTTGGCTTGGTGAAACAACTCTCCAGAACTCAATAGCATGAAAAGATGAAGCAGAGAAGGACAAAGACTCAATTACGTAATGTATTAAAGTTTCAATGATAACTCATGCCTTTATCATGACTCATGTATGCTAAAAATAGTAATAATGACCTCAGCCATGACCTTTGTGCCTTTGAAATAAACCTAATTGAATCGAATGACATCCACCCTAACATTTCTAATCATGGACTGACACCTTGCACCAGTTTTGACAAGACAAACATAAATACCCTTTTTTGTAGTGTGGTTAGTTCATTTCCTAGAATTTTCGCTATGAAACTATTCGGCAGTTTCGTAGCGAAAAATGCCTTTTTACAGTGTAAATCACTACGAAAAGAGGAAAAATTGGCTAAAGTTACCTTTTCAAATTCAAAATCTTGGGAAATGAAATATATCAGCAAATGATGATTGATGGGACATGATATGACTTGAATGGGGATGGGTTTGGACCTTAGGATAGGTTAATATGAAAAATTTAAAATTTTCCTTTATCAACTTGTGACAAATGAACTCTAAGACCATGTCAAATAATGTTTCAATTTTTCTGAGTGATAACAGTAAGGAAAACACCCAAAAATAACATGATGACCATATATTTATATTTTCATCATAATCAAATAATTGTTGAGGGACATGTGGTCCATTATCAACCACAAAACCAGTTCCACAATAAAATAATGCTACATCCTCATATCAAAAGCTTCATTTATGGACCATTCAAAAGTCCCCCACAAACATTAAAGTGGAAATAGAGAGATTGAAATCTTCCTTAGACAACTTATCCACTTGAGTGTTTCGTTCTAATATGACCTTATCACTTAGTATAGGTTGTAATAGTGTCATCAATTTGTCTTCCTTGTAGGAAACAAAATTTCTATTCTATTATGACCTCGCTTAGTATAGGTTTAAGGAAGAGAACTAGATCTTAGAAATGATATTATAAATGGTGTTGTAGCATGAAATAGGTCTATAATCACCAAAAGAACCACCATCCTACTTCTTCATAAATGTGTGTCTTGTTATAATAAGAAATCACCCTACCTATTTGTCGGTATTTCCGAATCACTTGCAAGAGATAATTTTTGATGAATTTGTAAAATCTAATATAAAGTTCAATAGGAATCCCATCTAGGATTTTTTCATAGAAGAGAGAGTAGTTAATACCTCAAATTTTGAAGCTTCAATTACTAAAAAGAGTTTGAATGTTTTGAAACACAAGAAGGGAATAGATATGAAACCACAAAAAATTTCCTAAATGTGACACCTGTGAGGCTCCAAAAACAAAGAACTAAAATGATGAATGCATTATTTAGCCATTTCAAGGAAGGAACATAAAAGCCCACTGCTAGATTGAAAGTTCCAATTTTTTTTTTAATTTTTACAATATTTAACGAATCTGTCATTTTTTTTTTTGCATCACTGTCCCCTACCCTTATCCAAATGGATTGACTCTTTAATATCCATTCTCATTCATATTTTCTTATAAGACCTTGTTTGAATTCTTCTCAAGACTAAATTCTATGAATGTCATCAACTTCCAAAAAAAACACCCCTTTTCCTAAAGGAAAAGAAAAGAAAAAAAAGAAAAAGGGAAGTTGCTCCCTCCACTTCCAACAAAGTTTCCCTTTCCAATTCTTTATCTATATTACCCCATTTTTAGGAGTTTTCCAAAACCCTTGCATATATTATCAACAAGTTTATCCATATCAATCACATCCATTCTTGATAAATTCGACATTTCGAATCAAGCCACCGTGGTTCATCTTCAGGAAAATATCCATGAGTAAGATTGATCTCAAAATAAAGGTATAAATATGAGAGAGAGGGATGATGAGTGGGAGGGAGATGCAAGGGAGGCTGACCCAAAAAGGTCTAAAAATCAAATAGATTAATAAATAGAAGAAAAATATCTTAATTAATTAATTAATTGTGGATATATATATATATATATGCGATGGATTCAAGAAATATTTAATTTTAATTTAATTTAAAAAAATTATTTATTTAAATTTTAAAAAGTTGAATATTTTAATCCTCAGTTTTAAGTTTATTAATATATTAAAAATGTGATCTAATAAATGATAATATTTTTTATAATGATAAAGGGATGAGAAATGAAAATGATGTATGAATATAGACTATGGTGCACTTGATCTTGAGTTTGCTTGGTTGCCTTTAATTTTGAGCTGTTGGAGGGAATCTCGAGGATCGCTTGGCTGCCTTTGGGAGTTAAAGAGGGTGGAGAATCCCCCTAGAATCTCTCCTTTTTGTCTACTCTGAGTCTTAATAGAAAAATATTCACCAAAAATGCAATATCTTCATGATTTTCTTGCATTTAACTCATGTTATGTACTCGAAGTATGATAAGCCTCAATCTCCATCTACACTAGCATCATAAGACCACAATATAATTAAAATGCAAGAAAAAGAGACTTAATAAGGCAAAAAGGTGACCATTAACCCCTCCAACTATACCTAATGATGTATCTCACCATCGCCACCCTACTAAATGGTTTCTCATCATTTGAGAAACTATTCCTCCCTCTACATTTATTTTAAGGCTTTGATGGACCCTCTGACTTCCCAATGAATAAGTGTGGGAGTCCCTTCAGGAGGGTAAAAACCATCATTCTTTTATGCTTCCTCCCATTCTTTGTTCTTCTCATATTGGTCCTTTCCATCACTCAGCCCTAGCAGCAAGGATAGACTGATCTTCAAACCAAGCCACTCAATATTTTTGGCCTACATGTCCCTCTAATATAATGGTGCTCTCTCCAAGGCACCCCTAAATATTTCTGGTCTATGGTACTCCATGTTTTTAAGGGTGTGAGGGAGGTTGTTCCATCTCCTTTGGCTATACATTATGCACTCATCTCCCAACAACCTAGAAACATCATCAAAGTGATCCATTTCTTGAGCTTGTGTGTGGAGGTATTTTTCTGCAAGTGCATGATCCTTTTCAATCTTTATATGATTATCGATGACTCCCCTAGGGCTGAATAGTTCTGCCCTAATGTGTAAGGGTTCTCTATTTTCTCTTCTCATAACCCTTATCATTTCTTGTGCTATGGTCTCTTCATCAACCATCCATGATGCCAATGCCATTAAATGCATATCTCCCATCCTAGGATTGGGGTCCCAAATATTTAATTCTATCAACATAATGTTATGCATGTAAAAATTTACCATTTTTTCCTTATCTACCATACTTGCTTCATTGAATAAATCAATGAACTGTCTACAATTTTGGAAAGGTAAGGATCCATGGGAGGTTAATGCTTTGATTTGAAAGAGGATCCACTGCTCCTTGAGGTAAACTGCATATGAATCTGAAGGATATCTGTGTTGAATGGCCTCCATGCACAAATATTCCATGGTGTCCCATTGTTTATCCTTTTTCTGAAGCTGCTCTTGTAGTGCTATATTATCTGCCTGTGCCTTCTTAATTTTCTCCTTCCAAGCTGACTCTCTGAGCCTAACATTAGATAAATCCTCCACCAACTCAGCTACTTTTCCTTTCATGACCCCTATGTTATGCACACATTTAGATGTGGCAAGATTCATCCAATGATGAGTGTGTGCCCTCTTGTCTTCCAATTGATAAAACAAAGGTACTGTGAAATTTTGAGGAATTAATCTACCCCCCTCAATCTATGTGTAGTAGGAGTTGAGATTGGGTTGAGGGCTCGGGTTTGGCACTACTACTACATCTTTCAGAACTAGTTTTGGTGAGGTTTCCTCTTCCTTATCATTTTTTCCTCCCTCTTTTTAATCTTTTTTTTCCTCTTATGCCTTGTCCTCAACTTCTTTGACCTCTTGCCCCTATGTGGTTGTCTTTTCCTCCTCAACAAAGGAATTTTTTATCCAAATATGTGCTTTCTAGAGTTTCATGTAGCAAAAACAAAGTTTCTTGTAGAAAACTTTGTTTTTCTTGCTGAAGACCCTATTTTCCTTGTTTTTCACTCTTTTTCAGTCCTTGGAAGGTCTGTGGTGGTTGCATGAGGTGTATGTGATGCCAATCTAGCTGAATCCCTTCTAATATATGTTACAGGGGTCCTTACAGGTGGAATGAACTCTTGCACCCTTCCTTCCTCTAATATGGTTTCTTCATCCTTCTTTGGTGATTCTTCAATGGAAATAGGGCTCTTAGTGGGAGTCTGTGGTTTTACCTACCTCACCCTCTGACTCTTCCTAGTTATGAAGTACATAGGTGTCTTTCTCTTTCGTTTTTTTTCCATAGGTGTGCTCAAAGTAATTAGGTTAGCAGCTACTTATTGATATGTGATGTCTCGTGACATGCTGGTGTCTTGAGGGGAGGTTTCACTACCAAGGATAGGGTCCAAGTATTCCTTTTCCTCAATATTTCTTCCTCCTTTCCCTCAGCTTTTTATTTCTATATCTCTATTGTCTCTATGTTTTTTGTCTCAATTTTCATCTCTTATTTTTCTACCTTGTTTTCTGCCTCCTCTCCTCTTCTTCTACCTCCTCTTTAGCCTCTTCTTCTTCTTCTTCTACCTCCCTCTCTCTAAGGTTAGAAGCATATGTTTTCCCTATAGGGTAGCTATAAAGGCTTCCCTATCCATGTCTATGAAAGAAGACTAGGATACAGGTAGGTTCAACCTTCTCAAAGCAACATTCACAATTATTTTTATGAGGCCATGATGGGCCAAGTGCTAATATTTTATTTGCCTCACCTTATGGCTCATGTCAGCTATGGAGTTGAGGAGGAAGTGGGGGATGATTAATCTCTATTCAAGTGGGATTTATCCTTTAAACCTAAGTTCATTTAACAATATGAAATGATACCCATAGACCACAGTAAGTCTGCCTTCACAAGAAATAAAATTCATGATATGGAAGGCTACTTCATCCCAGGGGTATGAAAGGCTTTCTCTCCTCACTCCATTTTTATCTTCAATGTACTCCTCTCCTAGTAGAAAGAAATTCTTCTTGGCTGCAGTGCTATGCATTCTTTCCTTAACCCATTTGACTCCTAAGGGAAAATTTGTAACTATGCTTATGAGTTCAGGAGACAGTGTGATGGCTAGGCCTCTAACCATAGTGGTGGCTCTCTCTTCTGAATGTGACTACAGAGCCACTGCAAATTTTTTAGCTATCTATTCATCATAACCTTTCAATAGCTCAAAGAAACCTATCCATTGGTGATTTTGGAAGATTTCCATGACTTGAGGGTGCTACCTAAATCTCTTAATGTAAGAGGCTCTCTTTTGTTGAATCACCCTCCCATTTTAATGGTTGTTATATGAAGGTGGTGAGAGGTTTGAGAGTTATGTATTGGAGATGGAGTTCTTGAAAAAACATGCAAGAACATTTATTTTACCCTTTAACTGTCAAATTTACTTTATTGAGTGTCAATTTTATGGATAAATTTCAGTGCGAAAGGATGGAAACCACTTACCTTTGTCCTATGCTATTTTTGTTTGAGAGATGGAGGCTTTGGGAAGAAAATTCACCCACGAGTGACTCCATTTTTCCTTCTAAACCCTTGCTAATCTGATTTTGAAGTTTCCTATAGCAAAACTTTGTTTCTTGTAGCACAATGGTGCATGCAAGCTCAAACCTTGATGTTTCTCTTCTGATGGATCCCAAAACTCTCCCACTCTTGCTTCTCTTTGAAATTCTCAATGAAATGGTGGAAATGAGACAAATCTTACCTTTATTGGAATTTTAACTAAATTTGGAGCATTGTGGTGACTCGTACTTAACACAAGTTTTCCTCTTTAAGACCATTGGTCCCACTTCAGTTAATCATTATTGAGCCTTGTGATCACTCTCTTCGTACCCATCCACCCTCTCTTGACTTGATTTGAATTTCTCAGGTGACATGCACTTCTAATTTTCCTCCAGTTTCACTTTACGAAGGTGGCCAAGTTAACTGGCCACCTTTTTTCCTTTTAAATTTCTAAAACTTGACATTCAACCATTTTTGTCATTATGGATGCATAGCAAGAGGTGAGGGGTGATATCTGAGCTTACCCGATGTTGGTGAGGTGCTAAAGGAGTTGGATCTGATGGTGGAAGCCTTGGTCTTTTCTTTGCTGTGTCTTCATTTCTTATTTGTTTTCTGAGTGAGTAGCCTTTTTTGAGTGAGTTGCTAAAACTTTTTTTCTTTTTATTTTTTATTTTTCAAGTGTTGCATGGAGGTCTTCAGGTTCCATGGTTCATGTGATTGCCCATCTGGATTCATCCTCATCAAATTTCCTTCATCTTTTGGCCTTGTTGTGCCACACACAGATTGGCTACAAGAAAATTTCTAATACCTTTAGTAGTTTGATTCTTGCCCCTTCTTGATTCAGTTTGCTTAGAAATGGAGGGATATGGTTCATGGAGGATATGGAGGAGGTCATGGAATGAATGGAGTGGAGGATATGAAAGTGAAATGGGTCCGATGCCAAATTTCCAATGATTTAGCTCCTAATGGTGCAACATAGGGTTTAGATAGGGAATCCTTCTTCATGGAGTGAAATAAGGGTTTGGGAATGGTAGGTATAAGAAAAACATGAATTATCATGCCATTCTTGAAGTTTAGAAATCCTTGAGAGGGATTTTTCCTTGAATGATTTTCCTGTATCCGTAATATCCCAAAATAAGGGATTTCTACAACAATAAGAATATCTTAAGATATTCTAGAGTTGGAGATGCATCAATGTAAAACACATATTGGAGTAGCAGCATTATATCAATACATAAATCATGAGAAGATCCAAATAGCCATGAAATTGATCTTATAACAGCAAATGTATACAAATCCTTGAGGTAATGATCACTCAAGCTAGGCAATGCAAGCCTCAATAGAACATGTACAAGAAAATGAAGAACACTGCTACATATAGAAAGCTCGAGGCTATGACTACGCATTTTATAGGAGACACTACTATAGAAATAATATCAATACAAAGATATGGAAATGTATGGCTCAAATAATGTGGGGAGAAAAGCTCTAACCCCTGAAAAACAATATCAAGTCAATCCTAGAAGGATTGGCTGAAATATACAAAATGGAAAAAATGTCGGAGTAGCAGGGCTGAGTAGCAGCTGCAACTCAAGAACTGGATGGAGATGGTTGTATATGATACAAATCTGAATAAACCTCCTCCAATGGATTTTCCAAGTGAAATTTTTATCCTAACATTGAAGATCTGACCCTCCAAACAATACTGCAAACCCTCACTGCAGATACATACTGAAAATAACGCAGTCTAAGAGAGGGACTGCGCTATAGATCATGGAAATGGTTGGCCTGGTGCCAAATATGATGGGAATAATCTCAAATTATCCCTCACTGATCCTCCAAAGGAAATGATACTTCCTCCTCCGAAAAATAAGCATAGGAAGTGGTGTTCAGTAACCTCCACTACAACACCCTGCAACACATCTCAACTCTAAACAGAAACTGCGCTGTAGCTGAAGGATGATGCTTTGCCTAAAGCCTGAATGTGGAGAAATGAAGAGAAGCTCCTTCAAGAGGCCTCTCTTGGAAGGAGAAATAATTCCTAAACAGGAATGCCTTGTGCTAAGCAGCACTGCAACTCTGCTAAACAACAGGAGAATGCACAAAGTCTAAACAGACAATGAAATCAATAATCAATAAAATGAATAAAAATGGCTGCCTTGCCCTCCTATTAAACAAGTGAAATCCCTCTCTCCATGGGTCCCACTCATTATGGTTTCCTCCACCAAATAACCCTCTTTCCATTCATAGTGTGTTGTCTATCAAAGTGTTCTCCACCTCCTATCACAACACTGTTGACTTGGTCAAACTTGACCTTATCTCCATGCAAATGTCCTCTTTCACACTTGAGGGTGTGAAATCCAGCTCCAATGATGATCCCATTTCATACTATGAGCGATTTTATTCATGTTTTTATTATGCTTGGGCCTCCTTACCCAATTATTCATCTCCTAAGTGAAATCAGCAAAATTTAATATTCCAATTTGCTGCATGCAAATTTTGGGAATATTACAGTCCTCCCCTCCCAAATGCTGCTTTTCCTCAAGCAACTGCAAGGATATAACTGAGAAGTTTCCTCCCAAGGCATGGAGACTGAAAAATTATTGGGAAAACATCTTCCCCCAAGTGGATCCTCCATCCCCAATCAATTATCCATACAAAATGAGTCACCTCCCAACATGGCAACTCCTGAAAATGCTCCTCCACCTTGAGCTCATGCAATGTAGGTGGGCTGAAAATCTGAACATGGTAGACATAGGAGCCTACCCCACGTTTTCCTCCTCTCCACTCATGATAAGTGTAGAGAAAATGTTGATCCTGGGCTGCAAAATAATTGCCCTCAAGTGGCAAGATGAAGACTAGATCTCCAAAGATCTCCTCTCCAACGTTGTGAATCAAGCTGGCCCAAATCATCCCATATGTGATGGATAGGAAATCATCACCATATGGCATCCCATAAATCACATGGCCCACCTCAACAAAAGGAAACAAGTTTCTGGCAGTGGTGGCCATATCTCCTCTCATGCTCCCATTAGAACATGCAATGGAGAAAGTGTGGGAATCCTCTCCCCCAAAGGACACACCCAACTCATGTGTCTCTCTCCCAATCATGCTTCCAATACAAATAAGATCAATATCAGCAAATGAAATCATGATCAGCATCAAAATGAGGAAAATGTTGAAGGTCTCATGTAGTGCAAGAAGGTACCAACAATTTTCCCAATAGTGACAGCGCAGTTTTCCAAACTGTTGCTTCAGAAAATTACATGGCAAGTTGTTTTTTGTTACATGGATAATTATGTATGTCATGACATCTACTAATAAATAGAAAATTGATAGGTACATCAACTGAACATACGTGAAAGAAAACAGTTGCCCAAGGCCATATAAGAGATGGTTGTCTCCATCATACAATTTGGCCCAATGTTGACCATGGAGCTCAATGAAAAGCTTGCCTCCTTGTGGAGCAATGCACTGAATAAGAATGGTAAGAGTATCCAAATACTTTGTTAGACAATCCATGGATGCAAAAACAATATTCTCACCATGTGTTTAGAGTAATATTATGCATATGTATGTGAATAATTCCTCCATAGTGGTATGACACACTCCTATGAAGAGGGATAACCCATGTGTTGCAAGAAGACCACTCTTCTCATGCTTGGAAATCCAAGTTAAGAAGATCATATCAATGTAATAGATGTTTCCATCCACTACTTCATCATTCTCACCTCCTCCTTTTCCACCAAGTGCATCAAGTGTGAAGTGATCCTGGGGACATTCCATCAATAACCCCAAGCTCCCAAGTGACAGCGTTGTTGGCCCATGCAAATAAACTTCTGCCAACTCATAGCTCCATTCTTTGACACACTCCTTGTCAAATACATCTCCCATAATGCTGCTACACAAAATAAGTCCCTCCCAAAGTGGAAGTACCTCTTGATCATATAAGGCCAAGGAGTAGCTCCTTTGCACCATGATAGTGCCATCTCCTACTCCTGCAACATCATGCAAAGTGTGAGAGAAAATCTGCCCTTGCTCTGCCAAGAACAACCAAAGCAACAAATTTTTTTGATGCCTCCTCATACTTTCGTCATACAAGTCATGTGATGAAAACATAATGAATGATATGAATATCATACCAACATCATGCATCCATAATCTTTGTTGCTCAATGATGCAAGCATCCTGCCACATCTTCTCCATCCATTTACCCTTAGAAAGAGTATATGCCAAGTGATGGCCAAACTCCTTCAAGAGTAACGGTGTGTATCTTGTTGGAAATGTTAATAACATGGCAAAGAAGGAAGTTATATAAAGGAGAAGACAACAGAGAAGAACATAGGGAGAGTATATTTACAGGGAGCATGAGAAGAACAGAGGGAGAGTATATTTATAGGGAGCATGAGAAGAAAAGAGGGAGAGTATATTTACAGAGACAGGACAACAAAAATAGAAGCAAGTAGCGTAAAGGAGACAACATATATGGAAAAAGAGACATGCGGAAGAAGACTGTTGAAATGAAATGGAAAATACAGTGACAGGAGTGCAAATCTGGCAGAGTAGTAGAAATACAATGATAGGATATGTACAGTAACAAGAAATATAGTGACAGGATATTTACAGAGACAGAGAAACAGTCAAGCAGCAGAGCGCAAGTAGAGAATACAGAGACAGAGAAACAGTCGAGCAGCAGAGAGGAGGCAGAGGAAGAGCAGTTAACCAAGCTAAGAGTAATGGAACCAAGCGTTTTGCAATAAAACAGGGTTCATATGATAGCGTTATATTAAATCTGCTATGAAACAGGGTTCATATATAACAAAGTGCTGAAGAAAGATATATAACGAAAACAAGATGGGTTTATATATAATATAGTTTGAACAGAACTTATATGTATATGAAAATGACGAAGGTGCGAAATTATTTATTAAAGCGGAACCCTGAACGAAGGTGGAACCGTGAAGGAATAGTAACTGTGGTTTTAACCCTCAGAAACCGGCTGTGTCGCGCAACAGATAAAGTGGTGAGCGGACTTTTGTGAAATAACGCGATATGAGTCTTCACTCGCCACGTCTCCAAATGCGGTATTACAAAACCCAAGCGCACGCGGCAGGACCCCTACATAAAATTTTGTATTTCATTACCCGAACTGGTGGATACGTTAAAGACCAAAGCGGCAAAGTATACATATATACCTATATGCAACACGTTATATATAGGTAGCGCCTTTAAAAAAAGGGTCAAAGTATATATGTATATATATATACATATATGTGAAGTACTCTATAGCTCGGGTCTAATACAACCAAAGACTTAAACTGTGGGACCCTCACCAATCGCATCGGAGAAAATTTGACGATGGAACAAGTTAACAAAAATTGCAATTGCGATGAAAGTACGGACCCGATGGGTTTATAAACCATGATTGATATGTTTGAGTTCCCTATTAACAGGAACCATCGAACGAGGCATCGAAGCATTGAATATCGCGAATACGCAATCGGGAAGTCGCGATTGCGATTAATCGCAATCGGAAATATTTGAAAGGTGATACATCGCATCGGCATTTCAACGTAAACAATGTTTCATCGCATCGACATTTCAATGTAAACAGTGTTTCATCGCATCGACATTTGATCGCAATCGGAAGTAGTCGAGGAGTGATCGCATCACATCAGAGGATAATACAAGTTCGGCGAGTGGGCCCGTAAAGGCATTTTATGTGTTAAAATTATCTCTTAGCATTATATCGTAGGAAGTTACATAAGTTATATAACAGGACAGTGCATATATTTAAAAAAACACCTTATTATTATTATGCCGAGAATTGATTCGCATGATATAAAAAGTGCATTTACATACATACAGGAGTTACGCAATAGCTATAAACAGAAAGGCATACAGAGGAGAAAAAGGGACAAACACAGTCACAGAAAATACAAATGCGCAGCGATCCAAAAGGCTGAATGAGTGAGCTGAAGTTCTCATTGTAATTAAATGTAATATTTTAATTGGCTTATATTGTTTGTGATGCATTGGCAAGTCTCCGGAAGAGAACAAATATCCCACTATAATGTTAAAACTAGTACCTACAGTTATATTCTTTCTGAGTGAGCTGGAAAAGAAAGGAGAAGGCAGAAGACTGGGGTATGGCTATTCATTTCAAATTCCCTGAGGAATACAGACAGTCATAAGAAAATCTCTATAAATAATGTCATCTTGATATGCATATAGAGGTTAGAGAGAGTAAGGATAGAGAATGCAGAGTACAGAAGATAAGGAAGAGAGGAGCAGAAAGAGATGCTACAGAACAAAGCTGATATCTGAGGTAAATCAGCAAACATTTCTTTTGATAAATTGAGGAAGTTGGAGCTTCCCTATCAAGTTGAAGCTTGATAGCTGTCAGTTGTAGCTGACTGAGGTTGGAGCCTCCTGTAGGTTGGTGCCTGCAGAAAAACAGTGGTGAGAGGGAGTTGGAGCTTGCCTTTGCATCACAACAATAATAAGATGTGGTTTTCTCCCTTTATGGGTTTCCACTTATATCTGTTGTCTCTATCTGTGTTGCCTGTGTGTTGAGATGATTTACCAAATCTGTTTAATGTTTTCTGCTCTCATAATAAGTTTGATGTGACATTAATTTAATACTTGCTACAACATATTAAGATTGTTCATATACTAAGGTTGGTTATAAAAGTAAGCTGTAAATAAGATGATGAAAATTTTAAAAAGCTCATGTATGTGTTAAACTGATTCACCCCCCCCCCCCTCCTCTCATTTTAACTAAGAATTATACAATTGGTATCAGAGCCGGTTCCTTTTATACCAGTTTAACCACTGAAAGGAGATCCTAGGCCTCCAAGATGGCTAGTCAAGAATGAAGCTCAACCAATAAAGCCCCTTTCTTCACTGGTGCTAATTATGCCTTCTGGAAAATCAGAATGAGAGCATACATAATGTCTCTAGGAATAGAGGTATGGGCTGCTGTAGAATTTGGATATGCCCCAAAGGCAACTGACCCAGAAAGAGAAGCTAAACAAGAATTTGTAGCAAATGCAAAGGCCATGAATGCAATCTTAAGTGGACTTTGTGAGGTTGAATTTATCAAAATAATGCACAGTAAGACTGCCAAAGATATGTGGGACACTCTAGAGAATATCCATGAGGGGAATAAAAAGGTAAAGACTGCCGAACTTCAAGTATATAGAGCCTAGTTTGAAAATTTAAAAATGAATGATGATGAAGATTTTGGCAACTTCTTCTTAAGAGTTGCAGAAATTGTTAACAATATGAAAGCTCTTGGAGAACCATACCAGAAAGTATAATTGTGCAAAAGATTCTAAGATCTCTTCCATCTAGGTTTAACCCCAAGGTGTCTACAATAGAAGAAATAGCTGATTGGGAGACCTTGACTATAAACCAGTTACTTGGAAATCTAACAGCCTATGAGATGAGACTCCCACAGAAGAAGCCAAGTACAAGGGAGGTAGCTTTTAAAATAGAAAAGAAGAAAGAAGAAAAGGAAGATACATGTTCTTCTACTGATGAAGAAGAGGCTAAATTTGTCAAGAAAATGGATAGAGGCTCAGGTAAATACAAAGGTAAACTTCCTTTCAAATGCTTTAATTGTGGGAGAGTTGGACACTACGCTGCTAAGTGTCCTCACAAGAAAGTAAGGAATCAGGCTCAAGAATCAGGGAAAAATACATCAAAGAACTGGCAGAAAGGAAAGAAATTTAGTAGAAAATCCTTCTATGCTCAACGAGACAGCAGTGCATCTGAAGACTCAGATGAACCCTCAAGTGAAGAAGGAACCTCTGAATTTTTATTGACGGCCATAGAAGAACTTGAAGGACTCCTGCTAGAAGATGAAGAAGAAGAAGGTGAAGTCGACCTTGAGGGGGAGCTAAGAAGTGCCCTGGAGGACATTGATAGACTCAAACTGAAGTGCAGAAAACAAAAGGACATTCTCCTCAAGTATGTACGAGAAGAACATAATTCAGAAGTCCTCATGTAGCTAAAGATAGAGCTTGAAGAATCCAAGAAGATATAAGACATTTTACTTAAGCAAATCAAGGAGAAAACTCAGGAAAAAGAGAAGTTGGAAGAAGAAGTAGTATGTCTCAGGAAGAAATTAGAAAATTTTCAAAGGAAAGTGGCTATAAATTCTTCTCAAACAACAAGCTCTAGTAAGTTGAACGAGATTCTAGATGCTCAAAGATCTCCTATGATAAAAACTGGAATAGGCTATGAGGGAGAATCAAGTAGAAGCAAAGAAAAAAAACATAGATATTATTTTTGTAAAAGCAAAGAAAGTTGATGAAGTAGCTCAAATAATTCCTACAAAAGAAGAAACATGTAAGGAGGGAGACAAAACCCAGAAGAAACCTCTAATAACAAAGAATGAAAGAAACACTCAGAAAATAGAAAAAGAATCATATACCCCTGAGTATGTCAAATTTGGAAGCCATCAAAGGAGATTCTTCCCTCCTATGAAAAATGCCACCTGTTATTTCTGCCACAAGCTGGGCCACATTGATGTATACTGTCATGCAAGGAGGAGTAATTCAAACCAGTAAAAGATGCAAATAGTGAAGAAACTGTCTCGAGCAAAAAAATGGAGAAGACAACCTTACATTAGGTATGCAAATAGTTTCTATGGTTACTATTTTTATTGTAAGGAAATTGGCCATAAAATAATTGAGTGTAGAAAATATGGACAAAGATTGATGTTCAACACCTCAAGTAGGTTTATGAATCAAAGAACATACTCACAATTATGCAAAAATTATGATCAAATGCTGTGTATGCAACAAAATTTGACATATTCCTTCCAAATGTCCTCTGAGAGGATGTGATTCATCATCTCACAAAAGATACCAAACAAAAGGATGCTTCTAGTGGAAAAAGAAGGTGAATAAGTGTGACCTGGCTCTAACTGCTCAAGACCTGAAAAGCCAATGGTGTCTGGACAGTGGCTGCTCAAAACATATGACTCGAGACAGAAGAAAATTTATAACTTTTGATGAAAAGAAAATTGGTATTGTTACTTTTGGCAATGATAAATCAAGAAAAATCAAGGGAAAGGGCTCAATCAGCTTAGATAATGGCAGAGGTAAGGCCCAAGATGTACTCCTTGTAGATGGGCTGAAAGAAAATTTGTTGAGTGTCAGTCAAATGTGTGATAAAGGCTATGAAGTTCTTTTCAGAGCACAAGACTGTGAAGTTAGATCAAGAACCACAGGAAAGACTCTGCTTAAAGGTGTTCGAACAGAGAGTAATGTTTACATAGTAAAAGAGGAAGATGAGGCATGCCATCTTAGAAAACTTGAGGAGTCATGGTTATGGCATAAGAGGTTGGGACATCTCAGCTTCGTTCATATCATCAGACTGAGCAAGAAGAAAGCTTACAGAGACATGCCAGAAATAAAAAGGCCTTCCAATACCATATGCAAATCTTGTCAATTGGGAAAACAGACCTGCACGTCATTGAAGGCCAAAGATTAGGTATCAACAAGAAGACCACTCGAGCTTGTGCACATGGACCTGTGTGGACCTGCAAGAACTAAAACACCAAGTGGAGAATCCTACTTCATGATGATAATATATGATTTCTCCAGAATGACATGGGTTGCATTTCTTAAGAATAAATCAGAAGCTCTAGAGAAATTCAAAATATTTAAAGCTTTAGCAGAAAATCAAACAGGATGCAAGCTAGAATGCATCAGATCAGACAGAGGAGGTGAGTTCACAGATTATGACTTTGTAGACCTATGCAATGAACATGGGATAAAGAAAAAATTTACTATTGCAGGGACACCTCAGCAGAATGAAGTAGAAGAGAGACAAAACAGGTCTGTACAACAAATTTCCAGAGCCATGATGCAAGGGAGTAATAGTCCTCAAACCTTTTGGGCAGAAGCAGTACACATAGCCATGCATATCCTTAACAAAGCTCATTTAAGGCCAAGCAGTTACAAGACTCCCTATGAACTATGGCATGGTAAACCAGCATCAATCAAGCACTTTAGAATCTTTGGAAGCAAGTGTTACATAAAAAATAATGATGAAAATCTTGGGAAATTTGATGCAAGAGCAAATGAAGGGATATTTCTAGGATATGCATCCAGAATTAAAGGGTACAGGTGCTACAACAAGACTCTTCAAAAAATAGTAGAAAGCATTGACGTGAGATTTGATGAAGAACTTCCAAACAATACAAGAGGTACAGACTACAGTATTCCATCAGACAACCATGAAGAAGAAAACCAAGATGATGATGAAACAAGAAAGACAACAGAAGATGTTGAAATGAGATCGAAAGCCCCCTCAAGAGACACTCAGAAGAACCATCCAGAAGATCAGATCATTGGAGACAAGAGAGTAGGGCTCCAGACAAGAAGGCAGCTAACTGAACAAACAGAAGAGGTATACATAGCCATGTTATCACAAATAGAGCCAAAGAAGTTTGTAGAAGCTAGCAAGGACAAGTATTGGGTGAATGCTATGAATGAATAATTGGACCAAATTGAGAAGAAAAATACCTGGGAATTAGTCCCTAGACCCATTGAGAAAAATGTCATAGGCTCAAAATGGGTATTCAAAAATAAAATGAATGAGCAAGGACAGGTAATTAGGAATAAATCCAGACTTGTTTGCAAAGGATATTCACAAATCGAAGGACTTGATTACGAGGAAACATTTTCCCCTATCGCCAGAATGGAAGCTATCAGAATGTTTCTGGCCTTTGCATGCTACCAAGACTTCAAGGTATATCAAATGGATGTGAAATCTGCATTTCTGAATGGAGATATAGAAGAAGAAGTCTACATGGAACAACTAGAAGGCTTCTCATCAATAGACAAAGAAGACTATGTATGTAGACTAAAGAAGGCTCTATATGGACTAAAACAAGCTCCTCGTGCTTGGTACTCAAGGTTGGATAAACACTTGCAAAAACAAGGCTTTAAGAGAGGAGGAGTAGACATCAATCTATACATAAAAGCCCATGAAAATGAACTCCTGATTGTTGTAGTATATGTTGATGACATTATGTTTGGAAGAAACAGAGATGAGATAGAAAAAGGGTTTGCTGAGGAGATGAAATCAGAGTTTGAGATGTCTATGATTGGAGAGTTCAGTTTCTATTTAGGACTTCAAATTCAGCAAAAGAACATAGGTACATTCATATCACAGGAAAAATATTTAAAAGAAATGTTGAAAAAGTTCAAAATGGAAGACTGCAAACCTGTGTCAAATCCCATGATCACAGGATGCAAGCTATGTGTTGATGATGGATCTGTTGATATAGATCAAAGACTCTACAGATCCATGATAGGAAGTCTGCTGTACCTGACAGCATCAAGACCAGACATCCTGCTAGCAGTAGGACTTGTGGCTAGATATCAAGCAACACCTAAACAAAATCACCTTCTAGCAGTCAAAAGAATATTCAGATATCTACAAGGAATTGCACAGTATGGACTTTGGTATCCAAAAGGAAAAAGCTTCACTTTGACAGCATACACAGATGCAGATTGGGCCAGCTGTGTGGATGACAGGAAAAGCACAAGTGGAGGTGCATTCTATCTAGGAGAAAGTCTGGTGGCATGGCTAAGCAAGAAACAAACATCTATTTCTCTATCTACAGCAGAAGCAGAATACATAGCAGCAACAGCATGCTGCACACAAGTCATGTGGATGAAGCAAACCCTCCAAGACATGAAGGTAAGCATTTATGAACCCATCTCTATCAAATGTGATAATACAAGTGCTATAAGTATTTCAAAAAATCCTGTACTTCATTCAAAAACTAAACATATCCCAATCAAGTATCATTTTCTTCGAGAACAAGTAGCTCAGAATGTGGTAAAGCTGGAGTATGTACCAAAAAAAGAACAAACAATAGACATATTTACCAAACCACTTTCTAGAGGACCATTTGAGTATTTGAGAGATAGACTAGGGGTAGTATCTGTAGATACTACTCTCTGATATGAAGAGAAAGCATAGTTTCAGGGGGAAAACAGAAACGAAAATATCATTCCAGGGGGAGGTCAGTTAGCATGAAACAGGTCCCCAATATCATTGCAACATGGGCGAGAGATAAAAACACACTGAAAAATAAGCAACCCCTTGCCATTGATGTCAAAGGGGGAGGAAGAACAAGCAATAGAAGGAAGGGTCCTAAAAGGAAAAAAAAGGAAGTGTATTGCCATCAATGCCAAAGGGGGAGAATGTTGGAAATGTTGTCATTGATGGCAAAGGAGGAAGTAGAGGCAAAGGATAAGACAACAGAGAAGAACAGAGGGAGAGTATATTTACAAGAAGCATGAGAAGAACAGAGGGAGAGTATATTTACAGAGACAGGGCAGCAAAAAGAGAAGCAAGCAGCGCAAAGGAGACAACATAGATGGCAAAGGAGACAGGGAGAAGAAGACTGTTGAAATGAAATGGAAAATACAGTGACAGGAGTGAAAATCTGGCAGAGCAGCAAAAATGCAGTTACAGGATATGTATAGTAACAAGAAATACAATGACAGGATATGTACAGAGACAGAGAAACAATCGAGCAGCAAAGCGGAAGCAGAGAATACAGAGACAGAGAAACAATTGAGCAACAGAGAGGAGGTAGAGGCAGAGCAGTTAACCAAGCTAAGAGTAATGGAACCAAGCGTTTTGCAATAAAACAGGGTTCATATGATAGCGTTATATTAAATCTGAAATGAAAAAGGGCTCATATATAACAAAGTGCTGAAGAAATATATGTAACGAAAACAAGATGGGTTTATATATAATATAGTTTGAACAGAACTTATATGTATATGAAAATGATGAAGGCACGAAATTATTTATTAAAGCGGAACCTTGAACGAAGGTGGAACCGTGAAGGAACAGTAACCGTGGTTTCAACCCTCAGAAACTGGTTGTATCGCGTGACAGATAAAGTTGTAAGTGGATTTTTGTGAAATAACGCGATATGAGTCTTCACTCGCCACATGTCCAAAGGCGGTATTACAAAACTGAGTTTATCGCGCAACTTTGGAGAAATAACATCCATGCATCTAATTTGCGCGATATTACTTGACCACTGTTGGATTTTCAGCAGGAGCACGATAATCTATTAACCATTGGATGAGATGGGTAGGTTAACATTGGGACCCAGTTTCATCGCATGGGTTTAAGAACTACATCTCGTGCAAGTGTGTAATGTGATTACCGTCGGATTGGTTGTATGGAGCGCGAGAGCAGGTGAATCATTGGATCCAAGCGGAGTTCTGTACACGTTAAGCAAGGTACGTAATATGTTGTTGTGGGCCCAGATGCTTTGTAACATGATGCGTTGGTTTGTTTGGAAGCCAAAAGTTAATAATCTATGATAAAATCAAAGGTTTTATGGATATATATATTACTGCTGGTTTTTAATATAAGTCCGCGGCACGTTAATGTTGTAACAATTGAAGTGAGGAATATATATATATATATATATTATGACGAAACCATGTGCATGTAAGAGTATATATATATGTGAATATATATAGAATGTTGATGTGCCGAGGGTTAAAGCCATGGTTGAAGATTGACTTAGGCTTTTGTATATATATGATTCAAAGGGTAAGCCTAGAACATATATATATATATATATATATAGTGGGTCGAACTTCGCCAAGGTGAGAACCTTTGGGTTATTGAACTATTAAAGGTTGACTTCATACATGTATGCTGAAAATGAGTTGGTATGTGAATATATAAGGTGAATGAACGAAAACCTTATGTAAATGCTTGGATATAACCAAATTTAATACGCAAGTGGGACCCCACATAAAATTCTGAGAATAATTACCCCAGTTGGTGGATACATTAAAGACCAAAGCGACAAAGTATACATATATACCTATATGCAGCACGTTATATATGGGTAGCGCCTTTAAAAAAAGGGTCAAAGTATATATGTATATATATATATACATATATGTGAAGTACTCTATAGCTCTGGTCTAATACAACCAAAGACTTAAACTGTGGGACCCTAGCCAATCACATCGGAGAAAAGTTGACGACGGAACAAGTTAACAAAAATTGCAATTGCGATGAAAGTCCGAACCCGATGGGTTTATAAACCATGATTGATATGTGTTTGAGTTCCTTCATAATAGTGAACCATCGGAATCGGAGCATCGGAGCATTGGAATATCGAAACATGCAACTGGAAGTTGCGATTGCGATTAATCACAATCGGAAATACTTTAAAGGTGATACATCGCATCGACATTTCAAAATGAACAGTAATTGGTTGCATCGGAGAAGGAGCAGAGCATCGATACATTCAAATGGAAATTGCGATTGTGATCAATCGCAATCAGAAGTAGTTGAGGAGTGATACATCGCATCGGAAAGATCAACGAGTGGGCTCGTAAGGGCATTTTATGTATTAAAATGATCTCTCAGCATTATATCGCCGGAAGTTACATAAGTTATATAACACGACAATGCATATATTTAAAAAACACCTTATTATTATTATGCCGAGAATTGATTTGCATGATATAAAAAGTGCAGTTACATACATACAGGAGTTACGCAACAGCTATAAACAGAAAGGCATACAGAGGAGAAAAAGGGACAAACACGGTCACAGAAAAGACAAATGCGCAGCGATCAAAAGGCTATATGAGTGAGGTGGAGTTCTCATTGTAATTAAATGTAATATTTTAATTGGTTTATATTGTTTATGATGCATTGGCAAGTCTCCGGAAGAGAACAAATATCTCACTGTAATGTTAAAACTAGTACCTACAGTAATATTTTTCTGAGTGAGCTGGAAAAGAAATGAGAAGGCAAAAGACTAAGGATATGGCTATTCATTTCGAATTCCCTGAGGAATACAGACAGTCATAAGAAAATCTCTATAAATAATATCATCTTGATATGCATACAGAGGTTAGAGAGAGTAAGGATAGAGAATGAAGAGTACAGAAGATTGAGGTAGAGAAGATAAGGAAGAGAGGAGTGAAAGTGCTACGAACGGAGGCGATATCGAAATTAAATCGGCAAACCTTTAATTTTTAAATTAGGAAATGGAGGTTCCCTATCAAGTTGAAGCTTGATATTGTGTCGGTTGCAGTGATTAGAATATGGAACTCCTGTAGGTTGATTCCTGAAGAAAATGAATAGTGGTGATGTGAGGATCTGGAGCTTGCCTTTGCATCACAACAATAATAAGATGTGGTTTTTCCCTTTATAGGTTCACTTATATCTCTTGTCTCTATCTACATATTTTACGTCTTGAGATGATTTACCAAATACGCCAAGGTTTATTGCTCATAATAAGTTTGATGTCACATTAATTTAATGCTGCCTAACACCAACATATTAAAATTTGTTCATATACTAAGGTTGGTTATAAAAGTAAATTTGCAAATAATTTGATAGAAAAATTTAAAAATCTTATGTATTTGTTAAGCTTGATTCACCCCCTCTCGGTTTAGCTCAAGAATTGGCAAATGTCATCAGCAAACACCCCCTCTCGAGTTTAACTAAGAATTCAACAATGTCATCCCATAAAATGTGTTTGGTTCTCATAAAGTGAATTTTTATTGTACAATTTCATTAGGAGGCCCATTTTATACCTCAAAATTCCCCTAATGTCAGTAGAAAGACACTCAAACAACGCAGAATCCTCCAAGAAATCAAAGTAAGGGAAAAGTGCCTATGATCACAAATTAGAACAAAGCAAATCAATCATCCACAAGTTCAACAAATAAGGAAAAATAAAATCAGAAGAAAGAAGTTCCATCAAAGGACCATGCTGGAAAACGAGGCATCATCATTAAAGAGGTAGACAGAACTATTGCCTTCAATTTAGATACAGAAATTTCATAGTTAAAAGTGTCTATTCCTTTAAACAATCTTGTTAATAATAACCAGTATAATTCCCATGTTGCTATGATGCTTAAATTAGATCCTTTGTCTAACATGGTAAATTTCAAAGATGATTAGCCTGAACTCATCTTTGGTCCTGCTATTTAAGGTCAATTATAAGATAGCGAGGTTCCTCCTTTTTACTTGAGTCTAAGAATCCACCAGTGAATTTTACATAATTCCATGTTAGACTCTGGAGCCTCCCACAATATAATTCCAAAAGCCATAGTGGAGAAGTTAGGCCTTGACATCACTTGTCCCTACCATGAATTATACTTATTTGATTGAGGTAGAGTCCATTGTATTGGCCTAATTAAATATTTGGTAGTATCCCTAGAGTAGATTTTGGCAAAGATTGTTCTAATGGATGTGGTGGTAGATGACATACCATCACGTTTTGGCATGCTGCTGTCAAGATCTTGTTGGGGGGGGGGGGGGGGGATTACGAGGCACATTGCAATTAGAATTTTCTTATGAAAATATCCCTCTTTTCGGGGAATTGAGAAAATTGTACCATGAAACTAAGATTAAATATATGATCAAAAGAAAAGAAAAGCCTAACAATCATCCAATAAACGTTCAAACATACAAATTTAGAGCCATTCATTTTGTTTAATTATGGTGGCTTAAATGATGTAGATAGCTAGCTAATAGATGTAGAAGATATTCCATAGATCCATAACTATATTAAAGAAGTTATAGCAAAATAAAAGATGAATCTTCCTAGCTCATCAGAAAATAAATCAGAGGAAGCATTGAAAATTTTAGAACATCAATCAGAGGAAGTAGTGAAAGATCTAGAATGACCATTGGATAAAGTGGAAGAAATTTCGGAAAAGCATGAAGAGACAGTTCACAAAATTGAGCCAAAACAGAAATCAGGGTTTCAACATTCGTAGGATGAGAATGGTTTATGGTACAAGGACTTTGATGGTGCCCTAGGGAAAGATGGGGCAGGCATTGGAATCTGGGCCCAAAACCCTTTTCATCAGCAAAATAAGGTCCCTACAAATGTTAGATTATGCTCTTATAAATTAGATTTTGATTGCACTAACAATGAAGCCGAGTATGAAGCATTGATTACTAGCATAAAGATCTTGAATAAACTGGGTACAAGAAGGATTGCAGTGTATGGTGATTCAGAACTTGTGATCAAGCAAGTTAAAGGTGAATATCAAGCTAACCATCCTTTAATAAGACAATATAGGAATGTTGTACTTGACATTTTGAAAATGTTTCGGGAGTGTATACTTACAGTGGTGCCAAGGAATCAAAATTTCATGGCAGATTCATTGGCTAACATTGCAAGCAATTTCAAAATCCATATCTTTTCAAATAGAAAATTTGAGATTCATGTGAAGCACTAACCCACTATTCTCGATAACTTGCGATATTGGCAAGTTTTCTGGGATGATAAGCAGATAAAAAATTTTCTCCAAGGTGACGAAGAATTTGAGAATTTTTCTATAGATCAAATTTCTGATAAATATGACCAAGATATAGAAATAACTCAGATGGATATACTACATCTAAAAGGCATCAATATTCCAAAAGGTCTCATACCTTTTGGAATAATTTTTGACCAAGATGACGTAGCAAGCAAGCCTACATTGATGCCTACGGAAAAGGGTGTTAAAGATGTAAACATTGGGATAACTGACAAAACAAAGATGGTGAAACTATCCAAGTACTTATCTCCCGAGGTAAAGGCTAAATATGTTAAATTACTTTCTAAACTTTATTTTGTTTTCGCATGGGAATATGTAGATTTAAAGGTGTATGACAAGAAAATAATTTGGCACATTATTTCGATCAAGTCCAATAAAAAACCCTTTCAGCAAAAGTTGAGAAGGATAAATCCCAGATTTCTACCATCAATTGAAAAGGAGATAAATATATTTTTCAAGTATGGTATCATTGTCCCGATCGGATTCTCTGATTGGATTTCAAATTTGGTCCCAGTGAGAAAGAAGACTGGAGAAATTTGACTCTGCATAGATTTCAGAAACTTGAACAAAATGTCCCTCATGGAAAACTATCTGCTTCAGAAGATGGACCATCTACTTCAAAGAGTTGTTGGTTATTCCCAGATGTCACTGTTGGATGGTTATTCAAGCTACAATCAAATTTTGGTGCACAAAAATGATAAGGACAAGATAACATTTGCTATGCCTTGGGGCACCTTCAAATATGCCAAAACTCCATTTGGTTTGAAAAATGCAGGGGCCAAATTCCAGCGGGCCATGGACATAACATTCATCAATGAAAAAGATGTTTTATTGGTTGTTTACTTAGATGATTTGACAGTGTTTTCACATTCTGATGATGAAAATTTGCACCATTTGAGAATTGTTTTCGAGAGATGCAGGAAGTTTGGAATATCTCTCAACCCAAAGAAAATCATTTTTTCCATGGAGGAGGGAAAATTCCTTGTTCACATAATCTCCAAGGATGGGATCCAAATTGACCCTTCCTGTGTTCAAGCAATTCAACATATTTATTACCTCGCATGCATTCAATGGTAAGATTAATTTGCTATGTAGATTAATTCCTAATTTAACAGAGCATCTTAGAGAATTGACAAATATGTTGAAGAAATATAGTGATGTGAAGATGCCCAAAAATATTTCCATTCTGTTAAGTTTTCCTTGACTATTGCCCCACTTTTGATAAGTCCTGATTATACTAGTGATTTCATAATATTCTCATTTTATTTTGAGCACACTATGGAAGTAGTCTTGATGTAGAAAAGGGATGAAATAGAGCTACCAATTTCATTTTTCAGTTTCAATATCAATATACAGCCCTTCACTATAACATCATAGAGAAACAGGCTCTAGCTTTGGTTAAAGTGATGAAATATTTTAGAGTTTACATATTACATTCACACACTATTTCCTATGTACCTAATGCAGCTGTGAAATAATTTCTCATGCAGAAAAACCCAAAAGGTAGGAGAGGAAGATGGATAGCAGTTTTACTAGATTATGACCTTGAGATCAAGCCCATCAAGCTGATCAAAGGTCAGGGCTTTGCCAAGCTCATGGTTGAGTCAAATCTTCATGCTCTTGACATCAACTTGATTTCAAACTTGTCTAAAAATGAAGAAGAAGTGAATTTCATTCAGGTATCTATATCTTTTTTTCATCTCCATGATATTCTGATATTGTTTATGTTTTGCAACACCTAAACCCTCCTGTAGGCATGACTAAGAGTCAAGGCAGATCTTTAAAACTCCAAGTTTCAAAGTATTTCATACTGGACAATGCACTTTACTGGAAAGATCCTGGAGGTGTGTTGCTAAACTGTTTGGTCAAAGAATAACCTAAGGAAGTGATGAATGACTTCCACAAAGGAGATTGTGGGGTCCGCCTATCTTGGAATACCATGACTGATAAAATATTGAGAGCAGGATATTATTGGTTGAAATTTTTTGCATATGTTTACAAAGCAATAATGAGTTTCCATGAATGTCAATTTTTTCAGGGGTAAGAGAAAGCTTCTCTCATTACCTCTTCAACCTATTTTAGTCCATGCACCGTTTTAGCAGTGGGGCCTAGATTTCATAGGAGAAATTCACCCAGCATCATCCACACAATATAAGTGGATATTGACAGCCACATATTACTTTACAAAGAGGATTGAATCGATCCCGACCAGGCAAGCAATAGATTATGTCATCATTCAGTTTTAGAAACTAATATTTTGTCTCGTTTTATTTGTCCTATTAAGATTATCATAGATAACACAACAACATTCAAGTCTAAGAAGATGACTGAGTTTTGTGACAGATATAACATTAAGTTGGGACACTCTACAACCTACTACCTGCAAGGTAATGGATTGGTAGATACCTTTAAGAAATACTTGATCAATGTCATTAAGAAGATGTTAGAGGCAAATAAAAAGAATTGGCATAAGAAGTTGTTTAATGCATTGTGGGTAGATTAGGTAAGTAATAAGAATTCTATTGGTATGTCTCATTTTCAAGTTTTTTATGGTGTTGATACTGTGTTTCCTTCATCATTAGTAGTCTCGGTAATGAAATTGCTGCAAGAATCAAGGACTAAGGAAAATGACATACAACGTTGTATTAATAAAATGATACACCTTCAACAGACAAGAGATGAATTTTTTCATAATACTTCAAAACTTCATGATAGGATAAAGAAGATCTATGATCGGAAAAATAAGGAAGACAACTTCAATATAGGATATGTGGTACACCACTGGGATGCCAGAAATGAAGAGAACAGTAAGCATGGAAAATTTGAGAACTTATGGAAAGGGCGATATCATATTTCATTTTTTCGAGGACATAATGCTTATTTTCTTGAGGAGATGAATGGATAGGATTATTTAGGAAGACCAGTTAATGGTAGGCTCCTGAAACACTGTCTTTTCTTAAACAAATTTCTTGATCAGTTTTCCATTTCATTGTAAATATTAGCTATATTTTTTGCAAGTGTGAAGTAGATAATCTCTGGAGTTCAGAGCCTGAAGTGAAGGTCATGGAGTTCACTGATTTTCTTCCATTTTCAAAAATTTCAGTTTTTAGTCAAATAAGTTAGTATTGAGTCAATTTTTAGTCATTTAAGTTTGCATTGAGTAAGTCTATTTTTCCAAGTTATTAGTTTTCATTCATGTTATTGTTTGAGTTTTGGCCATATTGGCCCAATGGAAGAGGCACTTATCTACAAAATCCAGAGTTATGTGGTTATTGACACCTCTTTTAGAGTTATCATCCCCAATAAGGCCAATGTTAGTGTCATTATTTTCATATTTCCTTCAGTGATCAAAAATAATGTTTTCATATCATTTTAGGAGTCTCACTTAGAAATTTTTTCATTCCACCTAGACTTCATTAAAAAATTTACTCACTAATGGTAGTCCTAGTCCAAAAACATCACTCTTCATAAAAAATTCATACTTGCTAGCCCACCTTCATGTCTTTCTGAGCATACTTCAGTCATGAAAGGTCTGTTGTGGGAGGTCAATTCCCTCTCATGGGACAAAGAGGCGATCCCTACTAGCCTGCACTCGGGTCTAGCAACAATCGTTCACGCTATAGTGCAGTTCCTAATTGCAAATAAACCAACTAGCGATGAAGGCTTACCTTGAATCCAACGATGTTGCTTGTAGAAGAGGTAGCACTCTCGTTCCTTAGCCTTGGCAGATCACGATCCACACGATCTCCGTGATGGACACATGCACATGCGAGAAACAAAACAAACGCAAGCATAAAATCTAGTAGATGAAACTATATGTCAGTCAGAAAGGACATAACTCATCATTATAAACAAAAAAAAGGGTGGAACCATAACCAATATTCACTTATTATTAATCAATCAAAGGAAGAATACAACCATAGTTCTGACGCTGAATTCTCCTTCGGAGGGTCGCCAGCAGAACACGTCTCGAAAAGCCTGTCAAGGATGGGACAAACCTCTCTCTTCGGATCTTGACAATAGTCTCCTTGCTTGAATTTGGCCTTAGGGGAATAATCGAGGCTCTTGCAGCATAAGGCTCTTACGAATTTGGGAACTTGAAGACTAGCTTGCAAAGGAGATGAGAAAGCTTTTATAGATGGAGGAAGGGGAGTTGGGATCCCTATAATCATGGGATTGGCCCTATCATCAAGGAAGCTTCCATGAGAGGTGGCAAACCACTTCCTCTCTATGGAAATCCGTAGCCAAACCTCCCAACTCAAGATAGATAGTAGTCCAGGAATTTGTTAGGACGAAACTTCCGCCATTTATTTTTTAAAAACACTCCTTAAATTGGCTAGCGCGAGTGCGACTCTAGGATAGAGCGCCAATTGGCGCGACCTCTTTGAAGTATTTTCCCCATTGGCCCGGGTGCTGAACTCTCTGCCCGCGCCAATGCAAAAAGGGGTGTTTTTAGGGTTTTTTACAAGGAGATGTCTTCAGGGGGATGAAAGTACATGTTTAGGGGAATGCCATGAAAGTATTTTCAAGTTATGTCACTGCTCACAGGTCACAAAATGAGCCCTCCAATGTGCGAGACGGGGAATGGTAGGGACGGTGAAAAATTGTTGTGTAACAGATGCCCCCTAAAGTATGAGGCCCGAACGAGAGAGAGGGGTGAAATGCTTTACGAGAACGTGTCCAACTGAAAACTCCGCCGTCGGAAAACCTACGTGAAGAAGTACAACTGATGTCTCAAATACATGATATATATGTGGTATGGGCGCAGCCATCCATAACAGAGTATACAATAATCCAGATCCAAGGCATGGACGCAGCCATCCAGTGAGGATCGATAAATAGACTCAGGTATGGTCACAGCCATCGAGTAAGTGAGTCATGTAAATAATCATAATAATCCACAAACTCGCAGCCTGGATTACAACAGACACAATCCAGGGTCTTGCGCTCCATCTCAACCCGAACACAACACAAGTTCAAGCATGCGAATAAGTGAGCTGAAGTCAAACATGCAAGAACATCGTCTGATTACCAGCCAATGATGAAATCTGTTAACAGACGCGAGAGGTACCACCGATAATGACAATGGCCATCAATGTACTATAGGTACAATCTACGACATGTGAATCAATGAGATGGCGTCGAACACCCGTAGAACCACTCGATCGGAGGTCAATGATGAAAACCTCGCATCGAATGCGAAGAACCTGCCATTGAGGCATGCAGGCTCCAAGGCACCAGAAGGGAGTCTCTAGATCAGCTTCCTGGATAATGAGCTGAAGTCGACAGGAAGTGACCTTGATCGAAGGTGGGCCATAGTGTTTCCCACATCATCGACGCGAGACAGAGGAACATAGTGTTTTTGTGAATCATGATCAGATGAGAATCAGAGGAAGGTTGGTACTTGCAGAGGTCAACTTCTCTTGAACATATGAATGACACGACAGTGGACTTGGCAGTATTTGACATCAAAAGATCAGAGGTCATAGTGACGAGGAAAAGAGCAGATGAGAGGTCAAAAGGGATTACCCAAACCCACGGAAGCAAGTGAAAAACGAGATGAGATGTCCCCAACCCGACACGAATGCAGACAAGTGCCATGTTCAAGAGCGACATACTGCCGACACGACAATGATGCTGGTTCCATTTTTTCCCCACCATTTCTGGCGAGTACCTTTTTATTTTTACACAAGATTGAAGAGGATACCATATGCTTTTCATATAAATCCATCCTTCGGATGAATCCATCCTAGTACATTTAACGAGCCCTAGGAAGGAGAAACTCGAATATCGTCATTACGACTGAATCTGATGTCATCAGGGTTTAACGAGTCTGACAAAGGAATAACTTGGCATCTTTTCATATTTAGAGAGTTTGAAAAGACAACGGAAAAGTAAACTCCAACAGTCCCTTTTCGTAAATAGTTCCTCAGATCCGAAAAGGTAGAAAACTATGTCTAAGAAAACCTCCTAGTCGCGATAGGCTAGGGTATTCCTTTTTCGTAAATAATCTATCCCAGCCCGAAAAAGGGGTAAACGTATACTGGGTAGATGTCGTTTCGCAGCCACTGTAACGAGATCGAAACAACAAGGGCCTCGGTAATCTTTTCATGTTTAGAGAGTCAGAAAAGAGCTGAAAGATGACTCCAAAATGACTTTTTTGTGTTTTTACCGAGTCCGAAAAAGTATAAAATACAACTCGTTTCACCGTTGAAGTCGCGTAGAAACATGTTGCTACACACAGAGGCAAGTGTAAAATCCATTTTCGACAAAATATATCAAAATATTAATAAAAAATGACTTTTAAAACCTAACGAGATTTCAAAAATTTATAAATAGTCTCAAATGGTAAAAAACAAAGTTACTTTTACTATTTACCTCATTGGAGAGCAACAGTGGTCCGTTTTGGTGTGCAAACTTCTGACGGCGATTGCGACAGATCCGGGCTACCATTCAGATTTCCGTTCGTTCTAGGTAAGAGGCGCTTCCCTGTACTCCATTTTAATCCATTTTTTATAGTTTTCCATTGCTCATTAGATTTCTGTGGAATATTTTTGTAATTTTAGGGCTCCGCCCATTAGCGCGGGTATCGGGCACGGACTTGCGCCAATGGCGCAATTTAGTTTTCCGCCTTAAATTTCCGATTTGTGAGTGATTCAAATGGATTTCCAAGCATAACAGAGATCTAATCAAGGGTTTTTGATCATGTTGATGCAGGAAACCAAGTACAATGGTGATCGAATGGAAAGAGAGGGAGCATGGGGAAGAGGACGAACTAGCCATGGAGAACGAAACTTGTATGAATGCTCTCAAGAACTGTGGGCTTAAAAATTTCTTCCTGACACCTTGCTTACGAGCTCAACCTGAGCTCCTACAATACCTAATTAGTATTTGGGATGAAAATGAACAAGTGTTCAAGCTGCGGGATCAAGTATTAGAACTAGAGGTTTCTGACGTATACTTCATAATCGGACTATCGCGCAGAGGTCCAGTGCCCATATTGACAGGGATCAGACCATCTGGTGAAAAGATGGAGCAGGTAATGGCGAGGGTGTGCCTAAGGGCACGAACCGGATCAGGAAGCGGAAAGGTAGACATTCACACTATCGAGGATCTAGCACTCAGAGTAGTGCTACACACCATTACACGAGCTGAAGGCTCGCAAGCTCCACATGAGGCGACCAAGGCCCAACTCATACTAGCCTCAGAGTGTATGAGTCCTACACTGTTTGACTGGGCTACAGCGGTGACAGTCAACATGATGAGACAGCTCACGAAGTGCGAGCAGGCCAAACTGAAGAAGTTTGGCTACGGTTCTATCTTGGTATCGTTCATTCTGGAATGACTACCAATCTTCCAGGGCCAAGGGGCCATAGTAGCTGAGCCGGTACCACGAGAGCCGAGAATGGATCGCTGGGCAGCACTGATGCCCAGAGCAGGAAAGGGCCAACAGATGTCCTGGAGGCCAGAGTTTTTTGGTTGGCTACGGCGTCAGTTGATCGTAGTCGAAGACTGGCCATATGCAGGGACCGATTTCACTAGTGATCCAGATCTTCCAATCCCGGAGGGAGATGACTGGGACGAGGAGTTGAGTAAGATCGTCTTTTTTATTTTTATATTTTATGATTTTTTTTGTTAATACATGTTTTTTCTGACAGCAGTTTTATGCATATGTAGATGTCAGCCCAGAGAGACCTGCTGGTATGTCTCCTATTTCATGGAGAACTCATCCCGCAGCTGACCCTCAGGCGGAGGGTGCCGATGGAGGAGAGTTGGTCCAGAACCTCGAGGGGATCGTCCGGGGGATTCCAGACTACGCCCGGCTGGCAGATGTCCCACTAGCATACCAGAGAAATACGGTGGGAGTACCTTGTCGCCTCCACCATCTTCTGAGACGCTTAGTGCGTGCTGTGGCTTGTTATCATGAGCACCACGCAGATTAGACACCTAGGGCTTTATTTCATGCATATTTTTTGAGAGACATGTCGTCTCCGGATGTATTAAGACGAAGATGTATATTTTTTATTTATGTAATGCACACTATGTAAACATTTCGATATATATATATATATATACATACCTATTTCTGGATGGATCTCTTCACATGTGATGATGTTTTGTTTATAAATTGCGCAAATGTCTATCTAAAACCAAATTAGCTACTGCATCCGTTAATGTATTCATATGTCTGAGTATATGTTGATATGTAATATAGTCAAAGTTTCTTTCCTGTAAATGACTATGCAGATACAGCCGTAAAATAGATGGATTTCTGACTGAATAATGCCCGTTGAGCTGTAATACTACAAGTTGTGAGTCTAGATACACAAGTAATTCACGGATACCAAGGTTTACAGCCTCGGTTAATAATTCTAACACAACACTATATTCCGCGATGTTATTTGTAGTACATCCCAGACACACACCTTGCAGGTTGACTAACTCACCAGCAGGATCGTAGATTACCCAGGCTGCCGAAGACAGATTCCTGGTACTGCGGGAGGCACCATCCGCGAAACCAAAAAACGGATTGATGGACATCTGCACAATCAGGAAGACCCGGTCAGCAGAAAGATGTTTACAATGCACACCACACCACACATGCACACAAATGAAATAACACACCTATGTACACACACCACACCAAAAATCACTTCAAGCGTAGTATTTTTTCAGGTACAGCCCATTTCTGGGCTGCGCCAGCGGAACTCCTTCATAATCTATAAGCTCATAAGCCCCATTCTTCAAAACGCGTTTTACTATGTAGGGCCCATGCCACATAGGTTGGAACTTGCCGGCCCCAAGCTTGTCATGCGCTTGATCGTATAAGAGGACGAGGTCCCCTTCGACAAAGGAACGTGGAGAAACTGATTGATCAAAGTGAGCTTTGACCCGCTTCTTTTGTGCTTCAATGACTAAAGCAGCCAAACGGTGGGTTTCATCTAACCATTCCAGATACAAAAGATGCTCTTCCTCAGCAGAAGTGTCAGGTAGAAGTTCCACAACCAATTTCAGAGAAGGAATCTCACATTCAACCGGAAGAGTTGCTTCCAGACCATACACCAATTGAAATGGTGTGAATCCAGTTGCACTCTTTGCAGATGTCCAGTAGGCCCATAGAGCTGAGAACAGTTGGAGGTGCCAATTGGATTTATGAATACCAACTGTTCGTTGAAGCATAGTGAACAGAACCTTGTTCACAGCCTCAACCTGGCCATTTGCCTGAGGGTAATAAGGCGTTGAGCTATCGTGGCGTAAGCCCAATCTTGAAGTCAGCTCGGCCATCATATAATCTCGGAAATGAGTACCATGGTCGGTAACGATGGCCTGAGGGACCCCGAAACGTGCAATGATGTGGTTGAAGATGAATTGGGCAGCTGTCTTACCGTCAGCAGCTAGTGTAGGCATCGCTTCGGCCCACTTCGTAAAGTAGTCTACGGCGACGATTATATATGCATGCCCCCCGGCCGAATGAGGGTTACACGTCATAAAATCTACACCCCATTTCGCAAAAGGGCCAACAGTAATAACAGGATGCAAAGGGAGAAGCGGCGCGCGCATCTTGCGCTGAAAGACCTGGCACACATGACATTTACGGACTGCAACGATACAGTCTTTGAATATTGACGACCAGAAGTAACCTGCTCGCAGAATTTTCTAGGCAGTGGCATATCCGGACATATGACCGCCACAGGCGCCACTGTGGCAGTCATTTAGGACCCTTTTAGCCTCTTCCAAGGTTAGGCACCGACGAAGCACCGAATCTACTCCAACGCGGTATAAGGTATCTCCTATGATGCGGTAGGGTTGAGACTGATGCCGAATCCAACGTCGTGCATCTTTAGTCAACTCAGACCGAAATGTGGAGGTCTGAAGATACACAATTATGTCGTCGTACCAAGAGTCGCGAGTACTGATAAGGAAAAAAGTTTCGTCCGGGATATGATCCTCGGAGTGTGAAGGAGTGGAATCTCTTGGGAGTGAGCATATAAGATCCGCAAAAACCAGTGATTTGGTTGACTTAGTAGTAGTGAACTCTAAGTCAAACTCCTGCAGGATAACGATCCATTTGGAGTATTTGCCCCCAAGTAATTGTCGAGAGAGAATATATGTCATGGGGTTGCAATCCAAAACCACTGTTATCGTACGCAGCAGGATGTAGTGGCGAAAATGCTGCACAGCGTGTACTGCAGCTAACGCCAGCTTCTCGACATGAGCATAACGTGTTTCTGTGTCGAGAAGGTTCCGTGACAGATAATAAACGACATGTTCATTTCCATCATCGTCATCTACACCAGAACCATAGCTATGGTGCTAAACGCGGCGACAAGATACAAAGTGAAATCGCGGTGATAATTAGGAGGACGAAGCAAAGGAGCATTAACCAGTAACGTCTTAAGCTTCTCAAAGGATTCTTGAGCAATGTCGTCCCAATGGAAGGGAACGTTCTGCTTTAGAAGATGCGTGAATCCTTTGGCCACCTCCGCATAGTTCGGGATAAAGCGTCGAAGGAAGTTAGCTTTTCCCTGCAGACTCTGCAACTGATATAACGAGGAGGGTGATGGGAGATTGATGATAGCCTCGACCTTTAAAGGGTCAAGGCGAATTCCATCTTTGGAGACTATGAATCCCAAAAGACGGCCAAAATCCACGCAAAAGACGCATTTATGAGGATTAAGCCTAATATTGTAGCGCCTACAGTGAAGGAAAATCTGGCGGAGGTGTTCAGGATGGTCCTCTCGCCTAGCCGAGTGAGCTGGCAAGTCGTCCAGATAAGGCTGAACGATATGGCGTATGTCGTGGAAAGCGTAAGACATCGCCCGCTGGAAAGTGGCTCCAGCGTTCTTCAAGCCGAACAGGAGCTTTTTATAAGCGAAAGTACCCCACGGACAGATGAATGCAGTTTTGTGTTGATCCTCAGGTAAAATATTGATCTGATTATACCTGGAGAAGTCGTCCATCAAGGAATAAATCTCACTTCCGGCACATTCGTCGATGATTTGGTCTATGAATGGAGTGGGATAGTTATCCTTCGGACAGGCGCGATTAATATCGCGGTAATCAACACAGACCCTAATAGTACCCTGCTTTTTATCGACAGGGACAATGTTTGAAACCCATTCTGTGAGGGGGATGGGATAAACAAAGCCCGCGTTCGGAAGTTTTTCAACTTCTGCCTTAATTGCAGCGGCTTTGCGAGGATGCACCGGGCATAAGCGTTGGCGCACGGGCTTCGCACCAGGGTAGGTTGGAATCTCATGCACTATGATACTGGGATCAATCCCAGGCATTTCCTCGTAGGACCAAGCGAACACATCTCTGAATTCTTTAAAAAGATTAGTATAGACTTGTATCTCATCAGGAGAACAATTCACTCCCACGTGTATGTTCTCAACGATCCCCGATTTAACGGAGATGTTGATCGGGATGGTTTGAGTGATATTACTTAGGTTTCCTTCCGAAAGAACCTCGTGCATCAAAATGGGCGTTTGGAGAGGTGGAGTGGGAACCTGAGATGCAAAACGCTCTAGAAAATCCAACATTGCCTCTAAGCTAGGCATGAACGAGGAACAATGATGTCCATCACTCCAAGGCAGCTCCTCAAGAGACATTGTTTCTACAATGGCTTCATCCAAAGGAAAATTTTCTTTAAAAGGATTCGGCGAGTCGGCCTCGCCAAGCCAGGGGGACTGAGAATAGATGTCTAAAGTCATGCTCGAAGGAGCATGCCGAGGCAGTGGAGGATCCGATGCAGCAACAATTTCACAATAGCTAATCTGTACTGGAGTTAAGGGCATCGATTCTCCAAACTCAATCACCTACTCAGGCGTAGGGATGAGCCATGGGTCGTCAGACCTAGAGATCATATTAACTTGAGCGGTGTGCGGTGGTGGTGTGGGAAAAATACCCATGAGGACGGGGTCTTTGAAGAGACCGGGCCCTACACTGTCAGGGGGATTTGGGATCTGATCCACGTACGGAACGTTGTTCTCGGAGGTGGAGGTGAAGAAGGACAACTGATCCACCGTAACGATTTTTCCCTCGTGAGGGAACTTAATAAGTCGAAAGAGGGTGGACAGCACGCATAACATGGCATGAGTCCAGCTGCGGCCAAGAAGTATATTGTAGTTGAGCTTGGCGTCAACCACTTCTACTTCTACGTTGACTGTCTTCCCCTGTAAAGTAATCGCTAGACTCTCGAGAACACCCAGGGGTTTGGATTCCCGACCATCGAATGCCTCTAGGGCATTGGGAGATGATGAAAGGGCCGGAGAGCCAATGGCCTTCCAACAAGCGGACGACATGACACAGGTAGAAGCACCTTCATCCACAACGACCCTATGGATGTTAAGACCGTTGATCCCGACTTGAATAACAAGAGCGATCTGATATGGAAGTCGAGGGGTAAAGTTTTCTAAGTCGAAGGTGAGAAGGCTAGAATCGGCGGGATCGATTCCACCGATTGCAGATAAAAGAGCTTTCCGTTGTGAAGGACAACTTTGAAGAACTTCCAAAGCAGACATGGAAGAAGGCGCCTGTGCCAGATCCTCAACAATACTGTAGTGCTGAGCGGCACGGGCATTCGGATTGTAGGAAGACTTTCGTAGAACACCTTTAGAAGGTGGCCTCACAACGGGTTCAGCAGTAGGCTTCTCAATTTCCAATGAACCGGAGACAGGTGGGGGAGGTGGACCATCCGCAACTGCCTTCCCCGATGCCTGACGCGATTCGTTGTAATCCTTCGAACGCGTAGCAATAGAGATAGGTGCAAAACCATTCATCATAAAGACCTGGGACCCAAATGGTGCAGATGGTGAAGGGCTGTTCAACCATCTGGGTCTGCTCAGACGGGAACGGTTCTTTAAGAACTGCCGGAGTCCCTTTGGAGCCTTTTAGAAGTTGACTAACTTCAGATCGTCGAGGACAATCCTTAGTATAATGATCTCCTTCACAAATGAGACAGGGGTACTTCGGTTTGCGTTGGGAACCGTCCTTGGTCCGAGGTTTGGAATCTGGCTTTGGGGCGTCGGATTTGGATTTACCTTTGCCCTTCTTCTTTCCTTTGGAGGTCTTTTCCGTAGATTGGCCTGAACGGCGTTGACCTTCGCAGTTTTGCCAGAATCGGTAGGGGCGGGAGGAGAGGAATTATTGGATGAGTTAGGCTTCTGCTTCCCATTCGAAGATTTCTTCGAATTCTGAGACACAGAACCAGTAACACCATCCACCGCCGGGGTAGGTGGAGCTTTAGAGGTTCCAGACCGTGGAGCATCAGGCAAGATATCATAAAGCGTGCCGGACTGAGAGTATACCAGATCCAGATATTGAGCACGCGCTATGGCTTGTTCTTCAGTCACACACGCTCCCACAACAATATCTTGGGCGATTTTGTTAACGAAGGAGGTGGTGAACCAATGAGTTAGTATCTGATCAGGTATATGAAACTTGATCAGCCTACGACGACGTCGCCACTCATGAATGTGATCAGAAATGTGGGTGGCTTTGTCCTGCTTCAAAGAAGTCAGGAGATGCGTCCCGGCTTCGTAGCGAACCGGTAACTGAAAATGAGTCAGAAAAGCCATGGCTAACGTATTGAAATCTTGAAAGATGCCACGGGATAATTCGATATACCACTTAGCAGCAGCGCCAGTCAAAGTGCGCTGGAAGAGGTGTAGACAGATTGAATCATCCACCCAAGAGTTGGACGAACACCAAAGATGGTAAGTCATCACATGAGCTTGGGGTTCCTCTCCAGCTTTTCCCTCAAACTTGGGGCAATCACCGAGCACCTTGGTAGGAACCGAAGGCCAATAAGGATTATGTAGAATTGGATCATTCGTTAATTTCGAAACATCCGATAACTCCAAGGTAGCCAAAAACGGCAATGGCGGATTGGACGGCATACCTGGCCCTGGGTAAGGGTCAGTACCTGTACTCCACGCTGGTTGGGAATATCCTTGCCCCCCCCATGGGTTCTGTCCAGCGGGATTCTGACTGTAGGGGGCATAGGTGGTATAACCAGCCTGATTCAGTTGCTGGTAACTAGTGTGTGGGGGTTGATAACCAGAGTATGGACCCTGATTATGAGTCAGCCCTGTGTAAGCAGCATTTGGATTTGGCTGCTGATTATAGGTGTAGCCGGGTTGTTGAGGGCGATAGTTAGAACCTTGGGGCTGGCTATAATTCGGCCGGTATTGACCATGAGAATAGTAGCCGCCTTGAGGTTGAGTGGGCTGCTGATCCGTGGAACCCTACGGAGCCTGATAATTTGGGTGCAGCGGTTGATTTGGCTGCGGCATCGAATAAGTCGGCTGTTGTGTAGGGTTAATAGAATGTGCAGGCCGACCTAGTTAAGCAGGCTGGCCTGGCTGAACGGGCTGCCCTGGGTTAACAGGTTGACCCAGGTGAACAGGTTGTGTCGGTTGCGCAGGTTGACCAGGCTGTTGAGAAGCACCAGGTTGCACCGGGTAGACCGGTTGGCCTGGAGGCGGAACACCAGGGTGTGCCGGATAGGCCGCTTGCCCTGGTGGAGGAATGGAGCCAGGTGGTAGCTGGTAACCGGTTTGACCTGCAGCAGGACCATAAGATGGTCCTGGCTGGTGTGCAACGTTTGGATTGACAGGATACTGAGGTTGCACAGGTCGGAAAGGTTGGACTTGCCCCCCAAGACCATATATCGGCCCCGGTTGGTACCCCGGCTGAGGCTGCACAGGTTGACCGGAAGGGTTGTAGTACTGTCCTTGCGGACCGTATGATGGGCCTTGCTGACCCGTAGGATAGCCTTGCACGGGCTTCCCTTGTGGGTCATAAGGATAGCCAGGTTGGCCTGAAGGTTGGCCTTGGAAAGGTTGCCCTTGCAGGTTATAAGCTTGGTTATAAGGTAAACCTTGAGCATGGAGGTGAGCCTCTGGAGCGGGTAAACGTAAAATGTTCACGTGCTCATCATATTGATTTGGAAAAGCATACACGGGTGTACCATCCTGTGCATAGTGAGAAAAATAAGAGCGGTTGGGATCCTGGGAGGATGGTCCGACCTTGGGGTTCGGTTGTTGTAAGGATAGCCGATACTCCTCCGGAGAGATGTTCTCCGGCATAGCAGTCGCTATGTAAACATCTTCAGGAGGCGGCACAGCCCTCACGGAGGGTGTCATGACAGTGGGTGCAGACGCGGCCACACAGACAGTGGGCCGAACGGGTACAGAGGTGATGGGAGTCTGAGGAGACATCCCCAATGAAGGAACCACCGGCCTCGTAGAAGGAGCTGACACCCCCATAGAGGCCGCGGCGGCAATAATCTGACCCAAGGATCTATACCCTGCCGGTAATGAAGGACCGGGTGATGACATAACAGCTGATTCAGGGTTATCTCCTGGAAATAATCTCTGAGGAAATAACTGGTAATCCTCACCGGACGTGGGGATTTCCTCATTGGATTCACTCATGATTGAGCCTGCCGCTAGATCTCGTAATAGACGGCGAGGACTAGGAGGAAAAATAGCAGCTATAAAAGGCGAACCCGATGTAAGAGAAAGGAAATCTTCCCCTACTCTTAACTCAGACCAAGGGTCGGAAAAGGGCCAATTGAACTCAACTGGTCCCCCAAAGGGTTTCTCAGCAAGAACCGGTCCCCCTTCAGGAAACTCGGAAACAATGGGCTGCTGAGGTTCAACAGAGGGTTGAGAAGCCTCTGATGAATCGTCCGTATAAGGACTACCAGTAGATGAAACTGAGGGTTCCGCCACTGTGGTAGCAACGATAAGAGAAAAAGATCAAACACACACACGGGCTGAAAAATAGTCAAGACACACAATCAAACGGCCAACAAGCAAAATCTAACAGGGCGTGTGATCACGGGTGATTAATTTTTTACCACATTGAAAAATAGGAAACTTCACCGTTTCATGTTTTAAGAGTCGAGAAACGGATAAAAGGTGACTCTATCTCTTTCAGTTTTGAAGCAAGTGTGAAAGGACAAGCACTTGGTGATCCTTTCAAATTTAAAGAGTCATAAAAGATCAAATGACTACTCAGGGATACTAGGCAGAGGGTGTACCAAATAACCATGAACTGCAATATACACCTTGGTTTCAAAATGAACGAGAAATCAACCAAGGACTTTCCGTACGCACAGGCAATCTCCTCGAATGCTATGTCCAGTGTATCACAGGTATAGGGCGGTAGACTTGGCTTCCTATGGATAGAGGATAGAAACCTAGTGGGGTCTCCCTTTATATACGCGACGATACGGGGAGCACAAGTCCGTACTAGCGCTATCTAAAGCCAAGAGGCGAATGACAGCTACTAGGTTTTAAGACATCGGAACACGTCTCTAGCCTAGACCTCTAAATGTGTTTCGTTAGATTTCAATGCTGCCTTAGTGTAAATTGAGTAAATTTTAAAGTTTATCTTCAATTACATTTCAGTTTTCAGGCCCTAGCGAATGTAATGTCTCAAAATCTCCTAAATGCACTCTATATGCCACAGTATATCATTTCATTCGATGAAAGCTATTTATGAGAAAGTTGAGAGCTTTTCACACAATAACAAAATGAACAGAAAACAACCAATGATGTCTCTAATGCAGCTAATGAAAACTAAAAAGATTTTCGTTTAAGGTTACCAATCACTAATAACACTGAAAAGATCTAATTCACATTAACTAATGAAAAGCAAAAGAGATTTTTTTTTTTATATACTTTCAATATTTCAGAGCAAAGTGTGCTAAAAAATGAAAACTAATGCAAAAGAGATTCGAGAAATGATGATAAGAGAGAAAAAACAAACAAATTTCACTCAATAGCAATCACAATCAGGCCTCAAATCGACCAAAAGTCCCTCAAAACGAAAAGAATCCCAAAGACTCCAAATGAGCCGTGTAATCTAGGCCCAAACGAAACAAGGTGGAATTCGAATGAAGAAGGAAATAATCACTCAAACAACACAATGAGACAATAGAAAACCACCAAACGAATGAAAAGAAGCAATCATAAGGTTGACCGAACTGATAAAAACCGAAAACTCCCAAGGGAGGCTCAACACACAATAGCACCTAGATGACCTAGGGCTAGAATGCAAAATCGATGGAAATGGGCAAACAACCAAAGGACGAAGGTAACAATCAGTCAATCAAGGCTCCAAAACACTCAAGCAGTCGAAAAAATGAAACCAAAATCAGAGATCAGGCTCAGAAAGCTCAAAATCAAGCAAACCCTAGCAGTCCCCAGCACTGGCGCGACTGTCAGGCTGAAACTAGTGCCATATTAGAATTGGCGCGGGTAATACATTGACAACTAGCGCCAATTGGCGCGACTGTCACGCTAAAAAACGCGCCAGTCAAGTTTGCTATGCCAAAATAAAAAATAAGCAATCCAAGATCAGACCAGTGATGTTTGGAGTTTTCAAAAACCCAAATTCATAGAAAGAACCAGCCCAAAAGCGTTGATCAAGCAAGAAGAATCAAGAATCGACCGAAAAGACAAGACAGTGCTCCAAGTGTTCAGTTTACAAACTAAACCAGAGATCGACTGAAGCAGCTTTGATCTACTTCGCAATTGCAGAGCAAAAGCGTTTCGAAGGCTATCTGGCCAACTTCAGGTTCCGTCTGTAGCTTATAAAACGAACGACAACAAGCTAACGATCCCCAGCGGAGTCGCCAATTTGTTGTGGAGGTAAATCCCCTCTGCGGACAGAGGCGATCCCTACTAGCCCAGACCGGGTCTAGCAACAATCATTCACGCTATAGCGCAGGTTCCTAATTGCAAATAAACCAACTAGCGATGAAGGCCTACCTGGAATCCAACGTTGTTGCTTGCAGAAGAGGTAGCGCTCCCGTTCCTTAGCTCTGGCAGATCACGATCCCCATGATCTCTGTGATAGGACACCCGCACACGCGAGAAACAAAACAAACGCAAGCGTAAAATCCAGTAGATGCAACTATATGTCAGTCAGAAAGGACATAACTCATCATCATAAACAATAACAAGAGTGGAACCATAACCAATAGTCGCTTATTATTAATCAATCAAAGGAAGAATACAACCATAGTTCTGACGCTAAATTCTCCTTCGGCGGGTCGCCAGCAGAACACGTCTCGAAAAGCCTGTCAAGGATGGGACAAACCTCTCTCTTCGGATCTTGACAATAGTCTCCTTGCTTGAATTTGGCCTTAGGGGAATAATCAAGGCTCTTGCAGCATAAGGCTCTTGGGAATTTGGGAACTTGAAGACTAGCTTGCAAATGAGATGAGCAAGCTTTTATAGATGGAGGAAGGGGAGTTGGGATCCCTATAATCATGGGATTGGCCCTATCATCAAGGAAGCTTCCATGAGAGGTGGCAAACCACTTCCTCTCTATGGAAATCCGTGGCCAAACCTCCCAACTTAAGATAGATAGCAGTCCAGGAATTTGTTAGGACAAAACTTCCGCCATTTATTTTTAAAAAACACTCCTTAAATTGGCTAGCGTGAGCGCGACTCTGGGACAGAGCGACAATTGGCGTGACCTCTTTGAAGGATTTTCCCCATTGGCATGGGTGCTGAACTGGCTACCCACGCCAATGCAAAAAGGGCCATTTTTAGGGTTTTTCACAAGGAGATGCCTTCAGGGGGATGAAAGTACATGTTCAAGGGAATGCCATGAAAGTATTTTCAAGTTATGTCACTACTCACAGGTCACAAAATAAGACCTCCAATGTGCGAGATGGGAATGGTAGGGACGTGACAAATTACCGTGTAACAAAGTCCTTTTCATCATGTCATTATGTTAGTTAGGTCACCATGAAGTCTAGTCACTCAAGGTCTTCATTAGGTCTCTAGGTTTTCATTTTCCAAGGTCTAAATAAAACACCATTTCATTGCATAAGCTCAGAAAAAGTCTGAGAGCAATCCAAAAAATATCCCTTTACCATTTCAATAGGATTTTCAAGCATGTAAAGATAGTTTTCAAAGTTGTAGTTCTTCTTTCAAGTGTGAGTTTCATTCTAAAATGTAATTTTATTCCAAAAAAAGAGATGTAATTTTATTTTTCACTTATGTAGTTTTATGTTAAATAAGTACCTACTTCCCAAGCTGCCATCTTAGTTCCACATTCCAAACAATCACATGTCAAAGTGCAAGAGTTCTCAATTCATCCATTGACCAAATGTCAAATAAAAAATTTCAGAAGTGTAAGGCTATTCTACAAAGTTTAAAAGTAAAATTTGAAACATTAGCAAAGTGGGTTTCAAAGGATTAAAATAAAATTCACTCAAGTATATAAACACTCATGACATCAAATAAAACTTCATTTGTCTCCTACATCCTTGAGCAACCTCAACAAAATCATGATTTTCAAGTTTTGGGAGCAAAATTTTACAAAACAAAGCCAGTGTTGCATGTTTTCTCTGTGCGCTGCGCCTTTGCTCTTTGCATTGTGCATTTTCTCAGTCCATTGCGCATTTTCTCTATCTGCTGCGCATTTTCCTGATTTCTACAAAAAAAATCCAGAACACCATCCAAATATCATCAAATGGCCTTCAATCTTCAACAACAGTGCATTCAAAATCCAACAAGCAAGTAAGGTCTAATTCCATCATTCCTCTCCTCTTGAAATCGATTTTGTGTTGTTTGTCTTTGTTGTAAAATATTGGTGTCTTACTTGCTTTTGAAACCCTAGTTCACTCTCAATTCCCAATTTTACTTCTAATTTCATTCCCAAAAACCCAACATTCCTTTCCCCTATCACTGTTATTCCTATTTCAACCCCTATATCACATAATCCCCTTTCCTAAACCTTTCAACCCCAAACCCTAAACCCTATGCTACTTACTTGCCTAGGCTTCCAAAATCCATAAACTGTAATTAAATTCCCTATTCCAATTCCCTCATCATTCTTACTCCTTGTCACCTCCCTCAAATCAAAAATCACTTCCCCCATCTCCCTAAATTTCCTCACACTATTCTCCACTCCCTTTACCTACATTCCACTATCATAACATCTCCCTAGGGTTTCATACTAAGACACCTATGGAAGAAGAACATAATATAAAATATAGTGAGGGAGAAGAAATAAAGGAGAAGAAGTCAAGCAGAGGAGGGAGAATCCTTAGACTTGAGCCAACAAACACCAGGGAACTCGTGGTGTATCCCATAACTGTGACATGTTTTAAGCATGTAGGTTGTTTTGAATTCTGTGAGAAAGTACAAAGGGCCCAACATCATCCTATGTTGACTAGAATATTCATCTCCAATATCCATGACAACCAGGTAACCCTTGATGATGTCACTTTCACTTTGGCCCACCACCATCATATCACCGCCACCGGAATCTCGAATGTTGGTGGAAAATGGTTCAAGCAAACAAAATTGGAGGAGATAACATGAGCCATACATTAAACCTATATACAAGAATGAAAGAAAGAGGATTTTTCCTTTTCTTTACCTCCTAGATAGATATGCTCCCATGATGTATTAATCATGAAATACTTTTCTTGTGAAGGTAGGTTCTCTAGAATTTATGCCCATCACATTCGACTACTTATGCACTTCAAAAGAGTCAAGATGCTCAACATACCTTATTTTATCTTCCGGAGCATTGACAAGATGGAATTTATTTTGCCAAAAAAGAGATTATGACCACCAAATGCAAAGTATTTTTTCAACACTTCCTCATCAAAATCATAGTCCTCCATCACCTCAATCAATTAAAAATTTCATGGAGTACTTTCATAGCTAATGACATATTCATTGCTCCACCTATTTAGCATGCCCAAATTTTCCTTCATCATCTCATCCTTCCACATCCATTCCTCCATCTTAGCCCACTGCTCGTGCATCATCATCAAATTAGTCTCCTTCATCTATTTCACCACCATCATCTCCATCCCATATTGAGACTCGGATCACCCAGAAGAGATGAAAACTGGAGCCTCAAAAGCCTAAGCAAGCTAAGATAGAGATATTGAAAAAATCATACCAGCGAGGTCACAAGAAATTGTTTTCCCCAAAGATCAGGGAGGGGAATTTCCTTATACATCAATAAAGCAAAGAGATAAAGGAAGCAAAAGATGACAAAGAGGTAAAGATTCGTGCAAAGATTTCACATGAGGAGGAGGACTCCATGAGATAGAACATGATTAACTTGTTGACTCCAGATGAGTACAAGAGAGATGATCATGAGGACATTAACATAATCATCAAGGAAAAAGAGGCCAAGATCAGAGCTTCAAACTAATCTTTGACATGTTCAACTTGACATTGAATTTCTTGAGCAGGGAAATCCGCAGTCAAGAAAAAGCACTTCACCGATGAAGTGAAGTAACCAAAGCTCAAAGAGAGGCATGGAAAGCTAAAGTCTTGTTTGAAGAGGCACTCAGAAACATATGGTGTGACTATAGAGGGCTGAAAAGTTTCCAGAACTAGAGAATACAGTGAGAAGCAGAATTTGCAAGTCAATTGACATTGAATGAATAGCCTACCACCATGATCAATGAAGACCGAAAGAATTGTCTCTTGGGACAGTGGTTAACCAGCATCTTGAGAAGCTCTAGGATAAGGTAAATAAATATAATGAGATTCATAGAAGGATGAAAAGCATTATGCGAAAAGAGACAAAATTGCAAGGGAAAAGCTTTTAAGAGCTAATGCAAAGATTGAAGCCCCAACTGCAGAAAGAAGAGAAAAGGAGGTTGGATATACTTGTTAAAGCCTCATTATGAGCCTAAATTACATGATTAGAAACCATCTCACCACCTCACAAATTTTGGGGTATCAGTGCACCCCAAGGTTCTCGAGAAATCTGAACATCCTGTGACAAGTAGATCGTCAAACACGCAACACCTAGGCATTGCACTCTTTTTTGGAGGCACTTATTCACCAAAATAAGACCACCAATAGATGCATAATGATGAATACATGCAGAAACCACTTTTCAGCCTTTTTCTAGACAAATGGCAGCTTGTAAAGGTGAAAAATCCCTCAAAAATCAATGTGTTTTGCCCACTTTTTTTCCTATGCTACTGTGGTGTGCCTAGTAGTCTGGGAGAACTGACCTTGACATGGAAAATCAACTCCATTCGCAACCAAAGGTATATCAAACGTAGATTGGGATGGGGAGATTTTCCAACGAGCCATCCTCAACCCAATTTGGACATCGGAAGGCACTCAAAATAAGATCGCAATATGGATGACACGTTTGACAAAGGGATGGCGTGTTTGACAAAGGGATGGTGCGTTTGACAAGTTTCTAATTTTTTTCTCGAGTTTTTCTCGCAAATTGACTTTTATTCTGGGGAATCATGTTTTTACCTCTCGTAAATAAATGATGTAAATTTAATTATGGTGTTTTACCGTTACTCAGGTTAAATACATTAGGTAAATGAACTCAATGAGGTGTAATGAATCGCTTCACAAAATTTAGGATGAATCATCAGATCTCCCTACACTTCATCTTTGAACTCGCCTTTATTGGAACTTCTCCTCCTTCCGATGGATTCAACCCATGAGGTCGAGATTATTTTTATGTCTATATCATGTATTTTTTGAGTCATTTCATAGGTTGGAACCGCCTGGATGTTGGCATATCGACCGCAGACTTTATTGTAATCATGTTGGCACTTCTTAATAAAAGTGTTGCGGCTATTTCTTTAGGATACCTATGGTAGTGGTTGTCTATCATTGTTTCTTCTTATGTCTCCATTATTTTTAAATTTATTGTCTTCATAATTCATTGCACTTCTATTGTATGATCACTTTCAAGTTATAGAAACATAATCATCCCACATGCCTGCTTTGGGAAAGTTTTCTACATAGTCTATTCATCTTTCTTTCAATTTAGGAAGAATTCATCTTTCATGCTCTTCCTAGCTCTCACCGTTTGAATCATTCCATCTCAAGAACCCTAATGCTAGTATTTCTACCTACCTTTCCCCATTGAAGCTCGCAACCCTAACTTATTTTCTGACCTAGCCTCTTTGACCTAATATCCCCCATCCAACAACTCAATCAAAATCAAATCAAAACCCCTTCTGCATTTCATACCTAGCCTAAAACCCTAATCATCTAGCTCCTCAAGTCGTGAACTCATGGAGAGCCCTATCCTATTTGGTAGGGCTTAGATACTGTCAAAAATATTGCATGTGGTTACCTCTTCAAGTGATTTCTTCTTCACCTAGATATTTGGAAAAGTGATAACAAGGAAAACACAAACACAACCTTTGATAGAGTTTCACAATTCCCTTTCGCCTAACACCGCAACCATGCATTATTTTAAACACACAAAGGCCTATGGCACCGTTATTGATACATATATTTACATCCTATATAGCTATTGCTCCACATTCAAGCATTTAGAAAAAAATCATTGTCTTCATAATTAATTAACAAAGATTATTTCTTCTAAAATTATCAATGCAATTTATGCACATTTCAATCCATTTGGTGGCACCTAAATTTAATAGTCAACAAATATCTTTGTCTTTAACTGGTGGTTCTTTGTTTCAAGCCATATTACATTGAAATATAAATAAAATGATTACATGTGTTACTCATCTAGTGTTTCCATCATTCAAACATAAAAGAGACATTCGTTCCTTTAAATTATAGGTTTAAATGAACACTTATCTTATCTCTTCCGGTGTCTAAGCTCGTGGACAAGTAATATACACCCAACCATAGAAAATCGCATCCAATGCTCACTGGGTACCTATCACCTCCCGAGCCATATTCCGCGAGGGCCGAGGGGTCGTTCGTGGGATTGAAACACCAACTCAGCCTAAAACATGGATTCCAAAGGACCTCCTTCCTCCACCCACCTCTCACTCAACATTTAAAAACACCAGGGAATCTAGAGACCATCTCGCTCCACCTCGTTCTACTAGTGGTAGTAAATCGATACATACAGTGGGAATCCAAAGGATTATTGTATCCACCTAAAACATAAAAAGAGAATCAAGAGGATTATTATCCACCCAAGAACACACAAGGAATCCAGAGCATCTCTACCTCCACACAAGAGTGTTAAGGGAATCCAAAGAAGCAAGTCTCCACACTAAACTCTTTGGTTCCACCAACTCGGGGAATACAAGACGACCGAAAAATCATCGCATGAATGGCTTCGAGGTCCTCCCTCTAGGAATACGTGGACACAATCCTCCACACACCCACTAAGGGAACTTAAAAAACCATCTCCACCCTTTGGCTTTACGTGACTTGAAAGACATTATTTCTCACCAAGGAGAGACCATCATGCTGCTATGCCAACCAAATTGTTGTCATTGTATTATATTTCCCTTTTCTTCAACAAATCCTTGCTCTTCTATCCTTTCTCCTCTCGCTTGAATGGATCATCTCCGCCTCAATGAATCAGCTGAGTGAATCCATGGTGCTTTCCATGTTTTGAGAAATCTATAGGGAAATAGTGAGAATAATTTCTATCTTATACTTGATAACTTCTTGTGATGTATTCTTACTTTTTCTTACTATTATATTCTTCTCTTAATATTAAATTGTTATTATCATCAAACAACTACCAAAACAAGAAGATCAATAGTTCACAAGAACACAATATGGGCTACAAGTTAGGGCCAAAACTCCGTTAGGTCCCTATATTACAAGTATAGTCCCTTATCGTTGTTAGTGTAACTCCCCTTATTGTTATTATTGTACCTCGTAACCCCCATATTGTTATTATTGAGCCCTTAAATTATTATTGTTAGTTCACTAGGATTACATCAGGCCCCATGGACTCCTATATATAGAAAACATGTTTTGTAATTTTTATCATCTAAGAATTTTTCATTCATGTAATGTATTGGAGGTTTCCCCTTGAAGTGGATTATTTATAAGGCATTGATATCTCTTTTTTCTTCTATTTTTGAGTCACTACAAACATTTGCACGAGGTTTGGATTCTAGGGTTTTCGCTGTTCAAAACAAAGCCAAATGGAATTTTCGCTATAACTTAATTTCTACGAAGTTTCGTGGTTGAAATTTTTAGAGCATGAATCAAAATCCTAATTAACATCATCAAAAATTTTCAGATCTTGGTTCACAATATTTAGGAGATAGTATTTCAGGAAGTTAGGCTTTTATGTGCTCCTAAATTTAACCCAAATGTGTCATCGCGGAATTTTCACTATAACGTTTTTTGTACGAAGTTTCAAAGCTGAAATATTTATAAAGATAAGCTGAAATCCCGAGAACATCATCAAAAAATTTCGCAGCTTGGTTCCCAACATTTTCGGAGACATGATTTGTGTAGCAGCTCCTTTTCTGCTCCCGAATTTCATCTCAAAGAGCTTATCGTGGGAAAATATCTACAACTCTCTCTCTCGAGCATCGGATTGGAATGCTATAAAAAGGGAGCTACAATTAAACGGACTGTGGTTTCATTCATCAATTTTAGAGCTGAAGGAGCAAACAAAAGGACATTTGGCAAGTCGTACAAGTTCACTATACCGAACCAAACATACAATTGGGTCACCTATGGGAGATTTAACATAACTTTTCCTTGAAGAATCCAAATTCTAGGCCGACCTCGTGGCATTTGAAAGCATATTCCGTAGGGTTACTTCAAGGCTAAATTTAAGATATTTAAGATCCAAAATCACATAGATAATCTGGGCTTCAATATCAAGCCCTAAAAAAAAAAGGTGTGTATTTTTTTTTCAAATTGCATGTGTCTTGTTTGAAAATCAGCTCTAGTTGATTCCAAAGGCCCACGAGCATAGATATTAGTATTGGGTTTTAAAATTCCCTCCTAAAAAGAATTAAACACCCATTAAGCCTTCAGAAGGCTCTACTATGACTTATGAATGCGAAGAAATGCAACATGAGATATCAAAAGTCCATGAGCAAGTGCACCAAATTTTTGATATCGCAAAGAGAAAAAAAGTGAAATGGAAATTAATATGGATGGTTTGAAGAAATGTGGTGGAAGCCAAGATGAATGGTTTGTAAGCTAAGATGGATGGCATGGAAGTTGGCATGGGAAGCTAAGATGGATGCCATCGATGAAAAAAGGAAAACATGAAGAATGATCTAAAAGCAGTAAATGGGAAGGTTCGACAAAGTTGATACAACAAATGTTTCCTAATGGTGAAAATATAGTAGAGGAAACTCCATGATGAGAATAAAATAAATGATAATCTTGATTTCATAAACTCTAATGTTTGTGAAGAACCACCATATTCCAAAGATGGATATGAGAAAGTTTGATGGCAAGGATCCAAAGAACATGATATTACAAGATGGAGCAATATTTTGATCTCAATAATGTGCAAAACACACAAAAGGTACGCATTGCAACTTTACATATAGAACAAAATACATTTGTATGGTATCGATGGTTTTGCTCCCGTAAAAAAATCTGTCACTTGGTCCATTTTTACGATGTGAAATGATAGCACATTATGAGGATACAAAGAGAAACACCTTTCTAGCCAATCGATAAATCTTAAACAAAAGGGTTTAGTGGGGGAGCAAATTGACGACTTCCAAAAAATTGAATATAAGGGTAACTAATATTATAGAGAAACACGTATTTATCTTTCATAGGTACTTTAAAGGATAACATCCAACATGAAGTTCGCATTTGGAACCTAATTCATTGGAGAAGGCATTCAAAGTTGGCAAGAAAAATTGAATGTAAAATTATGGCGACAATGAAGCCTACCACTCACTTTCTATAAAGAGTGAAGCATATACTCCTAGATTTCAACAACCCACAAGGTTGACACCACAAAAATTGGAAGAAAAAGAGGAAAAGGGCTTTACACAGTTGTGATAGCAAATACACTAAAGGTCATAAGTGTGCCGAGAAGAAATTATTTTACATAACATTGTGAAGAGGAAGAAGAAAATGAAAGAAGAGGATATACACCGAGAACCAACCCTAGAAGAGGAAGAAATGAGTCCGACCATATCGTGTAATGCATTGGCAGGAATTACCACACTTTCAAACTCTCAAGATAGAAGGAAATATCAAGAAGAAAAAGGTAATAGTGTTGATTGATTTAGGTAGTACCCATAATTTTATTCATTGTAAGTGTAGCCAAGGAATTGAATTGTTTCTCATACCCGCACCAAATGTCAAGTGGGATGGTTGCAAATGAGTGAACTATAAATTTTCACTGAAATTCCATAATATCAAGCTATCCATGGGGTAATATGTATTGAATAGCTAATTCTTTCCATCCCAATGGAGGTGATGATGTCATACTAGGAGTAGAGTGTTTGTTGTACTTTTCAGATGGTAGCTTTTAATTTTCAATAAATTTTCTTGAATTTTTTTCTTAAGGAAAGGAAATCGAATTATGGGGTATCAAAGGGAACTGTGAAAGATAATAAGCTCTAATGTCATGACAAAGCTTCCGAGGAAAAGAACAACGAGGCATAATTGCGCAATTATGCTCACTAGAAGTTCCAACATCAAAATCATCTATTTCTCCGTATCTCCAAAGAGCCTTGGATAATCATTCCAATGCGTTTGATACCTCCCAAAGGACTCCCACCTATTCGTGATCATGATCATGTGATTCATTTTATTCTAGGAAGTGTTCTCCAAACATCCGACCTTATACATCCTTATGTCCAAAAGAGTGAAATTGAACATATGATTGCGTAAATGTTAGATACCGGTATAATTCAACCTACTCAAATTTCTTTCTCTACCCCTATAGTATTGGTACGTCAAGAAGGATGGATCATGGTGCATGTGTCCCGATTATAGGGATACTATTGCGCCACCATTAAATATAAATTTCCCCATTCCTATGATTGATGAATTATTGTATGAATTACATGGATCAATTTATTTTACCAAGTTGGATCTTCTGCTCGTGGATATCATCAAATTAGAATGAAGACCTTAATATATTCCAAAAACAACATTTCAAACTCAAGGAGGGTCATTATGAATTTTTTGTCATGCCCTTTGGCCTTACCAATGCACCTTCTACATCAAGGGTTGATGAATTCATTTTCAAACCCTTCCTTAGAAAATTTGTGCTAGTATTTTTTGATGATATAATAACTACAATGGGTCTTGGAAGGATCATGTTAAACATGTTGACAGGGTGTTGAACTATTGCAGGAGAAACAATTATATGCAAAAACATCCAAATGTTTCTTGGGAGTACAAGAGGTGGAATATCTAGGTCATATTGTATCTCTCGAGGGTGTTAAGGTAGACCCTAACAAAATTAAATCCATTAAGGAATTGAAAGTCCCCACAACCATAAAGAAGTTGCGAGGGATTTCTCAAGTTAATGTGGTATTATCATAAGTTTGATAAGAATTATGGGAGAATAGCAAAGACCTATAACAACATTATTGAAGAAAGATGCATTTTCATGGACTCCCAAGCACTAAGGCTCGACCATCTTAAAGAGGCAATGTTCCCGTGCACCGGTCTTAGCTACGCCAAACTTCAAAAACCTTTATTGTGGAATGTGATGCCTTAGGAAATGGAATTGGTGTTGTTTTAATGTGCAAGAAGGAAGAACCATTGCTTTTTAAAGTCATCCAATCAAAGCAAGTATTTGTAGAAACTTATTTATGAGAAGGAAATGGTAGCAATACCGCATGCACTAAAGAAATGGATAACTTACCTAATGGGAAGACACTTCAAAGGTAAAAATCGATCATGATAGTCTTAAACGCTTTTTGGAACCGTTGATCGATGTCAACCTCCTATTAAGTTTTTGGGGTAAGCCATCCCATTTGAACCCTTTAGAATCCCTTTTGCTTGGTCTAAATAACTTCTCACGCTCGTTGTTGCCATTCTCTACCTCAAATTTACATAAAAAAGGCCGTGAAACATTATTCGAAAATATGTTCAAGGCCTAGCACCTTTTCGGCGCATCTCCGCACCTTTTTCTTCCGTGTAGCTCAAAGGCCGGAACCGAGCGGCGCAAAAGAATTAGGCGCTCATCAACCAAATGATCGGCTAAAATATTAGTCGTCGATCTTTGCAAATCGGATGATCTTTGTGAATCGATACGCCGCCCTGTGGCCCATTCCATTCATCTCCAAATCGTATGTGCACCATCCGATCATCCCGTCAAATCAATGGTCCGCAAGCTCATTTACCCTCGGTGGCCCCGCCCCCCGCGTCCACCTGCTTGAAACCCGCCGATTTCCATCGCACCACTTTTCGAAGATGGGGCGTGATTTCTCAAATCAAAGTAATGCCATACATCATCCGCCGCGTGTCTTCGCGCACGCCCGAAAACCACCGTTCATCGACGCAGGTAGTCGGCGCGGGACGTGCACGATAAGTGTGCGTGAACCGTCCAATCTAAAGCTCTTCATCCGGGCGCCGCCGGGCCCGAAGTCGCACGAATTTTAATCCATGACAAATACACCCTCGCCCACCGTCCATCGCCTCCTCGATGTTAACCGTCGATCTCCTCCCCGAGATCGATTGTCCAAATTTGATCGTCACCCCCGCCTTTGATCGGTCCCACCATCAAGACTCCACGTCATCCTTTCCATAGTCTTTCGTATGTCCACTTGTCAATCGTTCCACGTGTTCATCACCTTTTTCCTTCACCATTTATATTTTCCATTCATAATTCATATTTTAACGTTTTACATCAAAACCTTCTGGCCGGCCCATTCACCATCGCTACGCCGCATCTTCCGCCACCCCCGCATCGTCTCACCGTTTTGCCATGTCCGCGCACTATTTCCATTGACCTCGCCACATCCACCATCCCTGGGTGTCCATTTTTCGAACAAGTTTGCGGATTTTGGTGGTTTTAGCAATGGAAAATTGTTATAATTTGCACTTTGATCGTTAAAAGAGCGCGCAGCACATCAAAGGAATATTCTTGTCGCAATTATGAAGAAAAGTCCAGGAATTCGTTATGACAAGACCTCCATTGAAGAAGCAGTTAAATTCTATCAAACCTTCCGCAGTCATTCGAATACAAAGATTGCGCAACATCCGGTATAAATATTGCAGAAAGAGTATTAGTGGGAGGTATAGAATTATGTAATCGAAGATTTTGGAGCTCCTCGAGCTCAACTTTTGAAAGCAGAGTACCAAGTCGAAGATCCCGTAGATCACTCAAAACATTCATGCACAAAACAATACTCTCGCAAGTTTTTTATTTCAAAGCAGAAGTTTTCTTCAGAAAGGACTAATGTCCATGTGATTTTAATTCTATGCCTTGTTCCCCGAAGAGACTTTGATCCAAAGAAATTACTTTAGAAAGTCAAAGAAGAGACCCACAAAGACTATTAGCAGCCATCAAGCAAAGATAAGTGAAAATACCTTTTTTCACCATTTTGTTTTAATGAGACAATTAAATGTCCATCACTCACTCCCTTATGTAGCTTTCTTTCCTTCCTATAAAGATCCCCGAAGAACAAATGATTTCCAGGGTACCAAGACGACGTAAACCGTGTAGTAAGAGAATTTTGTATACATTTTTTTTAACTCTTGTATGAATGCTGTTGAGCCCACAGGGTCTCGTTGAGGAGGAGTTCCATCTTTTAAAGAGGATTCGGGTCTTTGGTATTTCTGCGCCCAGAATCCCCTTATGTGTTGTTTAATATACTTATTTCATTTCATCCATCTTTCCGTATCATGTTTTGGAATGTGAGTGGCTCACTAATTCTTGGTATGGATTTATCCTAGTTGATACCCATGTTTGATTAGTCAAGCGAAATATGGCTCATGCATGATATTCTGCCCATTGTCTGTACTCTTAAACCATACTTCCGTTTATATTAGTTTCTTTTTTCGGGAGGGTGTTTTCTTTTAAATGCTATTATTATGTATGGATTCTCTGGGATTGGTAAGCCCATGCATGGTGGTATTGTGTATATCCGGGGGCATCGGGCCAATGTTAGCTAATATCTCCTCAATATTTCATTCACTACATACACTTTCTTCGATAACTTATTTCCTCGTGATGTATTTATGAATCGGCCCTCTTTGCAAGAAGCTATCTCCCGAATTGTATGATGCTTTGTATTAGAGCTACATCTTGCCTCTCAATATCTCTTATCTTGTACTTCAAATTTCCGAGATTTTTGGTCTCATTTAAAAATAATTTCCTTGTTTAACAAGAGATAGCAGAAGGAGAGCCTTGTCGATAACTCTTATTGTTATATTACATGCCCTATACATTAAGATGTCCTAGGCACCGGTTTCTCTATCACAACCTAGGTCGGCTCTGTGGAGCTACAACAGAACAAAGACTCTCTTCGTAAGAGCAACAAAAGGTTCACAAAGATGTTGGGTTATGACTTTGAAATAATTCACAAAAACGAAAGCCAAATGTTGTTGCGCATGCACTCTCAAGAAAGAATGAAGAGGTGGAAGCATTGCTTTGTGCTACTTCTATTATCCAAATCGCATTGGATAACCAAAGCAAGAGATGAATGGAAGAAGGATGAAGAAGTGTGGACACTCATTCAAAATTTGCAGCAAGATCCTAGTACATATGATACATTTAGTTGGGAAAATGATTCCTTATGGTACAAAGATCGCTTATATCTTTTTGTAATAATTCCCATCTAAAACAAAAGATTCGAATTTCACACTTCTCCTTTAGGAGGACACTCAAAGGATTTTTAAAAACTTACCATAGGGTGAAGAAAGAATTTTTTTGGGATGGCCTTAAATCTGATATTCAAAATTTTGTGGAGGAATGTTTATTTTCTCAAAGAATAAAGCAGAAAATTAAGGACTCGGGCTCTACAACTATCCATTCCAAGTCAACATTAGAGGTGAGATTTCAATGGATTTTATCACAAGCTACCTAAGTCCTAAGGAAAGAGTACAATATGGTGGTAGTTGATAGATTTCACGGTATGCACACTTTTGTGCATTATCTCATCCATTTAAAGCAAGTACAAATGCTATTTACATTTATGGACACAATTCAAAAGTTACAGAACCAAGGGTTATTGTGAGCAATGGTGAGATCCCATTTTTAATCGGGAAATTTTTGGACGGAGTTATTTTCTTGTTTGGTACTCAATTGAACAGCAGTTTCATTCTTATCATCCTCAATCTAATGTTGTAAACCGAGATAGTAAATAAATGTTTGAAGGATATCTTCGTTGTTTTGTATCTTTATAAACAAACACAATGGGTCAAGTGGTTACCTTCGCCGAATGGTGGTATAACACTTATTTTCACATCAAGAAATGACCCCATTTATACATTTTGAGGATATCATCCACCATCCATCACATCATCTTTAAGAGAAAATTCGAAGGTTCAAGCAAAGGAAGATCACATCGAGCATCGACAAGAAGTTCTCCAACTCTTAAAGGACAACATGAATTTGGCACAAAATCGAATGAAACAACAGCAGTATCAACATCATAGTTGAGAGAATTTTTGATGTAGGAGATTGTATTTCACATTTACAACCATACAAACAAATGTCCCTTCAAGCAAGCTAAGATAATAAATTATCGCCAAAGTACTATGGTCTCATAAGAAAAGTGCAAAAGATTGGTACTATGGCATACAATCTGAGCTTCCCGCTTCTTCACGAGTGCATCCAATTTTCCATGTTTCATAATTGAAGAAGGTTATAGGCAGAAAATCTTCCACCAAACACAACATGCCACTTAACTTCTGATGAGGAAGGAAAATCACATTGGAACCCGAAGCGGTCAAGGTAACCAAAACTCGACAGCCTACGTAATCGATCAATTTCGCAGCATCTCATCAAGTGGAAGAACTTACCCACCGAAGATTCTACATGGGAGGATTAGAATTTTACATAGAAGCACCCGTAGCTACTCAAGCGTTGAGGACAACACCTTTTTCAAGGAGAGGGGCACAGGGTCCCCATATTACTAGTATAGTCCCTTATTTTTGTTATAACCCCCTTATTGTTATTATTGTACCCTTGTAACCCCATATTGTTTTTTTGTTTTTTGTTTTTTTTTTTTTTTGTAGACATGTTGGAATCTGGCAATCGGGGTGGTCACTCGTATTACATGGGTCGTATTCTAACCGCTTACCACTATAACCACCAGGAACATGCACCTGCCCCTCTCCACATGCTCCATTTTAGTCTAGGGGGATTTGAACTTGTGACCTCCTGTACAAAGCTCGCCTTACAAACAAACTTCACTGCATTTCGATTACCAACTCGCCTACCCCCGTGGGGCTTGTAACCTCCATATTGTTATTATTGTGCCCTTAAATTATTATTTTTAGGTCGGCTAGGATTACATTGTGGCCCCATGGACTCCTATATATAGAAAGGAGGTTTTTTAATTTGTATCATCCAAGAATTGTTCATTCATGTAATGTATTGGAGGTTGCCCCCTCGAAGTGGCTTATTTATAAGGTGTTGATATCTCTTTTCTTCTATTTTTGGAGCTGGTTTCACAACAAAACCTCTCCATTTGAGAGGAAAAACCACAAATATCTTCTCTTCTTATATATTGTTCAATTGACAAATTCCAAAACCTCTAGATCAACACCAATAACATTCCAAGACCAAGTCCCACCTTATTGATGAGGTGCTTCCTTTTTCCATGTCAAACCCAATCATATATCTTCCAACAACACAACTTTGATCCTCGACAACAAAATTTTGGCCTCTACTACAGGTCTGAAATTTTTGGCCCTTCCAACAATAGCTGCTTTCACATGTGTGAGCTTATTTTGGGATTCCAAGAATTATTGAGGCCTTCACATGAATTTACCCTTCTTCTAGGGCTTTAGGATGACCTAATGAGCCTTCCTTTGACTTTCTTTATGAACTGATCCAAATTTATGGAGGAACGCAAAAAAATACAAATATAAACATGGAAATAGAGATTCATCATAAATATAACTTCATTTAATTAATATCAAATACTGAAATATGCTTACATACAAAATGGAAATAAAATAGCTCGAGCGATGGTAGCTTATCTATGAGAAGAGATGTGGTGGATACATACCTATGAATTGTGTTACAATGAGGTTCGAAGGCCTATTTATTATTGAGAAATAATGGAAAACCCTAAAAATCCAAAAATCTAACTTGAGGAGATGAAGCACCAATATTATGGGCCCCGTTTTAGTAAATTGGTACATCAACTTCTCGGGGACGTAATTTTGGCATACAATCTCTGTTTGATGTGCACAATATCTTGTTAGAAAGATATACCTAGGGAATGAGACTTTCAAGTGGCCAACATCAAGTTAAGACCCAAGTTTGCCTTGGTTTTCCCAAAAAACGTCATTTAGGGCCTCAAAAGGGCTATGGAAGTTGAGGACTTGAAAAACTGCCAAAAATAGTAAATTGTGCTACAATTAAGGAAACTAAAAAACTGAAAGAAAAAATGGTGGGGGTCCAAGTGAAATAGGTGGGTGGCCACCAATATCCACCTGGATCAGTCCTCCCCCCTCAGGAAGCAATGGTCCCCATTGCGTTGAGTTCCTCCATGACATGAGGAAACTTCTGCTGAGCTTGGTCCCTAGCGAGCCACTTGCCTTGGTGCAGTAGTTGGACAAATTTGACAATCCAATACAGTTGGATTTTCTATTGGCGAGTGATCTTGATCTTCATGTCCACAATTCGATCAGTTGTGTCCTATTCCATGCAGTCAGGGTTTAGCTATATTGGTGTGAGTTGTTATGCAATGTATGATGTGTCTAGTAATGGTGGAAAGTATGGCTGAAGGTTGTCCACATTGAACACTAGGTGCATGCCAAGGAATGGGGAAATTTTGAGCTCAAAAGAATTGTCTACCACAACCTTTATAATGGTGTAAGGCCGATATCAGAGTGGTATGAACTTTTGGTGAGCTCTGGTTATGCATTCTTTTAGCAAATGCAACCAAACTTTGTCACCCACTTGAAACTTGTGTGGAACCTAATGTTGATAATGTCGTTGGTTGCACTTGGCATTGGACTTCTCCAAGATGTAATTAACTTGCTAGCGGACATGCTAGAAATGTTAAATAAATATTTTTTCTTTATCAGCCTCAAACAATACATGTGTGTATTATGTCTGAGTAGTCGCATGAGGTATGGAAACATCAATCAGACACAATGGTTGAAATCCTAGACCCACTTAAAGGGTCTGCAACTAGTGGAGCTATGAGATCTCTTTTATGACTATGCTTCACATAGGGGAGGCTATCATCCCAAGTTCGTGGATGCTTGGAGTTTTAAATTTAGAGTATGCACACTGTCATCCTGTTGATGACCTTTGTCTAGCCATCAGTCTGGGGATGGAATGCAATCGACTTGGTGAGCTTGGTGTCCAATAGTGTCCAAAGGCTTGACCAAAATGTGCTCAGGAACCTACTATCTCGATCTGATATAATGGTATGTGGGACCAAAGAAGATTTTGGAAGTGGCCTCTGCTATGATACTCTTCTTGCGAGCCACCAATATAGCCATCTTAGAAAATATGTGCATGAACACAAATACACAGTCATTACCATGCTTGGCAGTAGGGAGGCCAGGCATATAGTCCATGGAGATGGATTCCCATGACTGGATGGGAGTAGGAAGAGCAGTGTACATGCCTTGCTTCTTGATGGCTGGCTTGGTGATGGTGCAAGGAATGTAGGATCTGATATATTTGCGAACATCCAGTAGGATTTTTTGCCAATAAAAGTAATTATGTACTATAGCCATAGTTTTCTTCCCACCAAAGTGTCCTACGACCCGACTGTAGTGTGCCTCCAAAATCATCTTGGCACGCTCACTCAAATGAACACAAAGGTGGTCCGAGTAGCATAATAATGTGTCTTGGAGGTGGAAATCAGGAAATTTCTTTCCATCTACTAGCATCTGGTATGTGGAGGTGAACTTTGGATCATTTTTTTATAGTTGCGACCATCCAAAGGTCTCGTGGTTACAAGATTTGAGAACAATAGTTAGTGCTGCAACTGGGGGCTTGTTGAGAAAGTATACAACATGATTGGTGTTGCCATTTTAATATTTAATTTTCAATTGGAATTTTTGCAGATATGTAAACCACTTATGATGGTGATCGTTATGCAACTTCCCTTGTGTCTGTATAAAATGAAGAGGTCGATGACCGGTGTGGATGTTTGTCTCCTTCCCTAGAATGTAATTATTCCATTGCCAACAAGCCTAAAATATTGAATACATATATTTAACATATGTGGGGTACTTCCGAATTGTAACGGAAAGTGTCTCACTATGATAGGCCACTAGATGCCTATGCTGGATGAATATTGCACCAATAGCATGGCCGTAGGTGTCTGTCTCAATTTCAAATGGTTGTTGTAGGTCTGATAGTGTGAGTACTGGTGCAAAGTAGAGGTGGTGCTTCAACTCAATGAACACCTTTTGTCGGGATTAAGACCAGGAAAATTTTCTTTCACCCCGCCCTTACTAATCAAACTCAAAGGCCAAGTGATATGGGAGAATCCCAACGCGAACGTCCAATAAAAATTTGCAAGGCCCAAAAAGCCGCGAAGCTATGTTAGAGTGGTCGGGGATAGCCAATACTGAATGAATTGGATCTTAGTCAGATTCACATGTAAGATGTTGTAGCTCCTAGAGACAGCCTTGAGTTTCAAAAGACCAGTGCCTAGGACATCTTAAACATTAGAAGTTGAATTTGAACAATTGTATGAAATGCCTCTGACAAAATCTAGAATAATAGAACAATGGTTTTGGCGGTTCATGGATTGAGAAGACCTTGGAGTCAATTTATGTGGATTCCCTATATTATGAGAGGGATCAAGAGGCTATGAGGCTTGGTGGCTTTTAAATGGGCCAATTATAAAACAATAAGTAGAAATCTTGAAAATATGCAGGACGTTGAGAGAGAACAGAGAAGGAACCCACGAGAGACAGGCTTAAGAGATTTAAGAATCTGTCCCCTATGAACTCAGAGGAGACATGTATAAATTAAATATGGACAATAGCAGAGGCTCATGGAGCACAAATTAAGGGAATGCAACAAGATTAATACATGAGCATTAACACCTGAGCATTATACAAATATGAATTCATGAATAAAATTGCAGATCATTGGCAGCTAAATTACACGAACCATCAAAGCAGAATAGCATGAAATGTGATTAAAAATGAAGAGGATATTACTAATAACAAAATAAAACAAACACATACTTCTCATTGCTCCATCTAGAATCCAAATATCAGCTATGTATTATATTACGTTCAAACAACCCTCTTAAATATGTATCTCAAAGCACAGGGAGCACAGTCATACAAAACTACAACAAAATTCTTCCAAATTCCAGAACCCTTTCTTTCATCTAAGAACTCCCTACATATAGAGTTCTCCCTGAGGGTTTATGATCGAATATTCTGTCAATGATCACCCCAAACAGGTGAAATAACAATATCCTAACAAAATATCAGAGCGTGCTTCAAGAAATCGCTCCTGCACCAGAAAAATCAAAACAGAAATGCGTAAAATCGGGATTTTGCCAAAAAAACATCATTATCTAATAGTAAAATAAGAAAAGAAATTAGCCACAGAGGCTAAATTCCAGAATCTTCAAAAGAGTGGCAAGAAGTGGCGAAATTTTTTTACTACATTATGTAATTCCATCTGTTGTTTGGCATCCTCCACTCTTTGAATCTCATGATTTCCACTTGCTATTTTGGAACAGACGGTTGTGAAGTGCATACTGAATTCTTTGTTGGGGAGATCTTGGAGGGAATGCATAACCTGTGACCGAGTTCTTTTCCAATGAAAGGCTCGTGTTGAATCTAAAAACCAGGATCCTGAGTCCGAAGAGAGTCCCAAGCGGTAAGCAGTATCTAGGGGGGGTTGCAAAATGAAAAGAGGAAGGCACATGGAGAAGAGGGTGGTAATGGAAACTATCTATTCCAGACCCCCTCCCCCCCCAATAATTAAATTTCGAAGGCCAGGAGGGGTCCGAAATGTGTTAAGGACTGTTGGATGCGTTGGGGTGGAGCGGAAGTGAAGGAAGGATGGAAAAAGTCATTTACATGGAAGTGGGAAAAATACAGGCCACAAGGGGGTTATTGATGATGTGGAAAAGTGGTGGGATCTGTGCCTGCAATGCACATATAAAAATATTTAGCTGGGAACAGTGGGTGGTAAACGTTAAATGCTGTAGGGAGCGATGTGCGATGGCGGGGAAGGTGACGTGAAGGGAAGGTGGGACCCGACCGAAACCACAGATCATAAAACTTAACACTAGACAATGGATGTAAACTTTAAATAATGTGAAGCACGAAGCACGGGGAGGAGTTAAGTGACGTGGTAGGGGAAAGTGGGACCCACTTGCATCACACATCATAGATTTTAGCATTTGGGGAATATGGTAAAATCTTAAAACTATGAAGTGAGGTTTTTGCTTTATGGAGGATGATGTTTCAGGGAGCGGAAAAGCCCACTACAATTAGCAGGGTTACGATATGTAATATGCATTGGAGACGGCTGTGGAGTGGAGGGGTGGAGCTATTACGATGGGGCCAATCGCATTGCAACTAAAACAAAAAAATTGTTGGCACTTAAGCGGTAAGTTATAAACTGTGCGATATGTGACGTGTGATGCGCTAGACGCTGTAAAGTATGAAAAAGTGAAAGGTAAGAAAAATGTGGAACACAAGATTTTGCATCCGAATTTGGGTGGTGTAGCAAGGTTGGATGGGTCCCGCCAAGTCGCATCAGCGGAAAGATAAGTTTCGGTAAGTCTTTAAGATGTAAAAGTTAAGACTTGTGGGGAGTGGGGTTGCAAATGAAGAAATTTAGTGTGGGACTTTAGAAAATGGAATTGAAGGGTAAGAGAGGGTAAAGAGGAAAAATGAGATGAAGGAGGGCAGAAATGAATTTTTCTCACCATTAAACCTTATCAGCCACATTTTCCCCTTTCTACTGAACTAAGATGTAGATTGATTCCCTTGAAGCTTTTTGACAGTTAGGACTTTCCTTCCTTTCTCCTTCTCCCCTTTGTGTGCGGTCCCAGGCCAACACATGCCACATTCATCTATGATGTAACCCATATATTGGACCTGGCTCATGCCAAATGTGCATTTCTCCAAGTCGGCACACAATTTTCACTGTTGAAGGGTTTGAAGGACCTGGCGAATATGTTGCAAGTGTTATTCCCAAATATTGTTGAATATGAGTATGTCATCCAAATGAAAAACCATGAACGAGTTGGTGAAGGGCTTCAATATGTCATCCATTTGCCTCATAAAAGTAATAGGGCCATTTTTAAACCCGAATGGCATAACCAACCATTCAAAAAGGCCTTCCTTGGATTTGAAGGCAATCCTCCATACATCTGTGGGATCTTGGTCCTTGGGGATCTTGGTCGGGATCTACCCTTTGCTATGTTGTTTTATGATTCCTTTATTCTACTTTGGGTTCACAAATCCAAAATCTCACTTCTTCTGCTTGAATTTATGCTCAATTTTGGTAGCGTATCAGTATGTTGAAACAAGCGAGGAGATGTCGAGGAACTCCATTTCCTATTGAATTTATTTGTGCAAATAACTGTGGTACTTGAGAACCATATGTTTCTAAGGATATTTGATACCCATATTTGTATGCAGGGTATGGAAAATATTTGTCAGCTCATGCACATCTTGATCCCTCTGTTTTCGCAACGTAGTCCATTGTATGTATGTGTATTAATATCTCATGAAAGGTTAGTATTGTTCCTTGATGGCATCTCAAAAATAATTCCAGGTGGGTGTGGCCTAGAATAGGGTTCCCCCTCGTCCTTCTACTCATATTAGGTTTCCCACTAGTCCTTAACGTGGGGAGCGGATTTCAACAGTGCAAAAGTAATATTTACCCTATTGGAAAAATAATGAACATAAAAATATAATTCCAATATATTTAACCATTTATCTATGACATTTACATATATTTGGCCTTCAAATGTGGGAATTTCAAATTTCTTGTACTTTAAAGGGAGTGGCATCGCCAGAATTGCTATCAGATGAAGATGTGTCAACTGTGGGCATCCACCGAAGGATGTGGGGAAAGTTATCCATCATCGTGTTCCTTTTTTTCTTGAGGGCCTCCTCAAGAAATATTTTGATAGGATCTCTTTCTACCTAATCTTTATTTTCGTCCGCCTTGGGAGGTCATCAGGGTTTGCAAGGCTAATATTGCAAGGGTTCAACCAAATTGGGCCCTAACTCCTTATACCCTGACCTCGTTGCAGACATGCAAAGAAAAATAGAGAAACAGAAGACCCCTCTGATACCACTAACCAAAATTTATGCAGGAACACAATAGAATACAAAAAAAATGGACACAAAGATGCATCAAAAATATAACTTCATTACATTAATATCAAAGACAGAAATATACTTACATACAAAATGGAAATAAACTAGCTCGGGTGATGGTAGCTTGTCTCTGAGAAGGGATATGGTAGCTACATGCCTCTGAACTGTGTTACAATGAGGATTGAAGGCCTATTTATTATTAAGAAATAATGAAAGACCCTAAACACCCAAAAACCTAATCCTAGGAGATAAAGCACCAAAATTATGGGCCTCATTTAGGTAAATTGGTACATAAACTTCTTGGGGACGTAACTTTCGCATATGATCTCTGATTGATTTGAAAAATACATATTTATAAATATATCTGAGGAATATAACTTTTGAGAGGAAAAAATCATTCAGAGACCTATGTTGGCCCGGACTTTCCCAAAAAACATCTTTTAGGGCCTCAAAATGGCTCCAGAAGTTCAGGACCCGAAAAACTACCAAAAATAGGAAACTGTGCTACAATGAAGGATTGAAAAATTAAAAGAAACAATGGTGGGGGTCCAATTGGAATAGGTGGGTCGCCACCGATATCCACTTGGATCATGTACTTTCTCCAATTTCGATCCTACAGCAACAAAATTGTAACTCAACATCAAAAACCCTAGCCTCCTTCCTTCACATGTGTGAGGAGAGAGAGAGAAATAACCCAATAACTTGATCTTTGACCTTATTCTTCCTTTTCTAGCCTCTTTATTCTTCTCCTTTTCTTTCTTGATGAGAGAATGAATGGTGTCCATATTTTTATCACTTCGTAATTTACCTAGGCTGAAGACAGAAACTCAGAGGTAACCAAATACCACTTGTAATCTAGAATCTAGCCCTTCTAGCTTTAGAGAGGGCTCTATCTATTTTAAATTTAAATCACTCATATTTTAGGCTAGGTATGGTGCTTAGTGGGGTATAATATTTCAATAGGTTTGCTAGTAGGAAAGAAGACAGATCCATTAGACATGGAGTCATGTCAAGTTGATTATGTTTCCAGTGATATGATGAAGAGAAAGAGGATCTTCTATAGGGGAAAGGTAGGTAGTGTTAGTCATCAATAATTTTACTATCTGTAGATGACTAAACATTGGTTCTAGATTTCTAAAAAACAAAATTCTCTGAATATTGTGAGTTTTAGAAATCTCACTACCTTCATTATCCTTATGGAAAATTTTTCACTATTCTACCATTTTTCCATTTCATGGTCAGCTTGCCACTCCTAAAGGACTCCTTATGGGCTTGTGCCACTCATCCTTATCCTTTTTTCCTACCAATGTCCTCATCACTTTTTTTTTCCCCTTACCATCTACTCCTCAATAAAGACATTCATAGAAAGGAGAGGGGAAGTAGTTTGGTTTCAAGGATAACTAAGATTTTGAGCTTGATGGCCCAGAAAAGTGTCAAACAATGAATCAAATGGCATAAATAACCTGGAGGTACACCAAAAACCAAACATGAAGAGAAGTTTTTCAGAAACTATTGATAAAAAGGGAAAAAGGTAAGGTGAACTAGACAAAAATGAATGAACTTGAAAGGGTTATAGAGAACTTAGAAGACAACATTGATAATTGTTTTCAAGAATTCCAGACACTTAGGGTTTTGGGAAAATTTCCAAAGAAGGTGAAATGATAATTTGAAATCCATGATGCTAGCAAAGACAGGATTGCGAAAGTGCTGCTCTGTGCAATCATCCAGAAAGTTTGCCAAGGTGAATGTGTCATTGATTCAAAGATAAAAGGTAAAGAGTATTAGTTAAAGAGAGGTCAAATCATCATTTCATTCACCTACAAAGTAGCAATGGTCAAAAGATGAAAAACCTGATGTTGAGCTCCAAGTAGGAAACATACTATGTTTTTAAAGCTGCTTCTATGAAAAGATTCCAAACTTATCAAAAGTGAGGTGTCATGCCTAAATAATCAAAGGATGAGATTAAACTTCATGATGCATACAAAAGAGGTTTTAAAGTCTGTTGTTGTGTCAAGGTGAATAGGTCAGATACTATAGGGTTAAAAGAAGATAAAGTATCATAGCTCAAGCAAACCTGCAGAGCAAACAGTGCAAAGAGTCAGTAAGAAGATGAAAGTTGAATTGAAATGCATAATGGAAATAATAGAGGATCACATTCATCTTTTTAAGTCACCTGCAAACCAAAAATGTCAAAATAATTTGTAAGAAAAGCAAAAGCAGAAGCCAAGTTAGTGTTTTGGTCACCTACAAGAAAAAGTCAAGAAATATCAGTGAAGAGTGAAAAGGCCTAAAAAAAATTAGAAAAGTGGGTTGCAAGGTTTGAATCAATTCCTAAGTCCATAAATATCCTTTCAACACTCCAACAACTCATTTTGCACTTGCAAGGTCATCAAAGCGTTCAGGAGAGAAAACTATGATTTTTTCAAGTCAATTTTTGCCTAAGTGTTGAGGAGTTGCGTGCCTAGAGTCGGGCACTGCGCCCCTACCCATTTCTCCCGTGAATTTTATCAAAGCATTGCGTGTGTGGCAAATCCCTGCGCATTTTCCCGATTCACCCTACAGGCCTAGTAAAAAACCTCTAGCGTTGCGCCTTAGCCCGACCCGACTCACCGGTTGCCTGGGTGTTGTGTGCTTGGCTAGGAGGGTCATCCTACACCCTGTAGGCACTCAACTCAACTCAAAAAAATTTCAAGCTACCACCAAGGGTTTTTCTAGCAAAAAACTAAATGTTAAGTGGATGCCCTACCTTCCTCTCCAAGCTTTTTGATGGTTTGCAAAATAAAGGAATGGAACCCTAAGGAGATAAACTAAATGTCATGCTTAAACATCATTTTTTAAAAACACTTCTCCATCTGTATGCTAAGAATAACAGTGATAGCTAGAAGGGTACCTTTTTGAAGGATTGTTCACTCACCTAAGGCTATGCCTACACTCACTCCATTCATTCATATGTTTTTTCCCCTACAATACAAACAGATTGACCTTACATTTCCCTCTCCATTTCAAATTTGACATAAGTGCAAGGTGTGTCAAATAAGAGTTTTTTACAAATCAACAAGGGTGGTCATTAAGTTTTTCCTCTCACTCATAGTCATATACCTTCACCCTCACTCACCCATCTCATTCACTTGTAAAAATTTTCCTTTTTCATCACCATTCCATCACCCTCTTCCATATCAGTTTCATAAGTAGAGCTAGGGTTTCAAAGGCAGAGTTGTTAAAATGTCAAGAGAAGGGGATAATGGTGTTGAAGGAGAAGGCAAAATAGCAAGGAGGCATCAACAGAAATGTGGGAATATTAGTAGATTTTAACTTCCAAACACAGATGAGTTGGTGGTCTCTCCCATGACTATTTCATGTTTCCAGAATGTGGGATGCTTTGATTTTGGTGAAAGAGTACAATAGGTAAAAAGTCACCCTGATCTAACAAGGCTTTTCATAATTAACTTGCATGAGAAGTAGGTTAACCTTGCAGGAGTGACCTTTGAGCTATCTTCTAATGTTATTTCCAATGCCACAGGCATACCTAGTGTAGGGGAGAAATGGTTCAAACAAGCTAGCCTAGACATGAGCTACTATAAACCCTATTTAAAACCTAGGTACAAATACCACTGCAAATCCATTTTTCCTTTCTCACATCTGCTGGAGAGGTATGCACCCATGATGAGGGTCATTATGAAATATTTCACATGTGAAGGAAGATTCTCCTCCCTTTATTCCTATCACATTAGGTTGCTCATGCACTTTACTAGGGTTAAGATGTTGCATCTACCCTACTACCTCTACAGGAGTATTGACAAATGTCTTATATTATACAAAAGAGAGACCATCCATAGCAGATGCAGAGCCTCTTTCACCACTCTCTTATCAAAATGGTTGTGATGCATCAATTGCAGCAAAAGTGTATTCCATGGAAGGTTTTCATTGCCCATGAAGTGTTCACCAATCCACAAACCCATCCTCCGCAAAATATGTCTTCATCATCTCATCCTCCTGTCCCTACTCCTCCATCATCTCCTGCTGAACATTTTTTACCATCTACACGTATTCCTTCACCTCAGAGCAACCCTCCTTCATCACCTTCTCACAATGCATCAGATAATGAGGGAAGTGACAATGAACAATCAATGACAATGAGGGAGAGGTTAATGATGAATCAAGAAAAAATGAAGAAGAAAGCAAAGAAGAGGAGGTCAGTGAAGAAGAAGCAAATGAAGGAGATTATAATGAAGAATCAAATAGTGAGGGCAGTGAGGCTAATGATAGCAGTAAAGAGCACGATTAGGCTCACAGCAATGAGACAAACATCAGTGAAGATGATGAAAATGAGGGAGAGGGTAGTGATGAATCTAGAAATGAGGAAGAAGAGGCCATTTAAATCCTTGTTGACGCTTCTCTATAGGCATCCCAAACACCATGAAGAAGACAATTTCAAAATTTTGGCAATTTTTGATAATTTTGGTTTTTCACTGTTTTGGAGGAACAAGGGCGCAATGCCCCTGGAACTGTGCTCTTTTTCGGGGAAATTTCTTGAGGATTAGTTTATATTTATGGGTTCATCTTGCCAAGTGCATCACACACACCAAATTTCAGATCATTTGGAGCAGATTTGGTCTTCCAAAAGGGTAAAAAAATGCAAAAATTCATCATTCTGCCCAATTTTTAGGGCTTGGCACTGTGCCCTAAGCAGTATTGGGAGATTTTTTTTTTTTTAATTAAAATGGACACTAAATGAAAAAATGAAGGCATTTTTTGAAATTAGACTTGACAAGATTTCCAATGAGCTATCATGGAGCTCATTCGGACACTGGGAAGGCCTTCAAAACTCAGCTGCAAGGTGACCTATTTTTCTGGTGCAAGCGTTGCGCCCTTGGACCTCAATGCTACGCCCTTGCCTACAAAGTCAACAAAAAGCACTAGAAGATATTTTGGAGTTATTGAGGAGCCTCAAAGATAGTTTTTGCCAAATTTAGGTGTTAGAAGTTATTTTTCATTTATTACATTAGATATTTTGTGCCTTGGGCCTTGCATGGTCTTAGTGGACAAATTTAGCATTTATGATGTATTTATGACATTTTGGAAACCCTATTTGGGTTTCTGTCCTCCTTGCTTGTTAAATATAGCATTGAGGCCTCATTTTACATGTTGGATGATTATTGAGAGAAATATCGTAGATTTGAGCTTGAAGAGAAATTGGCTTTGATTTTTTGTGGATGGCTTGACTTGCTTGACAATGGAGAAGGCTCACTTGTAGGATTCTTGAGCATAGTTAATGGTGATGTGTTCCTTATTTCGTTCTTTTTTTCTTATGTTATAATTTTTTCCCATATTTCTATTGCAATAGGAAAAAAAAATTTAGGCTAAGAAATGTTGTTTAGAGGCACCTTAGCTATGTTTGTTCTCTACTGCTTCTATGTTTTCCTCTACTAGGTCAGATTAGAGAATTCTTGAATGCTCTCTAGTCCCACTTAGTTTTTTTATATTAAGAATGATTCAATTAAGCAAATTTCAAAGTAGTTTTATGGTTATCCCTGATCTTTGATATTACTTAAACATTGTTTTTAAGGTCTTTACTTTGAAGTATTGCTGATTAGGTTTAGCTAAAGAGGTATATGATTTTCCATGCCCTTTTGTTTATCCTAAATGGTTGCTTTGGAGGTATTTATAGCTTGATTAATGAAGTTAGGAGTTTCCTATTATTTGATCTCTGCTATATGTTTATTAAATGTTTTCTTTGCTTGAAGGTGAAATCACTAGAAGATTTACAAGTTTCTTGCCTTCTATAGTTCACTGTATTGTTGTCTTAATACTTACTTGCTAGGGTTTAGTTAGAGAAGCTATTGGTATGCCCTGTCTTTTATTATTTCTTCATGCTTAGTAATCTTAAAGGCCATTCTTGTTAAGGTATTTTTTGAAGGATTTTTAACTGCCCTTTTGCACCTACTATGCTCACAATTTGATGTTCACTCCACTCACATAAGCTTTTAGATCCATTTGACCTTGTTAGAATTTCCCTGTGATACACCCTTGACCCATTGTTAAAACTTTTCAAGACCTTTCGTAGACTCCATATCCCAATTTTTCCAACCTCTCTCACTCTATCTATTATGCTTGGCAACCTACCCAACCAACCAAACAAACAAACAAATCCTAATATTTATAACTAGCCTAAAATCAAAACCTAAAAGATATCAAGTTACATCCTTCACACAAACATAGAGAGATCCCTCTCTGAGTCCAAGAAGGCTAGGTCCTAGGACTCCAAAGACTGGTTTGATGTTACCCCTGTACATTTAGTCTTGCCAATATAATAAATTACAGGGACCTTACAGGTAGTCTTGGTGGTGCAATAAAATTAATTCATTGTAGGAGGGTGAATATATTAATGGTGAAAAGAACATATAGATCATAAAATTGTGGGATGAATTCTAAATGTCGTTTTAAGAAGAAAAAATATATTTCTTGGTAAAATAAATCAAAGCACTCTTTAAATGAATTATGAGATAAGTTCTGGTTCAATAAAACATGAAGAAACACATTCAAGATATGGAAATAACATAAGGAAAACTTACAACATGAGAGAAGAACAACACCATTAAGAGATGACACAGGAGTCCCTGTAAATCACTCCTCTGTCTTTACATTCACTAGAAAATAAAAAAATATACTATACACAAAATGTTCTTTCTTCTCAAACCTGACAAACCAACCAACCTTTTGCACACTGAAACTCATAAAAATATATGCAATTATCTCATCCTTCAACTCAGGGGGTCGATCTCAACCATTCCCCCAAATATAGAACCAATTATATTAAATTTGGAACTGCCTCTTAGAATAGGGATTGAATTTATCGAAAACAATGGTCAAAGATTAACTTGTATCTCTTGAACCGTGATGGATGTTACAAAACGGAAGGAGGTTTTTGTATATGAACTTGTTACTGGGAGAAAAATATCTTAGTTTTCAAAAATTCCTCTCCAGATCATTGGAATCTATGCCCAAAAATCATGACTAAAATAGGAAATAACAAAGTTTGAAAAATAGGTTGTAAAGATTCATTCGAATCTTCCAATCTATGACACCTGTGAAGAAAATTAAGGGTTTTTTTTATATTTGGATTTTTCTTTAAAATATATATTTTATGTTTTCAAATTGATCTCCATTTGGGATGAAATTAATCTTGAAGTGAAACTGTCAAAAGTGCAACCACTGTCCAAAAGTGTAGCAACTCCATGTAGCCAAAACACAACGAGTTTATTTTTCAAATATCTCATAAATTCTGAGTCATATTGAGCTAATTTTTTGTCAGTGATTTAATATAATTATGATGCTTCTACACACAAATATTTAGCTAAATCCAACTTATGGATTTTGAGAAAAAATAAAAATGGTTGTAGATCACAATGTCTCGTTTGTTGAAAACTATGAAGCATTTTCACCTGAAATTGAATGATTTTATTCATCTTATACTCATTCATGTCTTGTAAAAATTTCATGTCAAATGGGTACATGGTTTAAGAGATATGGTGAAATTACATTGACTGTGTGAAAGCGCAACATATTTTCCACGTTTCTCCAAAATCACAACACCAATTTTATACTACCTTAGGTCATCCTCTGAACTGATGAAAGCACTAGGCTGGTGTGATATAGTCCATAAAACATTGTAAACCTATGAGAAAGCTTCTAGGCCAAACACAAACCTTCGAACTTCTAAATATCTTCTTGTAGCAAAAGCACAATACAATTGCGAAAAACACCTTTTGTGATGATAAGGATTTGATGACACATTTAATTTTACAATAGAAACTACAACTCAAGACCACTAACTCATAACGTGACACCACTTATTTCTCCAAATGACGCTTTAGACTTGATATTTATAAGATCATGAATAAACTTCACAACTTGACTAAAATACATAGAAAGACCAAATTGACTTTGATTACTATAGTATAGGATTCTAACACATAGGATTTTGAGTTCCCTCCTAAATAAGCTTCCAAGGTGGATGAAGTACCCAAAATTAGGTCGAATTCTTTGCTGGCAAGCTGACTTGGTCTTGGAGAGTATTTTAACACTTTCAAATACAAAATTAATTCAAGTTACAATGTGCCCGATGGGGTGTTCATTATATGACAATGACTCTTTTGACTTCTTGGCCTAGGACAAAACCTAGAAGCACTCAATGGGTGATTAAATCTAAAATAAAATACCTTGAGTATGAAACCCATGTTCCAAAAATAAAAATAATAAATTTTCTTTCATTTTACAATATATAAGACTTAAAAGTACATTTCATATTTATGAAGACCGAACTTAGTTACTCATTTTTCAATTCTCCCTCTTAACTAGGGAGGTATTTATAAATGGTACATGGACATTCTCAATATGAAGATATCTCATAAGAAGATTCAAATTGGAAAACCATATGTTTAGCATCATACCAACCAGCATTATCATATAGCAAGGCCTTGAGTAACAACTCTATCTCTCCACAAGATCATAGCACAATGCTGGCGAAACCAATGGTTGATATAAGTCATAATCGTTGTCTCTCAAGGTACATACCCCACTTGGGTGTTCAAAGGTTATGTACATCAAGGAATATTCCTATCTTGGATTATCAGTCCTCAAATAATATTGATCCTTTACGACTACTCTTATCCTGGATGGCCTACATCATCCTCATAGAGTATCAGATACCATAAGTTTACCTAAGCCTCCATTATTTCTTCCCAAAGTGAAGAAAAAATGATGTTTATATCTCTCCCTCTCAACTAGGGAGTGTTGAGAAATCTAGGGGCATCAAATATAGGTGATTTCTATTTCTTTTATAACTATTTGTGGTGTATTTTTAATTTACTTTATTAGCTTCCTCCTTGAATTGTTATTATTAGAGTTTTTCTTCATCAAACAACTACAAAATAATAACACAAAGGACACAAGATATAAGTGATCATCCAGGGCCAAAACCTCTCCAAACTGAGAGGAAAACCCACAAGAATTCTTTTTCTTATAGAATATTCAATTGATGAATAGCAATACCTAGAACATTGACCAAAAACCCTCCAATACCAAATCAAATTTCTTCCCTTGAAGACCCTTTTCTTTCTTTCAAGTCAATGTTGGTCAAACTAACTTCTATATAATTATTTTCAACTTCCTCTTCAGTTTCGACCTCTTATTACAAACCTACAATTTTCGGCCAACATGTAATCTTAAATAGTTCACACGTGTGAACTAATTGGGGCTTATTTGTGAGGCTTCACTTCTTCGCTTGACTTGGACACTTCCTTTGGAGAACTCGTGTAGCAAGAATACTTCCTTCTTAGGATATATAATGACTTCTTCAAGTTTTTTAATATCTTACTAAAAAAACCCTAGCTGCACTCACACATGTGAGATGATTTGACCCAAAACATTATTAAAAGAATTTGATCTTCCTTTCCTTCTCTTCGTTGCTCAAGAACCTTTCTCCCCTTGCTTTTCACACTTCTCTTCTTTTCGTAGATACTTGGATAAATGAATTGTTGAGTGAGGTCCAATCCTCCTATATATAGGCTTATCTCACATGCTACCAGGCTAAATTTTCCTCATCCCTAGGCCAACATGTCCTCCTGATAGACAAACTTGTCCTTAAGGAGGCCAATTTTATTGTAGCACATAAACGAGGTCTTGTAGGGCCTTTGTGACTCTATCTTTGACTCAAATAGTTTTTGTTACAATATGTAACATGTACTAGATGGGTTTTTCTTACATGATAATGACTTATAAGCCATAGAATTTTTAAATGGGAGCTTTACCTATAAAATAAATTCCTATTGAGCATGAAACCCATGTCTGAAGAATAAAAATAATAAATTTATTTTTCCAATTACAAAAAATTCATAAAATTATGATTACATGTGTCATTATGAAGACCGAGCCTAGTTACATATTTCAACACTCCCTTTCAAATAGGGAGGTATTCATAATCCATATAAGGTACTTGAACATTTTCAATCTGAGGATTTTTCATAAGAAGAGTCAGATTGGTAACCCATCTGCATCACATCATATAAATCAACATTTTCAACTATAAATGCCTTGAATAATAACTCTATCTCTCCACAAGATCAAATCACAATGCTGGAGAGACCAATGATTTATAGGCACCATCATAATTGTCTCTCAAGGAACATACCCCACCCGAGTGTTCATAGTGCATGTCCTTCCAGGACCATTCCTATCTTGGATTACCATTCCTCAAATAATATTGGTCCTCTATGACTACTCTTATATTGGATACCCTACCACATTTTTTAGTCAATTTAATTGTCTTAAATTGATTACATAAATTATCGACCAGAGTTGGTAAACTTGTGAAGTGAAAGTGCACAATATATGTTAGAAGCCTCTTTTATTCATTTAGTTTATTGGTGTGATTATTGGATTTGTAGAGATTACTTATAAGGATGTTTTTATTATTATGTTCCTAATGAAATTGATAAATTTAAATTACAACTAAATTCTAAAAATCAACATGCTTTCTACTCTGTAAAAACTGAAACAAACTTTCTCTATCTTATGAAGAAATCTTAACTAATTTATTTGTTAGTTTCTAAAAATTCTTATTCTTTAACATTATTGTGCATGAAGATAAAATCGAATTCTAGAAAAGGGAATTTATACATTTTTATGTTTTTGAAATTAAATGTTATGGAAATGAAAATTGTAAAGAAATCACTATAGCTCTTGAAAATAAATCACTCATGAACGAAAAATAACACACTCATATTCTGAAAGGAAATCACTCAATCACTATTGTTTCGAAAATAAATCACTCATGCTCTTGAAATAAACCACTCATGAACTTGTAAAACTACTCTAAAATAAATCAATGCTGCTCTAGAAGTAAAACTGTGAATCTTATGCAATTTGACAATTCGAAAGGAAAGATTGATGAATCTACATCAAATGATAAAATAAGACTTATGAAATCATTTACATCAAATAGAAAAATGGAATTTTGGAAACAATTACAAAAAATGACAAATTGGAATTCTAAAAACAACCACGACAAATGATAAAATGAAAACATGAAAACAACTACATTAAAAACATAAAATGCAGAACCTTCACTGTTTGCAGGTGCCCTCCACAAATAGGTGGTATCAAAACCTCACACAAACAATCAGCTGCGCATCAAATCTTCAAGGTACTTCTTCATTAAAAAATAATGAAAATGGAGTTTTTAAAACTTCACAATACACTTCAAAAAATTAACCTCCCCTCTTTGTTTCAATGGAGTGTTTATATAGGGGTTGCAATGTAACTTCATGGAGATTCATATGGCTAAATATCAGAACTAAATGGAAACCTATTTTACACTAATTTGATGAAGCACAGTCCATTCCAACCTCTTTTTTCTTGATTGGGCATTTATTGACACATGGGCGCAATGTTTTCTCACGCAACTGCAAAATATGGCTCTAAAGAACCTAAAATATATCCCAAATGGTAACAAATTTGGGAAAAATTCTCTATAAGAGCTTAGTTGGGTCTATTCTTAATAAAACCCATGTTTTTTTTTGTGATATTCGCTTTATTTTTCTTAGAAAACGCATTTGAAGTTGACTGGTCAAAACTGCTGCGATTTTCCCTTGATCTTTTCCTGGAGGTCCACATGTGTGAGATGGGTGGAATTTTACCAAAAAAAATCCATATTTAAGCTTCTAGAAACAATTTCCATATGTTGGATTTCATTCTAGAGTGGTGCTACTACCTCAACCATGGAGACAACTACAGAAACTATAGAAACTTAAACTGTCAAACTATCATTAGTAAAACCATGCATAATTCTCTTTAATTCATTAAAAATAATATAAATAATAATAATAAGCCATGTAAACATGTATGCGGGAATTTGGTGTGTTTATGAAGAAATGTGGTTAAAAATGATGACAATGGGTGAATGGAATGATTTGAAAATGAATGGTTTCATCAACAAAACTATGACAAATTTGAGGCTCAACACACATCTTCAAAGAGTATCAAATGCCAGATGCTTACCCAACCCTCCATTATTTCTTCCCAATTGAAGACAAGAATTATGTGCCTATATCTCCCTCTAAACTAGGGAGGATATATCCATTCCTATGAAGAAATGTAACCATTCCTATAAAATGAATGTACCTAAGCTCCCTTCTAAACAGAGACTTGTCCAAGTTCCCTCTTAACCAAGGACCTAATTTCTAGTAGTAGATATTTATTGGAGATCATGGTATTGTCAGCTGCTTCAATAGATCCTTCTGCCAATGTCATGAATTTAATTTGTATCATTATAGAGCCTTCATATTTTGGGACTTCTTCACAGGGAATTGGCCATCCATCACTTTCCTTCATGAACATTGTTAGTCATGTCATACTTTTCTTCATCGGAAAGTGGTCTTATAATCCATTGCTAGGTCCCTATAATATTAATGTATCCCCTTATTGTTATTTTTAGTATATCCCCCTTATTGTTATTATTGTGCCCCATAGAAGCCCCCTATTGTTATATTTGTGCCCTTAAATTGTTATTGTTATGTCGACTAGGATTATATTGTGACCCATTGGACTCATATATATAGAAAGAAGGTTTTGTCATTTGTATCATTCAAGAACTGTTCATCTATGTAATGTAAAGGAGGTTTCCCCCTTGAAGAGGTTGATTTCTAAGTCGTTGATCTCTATTTTCTTCTATTTTGTAAGTTGGTTTCATAACATTTGGTATTAGAGATTTGGATTCTAGGGTTTCACTACTGCAAATAGGTCATCTTGGAATTTTCCCTATGACGTTTTTTCTACGAAGGTGCAAAAGCTATAAAAAAAACCCATTTGAGCCAAAATCTTGAGAAATGTCGTGTACAATTTCATGGAATATGATCTTAGTTCACTATATATTCAGGGATATGATCTGCGGAAGTTAGGGTTTTTGTAGTCTCCATAATTTCATCTCAAAAAAGTGGCTGAGGGAAAATCGTCATAACTTTCATTTCAGATATTGGAGTAGAATTCTATAAAAATAAACTGGAATTTCATGGAATGTAGTTGTTTTTTTATCGATTTCAGAGCCGAAGGTCAAACAAGTGACATGTGGCACATCATGCAAGTTCGCTTGGATGAACCAACCCATAATTAGGTCATTGTGGGAGATTGGGCATTACCTGATCTTGAAGAATCCAAATTAGGTCTTATACGTGGCATTGGAACAAGACTCAGAGGGATATGACAAGACCAAAGTTCATATCTTGGAGGCCCGAAATTATAGAGTTACAACCATTTCAAGATTGAGCTCCTAATATCAAGAAAAAGGTGTGTATTTAAAAGAAAACAAATTTGCATAACTTTTGTTTGAAAAATCAGGTTGAAGTACTTCTAATTGCATATTGAAGCATAGATTTCAGTATTGAGTTCTATAATGCCTCCCAGAAAGAATTCCATGCCCATTAAGCTCTCTAAAATCAATACTATGATGCATGATGTGGAAGAAGTGCAACACAATATATCAAAATTACAAGACTCCAAATGCAACAAATTTTTCTCTCGAAAAAAGTAACCAAAAATGAAATGGAAGAGAAGATATATGGTTTGAAGAAATGTGTGGAAGCTAAGATGGATGGTTTGAAGAATGGCATGGAAGCTAAGATTGATGGGATAGAAGAAAAACTGAAAGGAAACATGGAAGACATGAAGAATGATCTAAAAGAAGACATGGAAGGTTTGAAGGAAGATTTAACAAAGTTTCTACAAGAAATGATTCCTAATGGTGAAAAGGTAGTAGAGGAAACTCATGATGAGAAAAAAATAAATGTTAATCGTGATTTCATATACTCTAATATTGGATTGATGACCCACCATATTGCAAAGATCAATATGAGGAAGTTTTATGGCAAGGATCTCGTAACATGGATACTACAGATGGATCAATACCTTAATCTCCATAATGTGAAAAACATGCAAAATATATGCATTACATTTTTATATTTACAACCCAATACATTTGTGTGGTGTCGACAAATTTTCTCTCGTAAACAAATTGTCACTTGGTCAATTTTTACGGAGGAAATGATAGCACATTATGAGGATAAAAAGAGCAACACCTTTAGCCAATTGATAAATCTCAAACAAAAGGGTTCAATGGTGGAGCACATTGAGGACTTCCAAAAATTAAATATAGGGGTAAAGGATACTCCACAGGAGCACACAATTGATGTATTCATAGGGACTTTAAAGGGTAACATCCAACATGAGGTTCACTTTTGGGAACCTAATTCATTAGAGAAGGCTTTCAGGTTGGCAAGAAAAATTGAAAGAAAAATTATGTCGACAAGAAATCCTACCACTCAGAACTTTAAATATGAAAGTGTTGCTACTCCTAGAATTCCACAACCTATAAGTTTGACACCACAAAAATTGGAAGAAAAAAGAGAAAAAGGGATTTGCTATATTTTTGACAGAAAATACACTAAAGGTCATAAGTGTGCTAAGAAGAAATTATTTTACATCGATTGTGAAGAAGAGGAAGAAAATGAAAAAGAAACTTCAAAATAAGAGGATATACACTAGGAACCAACCCTAGAGGAAGAAGAAATGAATTCGACCATATGTTGTAATGCATTGGTAAGAATTACCACTCCTCAAACTCTCAAGATAGAAGGACATATCAAGAAGAAAAATGTAATAGTGTTGATTGATTTGGGTAGTACCCATAATTTTATTCGTTGTAAGGTGGCCAAGGAATTGAATTTCTTCCTATACCCAGCACTAGAGTGTCAAGTGATGGTTGCAAATGGAGGAACTATAGATATCATTGGAAAGTGTCATAATATCAAGATAACCATGGGGGAATATATATTGAATATTCCAATGATCTCCATTGCAATGGGTGGTGCTGACGTTTTACTAGGAGTACAATGGTCACAATATTTGGGGACAATAGCTTTTACTTTTCAAGAACGTTTCTTGAAATTTTTTTTAGAAGGAAAGGAAGTTGAATCACGAGGTATCATAGGGAAGCCGGGAAACATAATTATCTCTAATGTCATGACAAAGCTTCTCGATAAATAAAAACGAGGCATAGTTGCACAATTATGCCCACTAGAGATTCAAACATCAAATCATCTATTTCTCGAGCTATCAAAAAAGTATTGGAAAATCATTCCAAGGTGTTTGAGACTCCAAAAATACTCCCACCTATTCGTGATCATGATCATGCTATTCATTTTATTCCAGGAAGTGTGTCTCCAAACATCAGACCTTATAGATATCCTTATGCTCAAAAGAGTGATAATGAACATATGGTTACAAAAATGCTAGAGGTTGGTATAATTCAACCAGTCAAAGATATTTTCTGCTCCAGTATTATTGGTTCACAAGAAGGATGGATCATGGTGTATTTTTCTAGATTACAGGGATATCAACAAGCTCACTATTAAATATTTATTTCCCATCCTTGTTATTGATGAATTAGTGGATAAATTACATGGAAACTTTTACTTCACCTAGCCAGATCTTCATTCTGGATATCATAAAATTAGAATGAATACTGAATATATTTCAAAAACAACATTCCTAACTCATGAGGGTCATTATGAATTTTTGGTCAAGCCTTTTGGCCTTACTAATGCACCTTCCACATTTCAAGGTTTGATGAATTCCATTTTCAAACCCTTAGAAAATTTGTGTTATTATTTTTTGATGATATAATAATTTACATAAAGTCTTTGATCCAGAAGGATCTTAATCAGTACAAGATCGATAGAGTTCCATATTGTCTGACGTCTAGTTCAGTTTCCAAATCCGCTAGTTTTGTCAGTGTCATCCGAGGAAAATGTCCTCAAGTTGATCATGGTTCAATTTCGCCAGTGAAAGGCTCTTCAATATCATGGTCAACATGTTTCGAAGTTTCGATGTAAAAAAAATGGTTAACTTAGTGCTAAGACCTAATCATATTACTAAGGTCTAATCCTAGCACTATCTCTAAAACCTACACCTAAAATTCTATGGTGTCAAAACCTAGCCCTAAATCATTAAACCCTATCCACATGATCTAGACCTATGTTTAAACATAAGTCTCTAAAGTCCTAAGGTCTAAATCCTAAGACCTTAAAACTAAAAATCTAGCACAAAACACATATTAAAACCATATTATAAAAATTTATGTCATAAACCTTTAATCTAAGGTTCGGACTTTGGGATATATATATAATTTTTTTTTTTTTAAACAAACATCATATTAAAACTATATAAACCTACCCACAGTGCTAAGTTCCTAACCGCGGAGTTATGAAATCGCGTCAGAAGGTTTGCACATGTGGCAGGTTTATAAACCGTGGCAGGAATGTTGTGTTAACAATTGTAATATGCAGAAAACCATCGAGTTTAAAAGGCATGTGACACCTGTTACTGGAATCGTCGGAGTGACCGCTGGAGGAAAAATATAGCTGTCGGTGTTACATCTCGCCCGCCCGCTTGATCACACACAGCAGTTATCACCTATGCCTAGTTAGCCTAACCATCGGGCTGATATTTTTAATATATGGTCAATTTTGGGTTTTGGAAATTAAATCAGTGCTAAGGTTAAGGAGTTATATCCCTAGGTTTATGAAGAGATAGGGATTCGAACCCCTTATCACTTAAAATCCTCAACCAATTGCTAATTGGAGTAAATAGAGGTTCGATGTAGAGTTATAAAGTCAGGGAATTCTTCATGAAAATTCATCTTGGATTATTGTGAAGAGATTGGGTATTTTGAGTTCATTTTTAGAAGGTTAGAGGCGAATTTGTTTGCAACATTACTCAGCCATCAGTGGTCAGAATTGAGCATGGAGACAGGCATCGGAAAGGCGAGGAAGATTAATTTCTGTTTACAGGATTCAGAATTTCCTACGATCACAGTCATTCTGGTCCATTTCAGTGTAAATATTCTTCAATTTATCAATCCTAATAAAAAATGGATGCCCACTTAAAAGCAGACCTGGAGATGTAGTCCAGGAGGGAAAAACTTTGTCATTAAACTATTCGCTTCTTATTCTCTCTGATTATTACTATTATTTACTCATTTATTGCTACTGGTTTATGTCATATTTCATTAAATCATACTTCAGTTAACAATCAATCTAAAGGACAAACTAATCAAACTGCTTAAGCACTTTATTCGATCACATTCAGATCATTTTTGGTATCAGTGCAGGTTGTGCTTGTAGTTTGTTTGTCAGTGGATGTTAACCAGGTTTGGATTGCAACATGGAAAAGGTGAGCTTGAGTAATTTGATCCAGAGATCGAAAAGTGGAAATTCGTTCATCAATCAACAATGTCAAGGACTGAGACCATTGAGACTCCTGAAGCAACTGAAAAGAAACCCATGGATGGGAATCAAATCTAGCAGATGTTTCTAAACATGCAACAAATGTTGGAAGAATTATATGAAGACAAGAAGACGAGAGATTCAGCCTCATCATTGAAGGCATCAAAGAAGGACAAGGGTAAAGGCAAGGTAGGTAAATCTCCTTCTCCTCCGTCATCCCCATCATCTTCTTCTTCCTCTTCTACTTCTAGTTATGAATCAGAAAAAGAAAAGAAACCTAAGAGTCCATTATTGAAACTTGATGTTAAGCTCGAATTACCTGTGTATGATGGTGAAATAAACCATGAGAAATTAGATAATTGGGTAAAACAGTTAGAATTCTATTGTCATATTCAAGATATTAATGATGATAAGATAAATATCCAATTAGCTACTCTTAGAATGGGCGATACTGATTTGATTTGGTGGGAAAGTAAGACACATATAGATTTAAAGCATAAAGGAAAAGTTATCAACTCATGTACTAAGTTTATTAAAGCTCTAAAGAAACAATTCTATCCGTTGGGTCACACACAACAAGTTGTAATTGATTGGCAACACTTGTGACAAGGTAAGGGACAGAGTGTTCAAGAGTTCACACAGGAATTCAGAAAGAAGGCATTAGCACTTTGTATTTCTTTGGACACAAAAGAAACTTTGTTGAAATATATTGGTATTTTTCACTCATATTTGCAACATACATTATTAATGTTCAATCCTAATGATTTTGAAGAAGTTTTTATTAAAGAAATTCATGTCGAATCAGGTGGTAGACCATTCAAGTTTACACCAAAGACATCAAAGCAGATGGAAATTGAAGGCAGCAAAAAGAAGGGCAAGTCAAAGGGAAAGAAGACTACCACAGCTCAGAAGGAAGAAGATAGACCTACATGTACACATTTCCAAAGGATCAGCCATGATGAAGCTAGGTGTTGGAAAATTAATCCGGAACTAAAGACGAAGAAGTTTCAATCGAAGAAGGGTGAAAAGAAGGCTGAAATAGCAGTCCAACAAGGCTTGGACATGGGATCCGATTCAGGTGATGAAGGTAAAATCACTGCTATGGTTACAACAGGTAAAATTTTTGATGCTAGTACTTTTGCTTCTTCAAATATCAAACAACAGAATGAAGATAAAAGAATCGATTTATTTCATATAAGGGTAACTTCAAAGCATACTAAGATAGATACATTTGTTTGATACAGGATCACAGACAAATTTGATTTCTGAGTCATTGGTTAAAAAATTGGGTTTGAAAAAAAATAATCATCCAAAGCCATATCCTTTAGCGTGGTTAAAGGAACAAAATCAAATTCATGTTACCAAATAGTGTCGGTTAAAATTTCCAATCACAGTTGACTATATCGATGAAGTGGAGCTAGATGTGATGCCATTAGACATTTGTGGAATTGTCTTAGGTAGCCCTTATCTCTATGACCGTGATGCAGTATTTTATATAAAGGAACATATGTATCATCTCATAAAATATGGGATTAAATACATTATTCGGGCACATAAAAAATAAATATCAGTTGAATTTAATTAATGCTAATCAGATGAAGCGCTTAATAAGTTCAAGTAGAAGATACTTTATCATGTCAATAAAAGACAAATATAAGGATCTTAATGATACTTTTTCAGGTTATGAAATTCAGTATGAAGGTAAGTTGGTTAAAAAGATAGATTCATTTCAGGATCTAGTTAAAGAACCAAAACATCTACTTCATAAAATGAAAATATCACATGAGATGCAGTTCATGTTTGATGCCTCTAATAATGAAATGTATCACAATTCAGTTATAGAGCATAAATAAATAAAGCAACAAATTCCAGGGAAGGATGGAAAAGAATATATTCGACTCAGATCATCTCCATACAATTCACCCATAATTTTGGCTCGTAAGAAAAACAGGGCATGGGGAATAAGTGTCGATGTTAAAGTTGATTCAATTAAGCGGAAAATTTTCACAGTATTGATAAATCATCAACAACCATATGAAGTTAAAACAAATGTTAAAGGTTATGCAATGGAAACAGTGATTCACATATATTATTAGCTACTTCAATACTTTCAATCATATACTAAGTTGCAACAATATCACTACAGTTGGATGGATTTCTTCAGCAAATTCACTTAGTAATTAAGGACAGGGAAGGTGTAACAAGTAAATTAGTTGAAATGCTATCTTTGAATGCTTCAGTAGTACTGCATAAAATTTCATTGGTTTATGAAATTTATGTAGAACAATATAGAACTGATGATGATTTTAAAGATGTTTTTAAATCACTAACTCATAATTCTCAGATAGAAAGGGTGCAGGTTATTCGAGAAATTTATCTTTCTCGAATTGCAGGATATTTCGACGTAAGCAAGACTACGACACAAATTCCAATGTATTGTTACTGGCCTCATATGTATGAAACAATTTTGAAGCACATAAAGGGATGTGCAATGTGTTCGACAAGCAAGCCATGCAATCGAAAGATTGGTTTACACATGCCACTTCTAGTTCCTTCGCAACCATGGGGCAGCATGGATTTGGTTCAAGGAAAGACAGAAATGGTGAAGAGTACCGAGATACATATTCTTCGAGGTAACTATAATAAACTTCCTAAGATATGGGATGAATTTTTAACTTGTGTGCATCAAGCTTACAATCAAGCCTTACATTCTTCTGCGCAATGACAAGCATTGAGTCAAGTCAGGTTCAAATTGCGCCATGATAAGCATTAGTTTTAGGTCAATGAGAAAGTATGGTTGTATGTCATCAAATTCAAGATGAAAGTGAGAGAGTTTTATTCTCACTTATTGTCAACTTAAGATCAAGCTTTTGTGGTCCAAAATATTTTTAAGTGGAGAGGATTGATCCAGGAGGATCTTGATCAGTACAAGATCGACAGAGTTCTAAATTGTCCAACATCTAGTTCAGTTTCCAAATCTGCTAGTTTCATCAATGTCATCTAAAGAAAATGTCCTCAAGTTGATCATGGTTTAGTTTCACCAGTGAAAGGCTCTTCAATATCATGGTCGACATGTTTCGAATTTTGGATGTAAAAAAAATGGTTAACTTAGTGCTAAGACCTAATCATATTACTAAGGCCTAATCCTAGCACTATCTCTAAAACCTACACCTAAAATTCTATGGTGTGAAAACCTAGCCCTAAATCATTAAATCCTATCCACATGATCTAGAACTATGTTTAAACCTAAGTCTCTAAAGTCCTAAGGTCTAAAACCTAAGACCTTAAAACTAAAAATATAGTGCAAAACACATATTAAAACCATATTATAAAAATTTATGGCATAAACCTTTAATCTAACGTTCAGAGTTCGGGATATATATATATATATATATATATATATAATTTTTGTTTTAAAAAAACATTATATTAAAACTATATAAACCTACCCACAGCGCTAAGTTCCTAACCGTGCAGTTATGAAACCACGTCGAAGGATTGCACATGTGGCAGGTTTATCAACTGTGGTAGGAATGTTGTGTTAACAGTTGTACTACACATAAAACTGTCGGGTTTAAAAGGCATTTGACAAAGTTACCGGAACTGTCGGAGTGACCACCGGAGTAAAACCATAGTCGTTGATGTTACATCTCGCCCGCCCGCCTGATTACATGCAGCAGCTATCACCTCCGCCTGGTTAGCCTAACCATCAGGATGATATTTTTAATACATGGTCAATTTTGGGTTTTGTAAATTAAATCAGTGCTAAGGTTAAGGAGTTACATCCCTAGGTTTATGAAGAGATAGGGATTCAAACCCCTTATCACTTAAAATCCTCAACCAATTGCTAATTGGAGTAAATAGAGGTTTGATGCAGAGTTATAAAGTCAAGGAATTATTCATGAAAATTCATCTTGGATTATTGTGAAGACATTGGGTATTTTGAGTTTAGTTTCAAAAGGTTAGAGGCGAATTTTTTGCAGCATTTCTCAGCCATCGGTGGTCGGAATTGAGCATGGAGACAAGCGTTGGAAAGGCGAGGAAGATTAATTTCTATTTACAGGGTTTAGAATTGCCTGCGAGCATAGTCATTCTATTCCATTTCAGTGTAAATATTCTTCAATACCAATCCTAATAAAAAATGGACGCCCACTTAAAAGCAGACCCGGAGATGTAGTCCAAGAGGGACGAACTCTGTCATCAAACTATTTGCTTCTTCTTCTCTCTGATTATTATTGTTATTTACTCATTTATTGTTGCTGGTTTATGTCATCTTTAATTAAAGCATACTTTAGTTAACAATCAATCTAAAGGACAAACTAATCAAACTTCTTAAGCACTTTATTCGATCACATTTAGATCAGTCTTGGAAGGATCATGTTCAACATGTTGAATGGGTGCTCAAACTATTGGAGGAGAAACAATTATATGAAAAAACCTCCAGATGTTTCTTTGGAGTATAGGAGGTGGAATATTTGGGACATATTGTATCTCATGAGGGTGTTAAGATAGACCCTAACAACATTAAATCCATTAAGGAATGGAAAATCCCCACAACCATAAAGCATCTTTGAGGATTTCTGGGGTTAACAGGGCATTATCACAAGTTTGTTAAGAATTATGGGAGAATATCGGCACCTCTAACATCAATACTAATGAAAGATGCATTTTCTTGGACTCCAGAAGAAGCTAAGGCCTCTGAATATCTTAAAGAGGAAATCTACCAAGCAGTAGTATTAGCTACTCCAAACTTCACAATTTTTTTTATTGTGGAATGTGCTACCTCAGGAAATGGAATTGGTGCAATTTTAATGCAAGAAGGAAGACCCATTGATTTTGAAAGTCGTCTAATCAAAGGAAAGTATTTAAAGAAACCTATTTATGAGAAGAAAATTTTGGAAATACTACATGCACTAAAATAATGGCGACCTTACATAATGGGAAGACACTTCAAGGTAAAAGCAGATAATGATAGTCTTAAATACTTTTTGGAACAAATATTATCTTCAGAAGAGCAGCAAAAATGGGTCACAAATATGTTGGGTTATGACTTTGAAATCATCTACAAAAAAAGGAAGAAAAATGTTGTTGCAGATGCACTCTCAAGAAAGGATGAAGATGTGGAAGCATTGCTTTGTGCCATTTCTATTATCCAACCTGAGTGGATAACTGAAGCAAGGGATGAATGGAAGAATGATTAAAAGGTGTGGACACTCATTCAAAATTTGCAACAATATCCTAGTACATATGAAACATTTAGCTATAAAAATGATTCATTATGATACAAAGATCACTTATATAATTTTAGGAATTCCCAAATCAAACAAATATTGTTTTGGAATTGCACACTTCTCCTTTAGGATGGTACTGAACATTTTTGAAAACTTACTACAGGGTCAAGAAGGATTTTTTTTTGGTATGGCCTTAAATCTGGTATTCAAAATTTTGTGGTAGAATGTTTGGTTTTCCAACAAAATAAATTTGAGAAAATTAATACCCCAGATATATTACAAACTTTATCCATTCCAAGTCAACATTGGGAGGATGTTTTAATGGATTTTATCACAGGTTTAACCAAGTTTGAAGGAAAGACTATCATCATGGTGGCAGTTGATATACTTACCAAGCATGCACACTTTTGTGCATTATCTCATCCATTTAAAGTGAGTACAATTGCTTCTACATTTATGGAAACAATTCAAAAGCTACATGGAAACCCAAAGATCATTGTAAGCGATAGAGATCCTGTTTTTACAGGAAAATTTTGGACGAAATTATTTTCTTGTTTGGGTACTCAATTAACTCATAACTCATCATATCATCCTTAATCTGATGGGAATTCTAAGATAGTGAACAAAATTTTGGAAGGATATCTTTGTTGCTTTGTATATGATAAACAAACTATAATGGGTCAAGTGGTTACCTCTAGCTTAATGGTGGTATAAAAATTCCTTCCATACTGTAGAAAAAATGATCCCATTTATGGATCTTTATTGATATCCTCCAATTTCCATCACATAATATTTAAGAGAAAATTTTAGGTTAAAGTAGTGGAATATCACATCGAGCATTAACAACAAGTTCTCCAACTCTTAAAGGATAACCTCACTTTGGTGCAAAATCGAATGAAACAATAGGCATATCAACATCGCAGCGAAAGAATTTTTGAGGTAGGCGAATAGGTATTTATACATCTACAACATACAAATAAATGTCCCTCAAGCAAGTTAAGAAGGATAATAAATTATCACCAAAGTAGGGTCCTTAAAAGGTGTTGCAAAAGATTGGTACTATGGCATACAAATTGGAGCTTCCCGCATCTTCTCAAGTGCACCTAGTTTTTCATGTTTCATGCTTAAAGAAGGTTATAGGTGACAAGCTACTAGTTCAAACAATATTTCTAAAATTTGACGAAGAAGGAAAAATCCTATTGGAACCTAAATCATTCACAGAAACAAGAACTTGACATCTATGAAATCGATCAATGTTAGAGTATCTCATCAAGTGGAAGAACTTACTTGCTAAATATTTGACATGGGAGGATGATAATGTTATAGAGAAGCATCCAAAACTACTCAATCGTTTAGGACAACACTTTTTTGAAGAAGAGGGGCATGCTAGGTTCCTATAATACTAGTGTATCCCCTTATTATTTTTGTTATTATATCCCCCTTATTGTTATTGGTGTGCCCATGTAGTCCCCATATTGTTATTATTGTGCCCCATAGAAGCCCACTATTGTTATTTTTGTAGGTTTTAACCCTGTACAGAAATTACCTGCAAACAAATTCTTAAAAATATAAAATAAACAATAGTGAGAGCATAAAACATAAAACAAATATATACAGAGATTTTTCCCCTGGATCCCAAATCAGGACTACCAACTTTAATTTTCATTATATTCCTTTTAGTGTTACAACAAAGATATATACATGCCAAATCATTCATAAACCCCAATCCATTAACCCTGGATTATAACATAGCCATAGATCCCTTGATCAGATCTACAAAATACCAGGGGTCAAAAACAATCATGCCCCAAAACCATGTGCAAACCCATGCACAAAACCATAGGTGGGTCCACCCACCTAAAATAGGGTCCATTTTTTTTTTCTAGGGCGCTACCCCAAACCCTGTGAAGGGGGCTAGCCACCCCCTCCAAACTCCTGGACGGGGGCTACCACCCCCCTCTGACCCCTCTGTTGTGCCTCGTGAAATGAACAAAGGGGTATATCACCTTGCCCCCTCCCCGCGCATTCAAGTATTCATGGAAAGAATATAACACATACCCAAAATTCTCCCACTCGCTGTTTTATTTCCGCAAGGGGCCATAGGAGAGCTTAGTAATTAGTCCAGCCATGCAACACCCATTATTTATCTACACCAAGAGAACTTCTGAGTGCTCACAAACTTCATCAATGTATCTAGAACATTCTTGAAAGTTTCCACCTTTACTAGAAACACCCTTTTATCCCCAACCATATCTCTCATAAAGTGATATTGAACATCAATGTGCTTTGTCTTTGAATGGCAAGCAGGGTTATTAGCCAATAAAATTGAACTTTGGCTATCACAGTCTATCCTTATAGCTCGTTTCACCAACCCCATACTTGAACACAATATATGCAACCGAACTGCCTCCTTGCTTGCATGAGTAGCTACCATGTATTCTTCCTCTGTAGTTGAAAGAGCCACTACAGACTGTCTTTTACTCATCCAACTAGCTGCACCACCAAATAGGCTAAACACATACCCACTTGTAGATATTATTTGGTCCAGATCTCTAGCTCAGTCTATAACAACAAAACCCTAGATGTCCAAAACTCTGTCCAATCCTCGTCTTCCCTGATAGCACAAACCATAATTACTAGTGCCACACAAATATCTGAAAACCCGCTTCACTATTTTCCAATGATCCTTCCCTAGTTTTGACATAAACTTGCTCAATACTCCCACTGCATGTGCAATGTCTAGTCTAGTACAAACCATTTCATACATTTGGCTACCCACTACACTTACATATGGAACACAAGACATATCCTCCTCTTCTTTGTGTGTCTTGGGACATTGTTCAGTAGATAGATTTAGACCTACAGGAATATGAAATTTCACCAGTTTACTATCCTGCATATTGAACCTCTGCAATATTGTCTTGACATACTTCCTCTGGTTTAACCAGAGCTTCATCTTTGCTCGATCTCTCTTAATTTCGATGCCCAAAATATGGTTTACAGCACCAAGGTCCTTCATGTCAAATTTGGAGAACAATTGGGTCCTCAAAACCCAGATAATTTATTTGTAATTTCGAACCAGCAACATATCATCCACATACAAGAACAAATAAATAACATGGTCACCAATTAATTTAAAATACACACAGTGATCCTCTTTGCTTCTGGTGAAGCCAAGTCCCCATATATAGGTATCAAATTTCTGATACCACATCCTTGGTGATTATTTTAACCCATACAAAGACTTTTTTAACCTGCATACTACTTCTTTATTACCCTTCACCAAAAATCCTTCAATTTGATTCATGTAGATCTCCTCTTCCAGATCCTTGTGAAGAAATGGTCACATCCATCTGGTTTATCTAAAAATAAAGTGCAACAACCATATATAAAAGTAATCTAATAGAAGTAACCTTGGCAACAAGAGAAAAAAGATCACCAAAATCAATTCCCAACACCTTTGAATAACCTTTTTCTACCAAGTGAGCTTTGTATTTCTCCACCTTGCTTTCTACATTCATCTTCTTCTTAAACACCCATTTTCTCCCGATGGGCTTCCTTCTAGCCGGTAACTCCACCAGATCCCATGCCTCATTTTTGTGCAAGGATGCTATTTCATCAACCATGGTCTCCTTCTAGAGTTTTCCATCCTCTGAATCCACTGCCTTCCTGAAAATTATAGGATCATCATCATTGATAGTTAAAGAAAAAATTGAACAGAAATAATATGGACTATACCTTTCTAGTTTCCTTCTTTCCTGAACTGATCTTCTCATAGTTGGAGTTTGTGGCTCTTCCTCTTTTGAATCTTTTTCTGTTGTAAAGTCTGATTCATCCTCCTTTAGTTCAAACTCTATATTCTCAGGTTCCTTTGGTAGGACTTCATTTTTAGCAACATTTTTCACCTCTCTAAACACCACATATCGGTTGTACAAAAAATTCCTTATTTTTGTGTTACAAAGCTTGTATCCTTTTAAACCATCCTTATACCCAATAAAGATGCACCTTTCAAATTTATTATCCAACTTGGTATGTTTCTACTTTGGAACATGTACATATGCATCACATCTAAATACCCTCAGATGTGAAAGAGAGGGTTTCTTACCAGTCCATACTTCATGTGGAGTCTTATCCTCCAACACTGATGAAGGTGATCTTTTAACCAGGTAACATGCAGTCCCCACTGCCTCTGCCTATAATTCCTTTCCTAAATCGGTACCACTAAGATTTTTTCTTGCCTTTTCCATAAGCATTCTGTTTATTCTTTCTGCAACTCCATTTTGTTGAGATGTGTATGGAGTAGTCTTCTACCATGCTATACAACACTTCTTATAGGACTATTCAAATTCCTTCTTGTAGAACTCTCCACCATTATTTGTCCTCAGCACATTTATATTCTTCTCTGTCTCTTTTTCCACTAGAACCTTAAATTATTTAAATATGTCAAAGAATTCATATTTCTTCCTCGAGAAATATATCCATGTATTCCTTGAGAAGTCTTCTATGAATGAAACCTGGAGAAAAATTAGACATGCCTTCTACCATACCATTTCCATGCAGTATCTGAAGGCCCTTATCTCCAATATGTTCAAGCCTTTGATTCCATAGCATGGTCTTTTCTCGAGAGACCATTAGGCTTTCCACTCCACTTTCAAGAACCATAGAATTGTTGCACCCATCAATAACAGTGCTACCCTGAAGCTTTTACAGATTTCCAATCCGAACTCCCCACATTAATACCAGTGCTCCCTGAACCATCTTGTAGGTATCATTCTCGAACACTGTTTTTACACCTGCATCATCAATCTTGTTACAGAAATCAGATTCCTGGCCAATACAGGAATATGCAGAAAACCAGGAAATATTCTTATCCTTCCACCTTGCAGCTTGAGATTGAATTTTCCATGTCTAATAATTCTTTCCTTCCTATAATCCCCTAAGAAGACATCACCACAATCATACTTCTCATACTTGTAGAACCATACCACCTGAGTCAATCAACCATGCCTCATGATCTACATGTGTATTTTAAGAAGAATCCAAATACACATCCCCACCTTCATCTAAGGTGGTTTTTTCCTCTGCAAAAGGAGCACCATAAGATCCCTTTCCTTTCTTAGGAGCTTTAGATCTACAGTCCTTTTTTAAGTTCCCTTCCTTTTCGCATTTCTAGCACACCTTTACAAGATTTCCTAGAGATTTAGATCCCCCACTTGAAAACTTATTTTTTGTTTATGTTCTTTGACCTTCCTCGTACAAATAAGGCATCTCCATTATGGCCCTCCATATTTCTCTGTCTCATTTTCTCTAATCTGTCTCATTTTCTCTAACAAAAAGGCTGAGATGAAAGAGTGTAATGAATGAGCTCTGCTAGGTTTTGGTTTTCTACTGCATCACAGAAACCCTAACAACCTTTGTAGCATTGCTAAGCCCTGTCGGCGCCTATCCTCACCACGCATCGGGGCTCTGTACTTAGGTATGGCAACAACAATGGGGGGAGGCAACCAGCCTCCCCCTGCAAACGAAGAGGGGATCAATGTGACCTCTGACTAAAATAAAGCCGACACTGACAAGGAGCAGGGGAATGAACCACCTCAGGTGTCGGCCTAAGAGAAACGACTGGACATGTCGACTGCCACTTCCTCCACATGTAAACCCATCACACCAGAAATACCCAAGATCAATTTGCTGAGTCATCGCATAAACACTAGGTTCCAGTACACGAGGGATCATGATCTCATCGGGAAATTCATTAGCTTCTGGCTAACTGAAAAAGTGCTGCAAGGGGGGATTGCTTCAAAATGGAAGCCCAAGGGACATGTCACACTTTAGCTTGGGCTGAAAGGATTCTTCACTGCCATATTCAACTCCATCGAGGATAGAAACACGGTAATGGACGGAGGACCTTATTTTTTTAACTTGGTTGGGTTATATCTCAGGAATTGGGTAGAAAGATTCAACCCAGACAAAGAAAACTTCAACTGGGCTCCAGTTTGGATACGCTTATACTTACTGTCGCTTGAATATTGGGATGAATATTCACTCCAAGATATTGGCAAGGGGCTGGGAGAGTTCATCAAGATAGCGGAGGAAACCAAGCTTCGAAGATACACCTCTTATGTAAGAATTTGTGTTTACATGCACTTGGAAAAAGCTCTACCAGATGCGATAATTCTATTTCATGATGATTTTGAATGGATTCAACCATTAGATTATGAACATGTTCCATTCAGATGTCGGAGATTCCATGCCCATGGGCATCTATTCAGAGAATACCCGCTCAACTCTCAATCCCTGAATAAAGAAGCTGAAAACAAGATGGAAGCAGATGGGTTCACCAAAGTTCCCACTTGTAGAAAGCACAGTAAGAAACCCTCCTCTTCAGGGAAAAAACCTAACCCATCTGCTAATACCCTGTCTACCAGTAATAGCTTTTCCCTCCTATCCCAATCTGACCCCTTGACTGAAGTTCCCCCCAACTCCCTTGATCCCACTCCCAAACCCTTTGCCCCCTCGAGTTTGCCCAGCCCTCCCAGCCTTAAGCCAACTCAGAATGAGATGCAAAATGTTGAATCCTCTGGGCCCAAGCCTTCCCAAGAAACAAAGCATGTGACCTGGAATCCCATCATCATGGACATTGATGGAACATTGCCTAACCCTAATCCTGCCAGCAAGGAAAAACTAGAAAGTAGTCAGCTGAGTCTCATAGAAGAAGATTCAAAAGGCATCGATCTCGGGGAGCTTGATATTCTGGGACTAGAGGATGCCTGTAGATGAAAAGAATATGATAAAATCAATCCTCGACAGATTGACACACTTGAAGTCGTCCTCACCAAATTTAAACATCAAAACAAACTGGGCATTCATCCAGGAAGCCATTGGGATAGCCTGAAAGTCATAAAAGAAACTAAGAAGCGAGGTCGAAAACTAGACTGGAAATGCATCATCACTTTAGGGGAGATGCTAGTGGAGTCAGGAAGATACCCCAAGTTAACTCAGTTCTTCAAACCGCTTGCAAATAGTTCTCCATGAAGCTCATCTCATGGAATGTTAGAGGGCTCAACAGCCCGAGGAAATACTAGATGATCAAAAACATGATTCAGAAAGAAAGGCCACAAATCCTCTTTCTTCAAGAAACCAAATGTAATAGTGAGGCACTAGGCTCAATCTTATCAAAATCTTGGCCTAGTTTTCACTCAGTTGCAATTGATGCCTCAGGCTATTCGGGAGGACTTGTGATAGCTTGGGACACTTAGTCTATAATTCTAGAAAATTTTCATGCTGCGCACAATCTCATTCAAGCAACTTTCCATCCTATTGGAACCAATATACATGGGCACCTCTCTAATGTCTACTTCCCCCCAGACCAGGCCAGCAAGATAGCGCTCTTAAACACTCTGGAAATTTTAAACTCTAACAGGACTCACCCCCTTTGGATCATAGGTGGGGATTTCGACATGATTACCAGGTTGAAAGAAAAAACAAGAGGAAGGCCGAGGCTATAACCGGAATGCTCCCACTTTAAGGATTTTATTAACAACAGATGGCTTATTGACCTACCTTTTTCAAATGGTATTTTCACTTGGAACAGTAGAAGAACGGGAGGTTAGCAGATAGCTTAAAAATTGGACTGATTTCTCATCTCGGATAATGCCATTCATCTGGGGGGGACATCACTGCTTCCATACTCCCTCTGGCGGGATTAGATCACTGGCCCATCTTGCTTCACTGGCAAAGCATTGGCACTCATTTGAAGTGACCTTTTAGATTTGAAGCCTTCTGGCTTACACATCCTTCCTTCAAAGCCATGGTCTACTCTGCTTGGAAGAGCTTCGTCCCACCAAAAGGTACAAAAATGTACTAGTCTCAGCAAAATCTCAAGTACCTCAAATACCAAATCAAATATTGGAACCTCTCAGTTTTTGGGAAAATATTTCAGGAGAAGAAGGTCCTCGAGAAAAAAATGGTTGAAGTTCAACAGGAGATCATTAATGTAGGAAGATCAAAACCCCTTGCATCCAAGGAACGGGACCTACAGAAGTAGCTGGATGAAAGGTACAAACAAGAGGAAATTCTCTGGAGACAAAAATCAAGAATTCGCTGGCTAAAGGAGGGAGAAAGAAATACAAAGTTCTTTCATAGCTCTATGGTTCAAAGACGAATGCAGAATCACATCAATCACATCATCAACCACTAGGGAGAGCGAGTGGAGAAACATGAAGACATTGAGCAAGTGCTCCTGGAACACTTTAAAGGCATCCTAAAAGAGCTCCCAATTGATAGACAACCAGCCATTGACCAAATTACTCAACTGATCCCCAAGTTGGTAACGGATGAGCATAATCAAATGCTATTACACCTGGTCACCCTCCTGGAGGTCGAAACAACAATGGCACAATCTAAGGATGGCAAAGCTCCAGGCCCGGAAAGCTTTACTTCTAACTTATTTCATCACTTCTGGGATCTCATCAAGTCTAAAGTTTGGCAGCTAGTGGAGGAATCTAGGGTAACACACTGGCTCCTCCCTTCTCTCAACGCAAATTTTATAGTGCTGGTACCAAAAGAAGAGAAATAAAGCACACCAAGAAAATACTGACCCATAGCTCTCTGCAATGTGATCTATAAAGTTATTTCCAAAGTCATAGCCAATTGTCTCAAGCCTCTCCTCCCGCTTCTAATCTCGCTTGAGCAGACTGTCTATGTGGAAGGATGCCAAATATTGGATGGTATAATCTTAACTCATGAGATTATCCACTCCTTAAAGGTTTTCAAGAAGGTAGGTGTGCTCCTCAAAATTGATCTTTCTAAGGCATTTGACAAATTAAGTTGGAATTACATTTAGCATATTTTGAGTGCTTTTTGTTTTGATCAGATGTGGATAAGATGGATAATGAATCTCATTACTTCTACCTTTTACTCAATCCTGGTCAATGGGTTTCCTTCACCTCCTTTCTCCCCTTAGAGAGGTATCAGGCAAGGGGACCCTCTCTCCCCCTTCATCTTTGTTCTCATGGCTCAAGGCCTCGGCAGGTTGATTCACAATGCCATCCACACCCATCAATTGAGAGGCATATCCCTTCATGATTCCCCAACCACCTTGCACCAACAATTTGAGGATGATAACATGCTCTTTGGCCACCCTTCTGTCCAAGAAGCTCGCTCCTTTAAGGCCATTTTGAACCTTTTCTCTAAAGCCTCTGGTATGTCCATCAATGACTCCAAATCCCAGATCTTATTTTTCAATACTCCTCCCCAAACCCAAGCTAATATTGCTCGTATCATGGGATTCTATATCACATCTCTCCCTGCTAAATCCCTAGGAGAGCCCCTCATTGACTCTGCCATCAAGCACTCTTCCTGGAACCTTCTCCTAGAAAAATTGGAAGCCCGGCTATCCTCCTGGGCCTTTAGGGCTCTCAATCTGGCGAGTAGGCTCACTCTCATCAAAGTAGTGTTGCAATCCATGCCCCTTTATCTCTTCTCAGTTTTAGCTACATCAAAATGGGTCCTCAAATAGATAAAAACCTTTCAAAGTAAGTTCCTTTAGGGGTCCTCTAGCTAGAATTGAAAATGGGCTCTGGTCAACTGGAACATGGTTTGCACTCCAAACGAAGTGGGGGGTCTCGGACTCCGAAACCCAACTCACAGCAATGAAGTCATGGGAGCTCGCATATGGTGGAAATGGCTATCGAATCCACACACGCCATGGGCTAAATTATGGACAACCAAATACGCCAACAACAGACCCCCTAAGCATTTGATAAGGCTCTCCCCTGAGAGTGCAGTCTCACTTGTCTGGAATGCCGCCAAACAACACTATGTGCTTATACAGCAACACAGATTCTGGGAAGTTTGAAATGGAAATATGGCTAGATTCTGGGCGAAATCCTGGTAGCAAAACACAAAGCTTCTAGATACTCTCACTCAAATCAACACTGGGAACAATATCGAGGCTATGGAAGACAAGGCTAGTCAGTTCTGGCTATCCACAAGTAGCAATGGGTTAAGGCAATGGAAGCACCCACCTCATATAGCTCCTCAAGCTCAGGAATTCACCTGGGAGGCCCTCAACGAAGAGCTTCAACATAGGAAAATCATATGCTCGAAGGAACTAGGCATTCTTATATGGGGATACAAGACAAAAGGTATGTTCTCAACGAAGGAGGCCTATTCCCTGATGCATCCTGTGCCTCTTCCCCAGGCATTTGGCCAAAAGTCTCTACCTTCCTTTGGTTACTCAATCATAGAAGAATACTCACTTAGGACAACCTGATTAAAAGGGGCTTCCTTGGACCCTCTCAATGTCCCAATTGTAATCAAAGCAATGAAACTATATAACACCTCATGATGTCCTGTTCTTTGGCCAATACTTTATGGGAGAAAATTAGTTTCCGATGCCAAAGAAGTAATCCAGCTGGGGACATGACTAATATCATACGAAACTAGCCCAGACATCCTTATAGAAGTGCCCTTCTCAACACCCTTTGGCTTCTCATCCTAGGTCTTCTCTTTTGGTCTCTTTGGAAGGAGAGAAACAAGAGAATTTTCAAAAGTCAATCCACTCCTCTGGAAAACATTTGGAGAATCTTCTGCAATAATCTCCAGGAATCCCTTGCTCTACACTCCTGGTAGGAAGAAGACCTCCCCAAACAGCCAAAGGAAATCACCATATGGGATAACTGGCAACTTAAAATCACGCCTACTCCCACATTCAAAAGTAGGAACACCTCTGAAATTCCTTCGCATTGGTCTCCTCCACCAATAGGGGTGGTCAAACTAAACTTCGACGGAGCTTCCAAAGGCAATCTCGGACAAGAAAAATTCAGAGGCATCTTCAAGGACTCTAAGGGGGACACCCTAGCTATTTACTATGGATCAATAGGATGGGATACCAATAATTCAGCCGAACTAGAAGGGCTATGGCAAGGATTGTGTCTTATTCAGCACTATAATTTCTCCCCCGCCATAATTGAAGGGGATTCACATATCCTCATCAATATGGTCAATCAACTCCTCTGGGGCACCAACACAGCTAAGGTGTCCAATAGCTGGCATTTGGCACCTAGGATTGATCGGATAAGCAACTGGTTGAAAAATAACCCATCAGTTTCATTTACCCATGTCAAGCGGGAAGGAAACAAAGTTGCAGATCTCTTGGCTAATATTGGAACATATAACACCAACACTCTCAATCATGGCCCCCTTAACATTATCCATGAAAGAGACATTTTGTAGAATTGCACCATGCTGGTGCACAAAGATCGCTCATTTCCGGATGCGGATGGAAGTTATGGTTTATGGGACGTTAGTCCCTGGGCGACTCCTGATGGAGCTCGCGTGGGGTGGCCATATGGCCCCCTGCAGATCCATTAACATTGCCTTAACTCCACCAGCTTGCATGGAATTAATTCCTCTTGCTCGGATTTTACACCACCCCGCTTTGCTTGTCTGGTCTACGATGGCTTTTGTCTTTGGTTGCTCGACTTGCTACTGTGACAACTGCAGCTCCCTACCTCCTCTGCATGGAGCCTGCCCTCCTGCATGTGCTGAGCCTAGTGCTCGCACACAAACAGGGCGATGTTGCATGCTTCTTGGATGCCTGGAGATGCTGTCGGGCCATCACTTCACCCAGAGTGTTTTTTGTTCTGCTAATTCCTTTAACCGTGCTTAGTCTGTTGATTTCTGTCAATTGCATTCGCTCTCTGCCTACTCTCCCTGCCAAAGGCATTACCAGCTCGCCTCTGCACCCATGCCATGAATTCGCCACAGGATGAGATTCCGACATGGAACTAGCAAAGGCCGTGTGACCCACTCTTGGCCCTCAACTAGCTCTGATTCTGATTCCTCCTCTGAGGATGTCGCATGGGGTCATTACCTGAAAACACGCAGCATGAGGGGTCGAGCCAGCCAAGTGGGGAATGTGAATTCTGCTCAGCCAATCCCACCTCCCTCTATTGACCCTCCCAGACCTACCATTTCCCTTGTCTCTCGTACGTCTGCTAGTCTTCCCCTTCGTCAAACTTCTCAGAGAGCGGAATTCTGCTTCGAATGCTCTCTCGACAGGCCCATTTTAACTAATTTTGTCACTGTGACCCTAAGAGAAGAGTCTATTAGCCATTTCCCTTCCCCTGTACCCTACCCTCATCTCACTCCAGTCAAGAACGATGCTTTGAGCTCAAAGATGCCTACGGATATCATGCAATCAACCCAACACAAGGAGCATAAGCATGAGGACACTGCCAACAAGGACGAAGCGCCCAATGAAGACAAGGAAGACAGTAAGGATGAGTACTAGTGTAGAATCATGGAGGAGATGTCATCCCTAGCTCATGATCAGTGAACCCCGTGGCCTTCGGCCTGCATGGTACTGTTGTTCAATCTTCTCTAGAAAATTTTTGTTTCTTTGTATTACTCCTTAGCTGAAAATGTTGAATGCTATTTTAGTACATCTTTTTCTGCTATGTTAAATTGCATGGACTATGGGTCGGTTTCCCTTCCAAGGGTAGCTAAACTGCTTCTTAAAGGACTGGTTTCCCACTTAGGGCAGTCCAGATTTTTTGTAAACCATGGCTATCAAGCCCAGTGTTCAGGATCTCACAGTTGAAGCTGAGGCAGTTTTGTATCAGTATATTATATAAATAGAATTAGCATTATTCAGGGAAAAAAAAAACAACAAGGCTAAGACAATTTCATCAAAATTCAAGGTAGTTGTATTGCTACCTATTGCAATAACTAGACTGTCCCATGAATCTAGTAGAGAACATAACAAACTAATGCACTTATCTTCATTTGAGATTTTAATATCAATGGATGAAAACTAACTTACCATAGTATTTAAGGTGTTAAAATTCTCTATCACTAAGCCTCCATCCTTCATCCTTGGGTTATACAACTTTTTCCGCAGGAAAAATTTATTCATCAGAGACTTAGATTGGTACAAAGTCCCTAACTTGACCCACAAAGTATTCACTGTAGCTTCCCTAGATACATTCAACAATACTAAATTTGAGATACAACTGTATTTTGATTTTTTCCTTTTGATCCAACTTCTCCCAGTCTTCATCTCACTTTGTCATTGGCTTAGTACCCGGATCTACTGTGATCCATTGATATTTATCTGTGCTAGTAGATCCTCCATCTTGAGCTTCCACAACTCAAAAATCTGACCATTAAATTTCTCTATCTTTATCTTTCCACTGCTCGCCATCTTCTTTCACCACAAGAATTGATCTCGCATATCTCCCACTGAGCAGGGTCTACCACAAACCTGAGAAAAAAACCCCTCAACAAGAAAGGCATCCCCTTGAATTCGAAAAAACTATGATACAAAATGTAGGTTTTAACCCTGTAGAGAAATTATCTTCAAACGAATTCTTAAAAACAAAAATTAAACAATTACGAGAGCATAAAACATAAAACATATATACACAAATATTTTTCCCCTCGATCCCAAATTAGGACTACCAGCTTGATTTTTCATTATATTCCTTTTAGTGTTACAATACATATATATACACATCGAAGCATTCATAAACCCTAATCCATTAGTCCCAGATTAGAACATAACCATAGTTCCCTTGACCAAATCTACAAAATACCAGGGGAAAAAAACCATCATGCCCCAAAACCATGTGCAAACCCATGCACAAAAACATAGGTGGGTCCGCCCACATAAAATAGGGTCCAATTTTTTTTTTTCCCGGGGCGCTGCCCCAGACCCTGTGCAGTGGGTTTCCCACCCCCTGCAAACCCCTCGATATGGGGGGTTTCCACCCCCCCTATGGCCCCCTCGACGCAACGAACATGGGGGTCTATAGCACAAACCAAAAAATTGTTGTGCCCTTACATTGTTATTGTTATGTCGGCTAGGATTATATTGCAACCCATTGGACTCCTATATATAGAAAGGAGGTTTTTTCATTTGTATCATCCAAATTTTTTTTATTTACGTAATGTAAAGGAGGTTTCCCCCTCAAAGAGGTTGATTTCTAAGTCATTGGTCTCTCTTTTCTTCTATTTTGTGAGCTAGTTTCATAACATCTGCATCCGAATTTTATTCATACAAACACTTCTTCCATATCATGTTTCCTTTAAGATATTTCATCCAATCAAATGAGTGCTAGTTTTAAGTGATATCTACAAATCTCTTTCGGTATCCTTGTATTAACCCATCCAGATGTTGTGTAAAAATAAAAATGAACATAAAATCAAAGTTACCTTTTGCGATGTCCCTTCATCATGACATCTACTTGTAGTAGCATCAACATCCTGCATACATATTGACACATCTCAAAAATATTCAATGTCAAGGGTATCCTTTATTTCCAGACTTCATCAAAGTCTTCATACCTTTTCCATGGAGATGTCATGGTCAATGTTCCTAGTCATAGGATGTTTATTTGTGCTCATAGTTGCATCTTTCATGATCTCCCTTTTCTTTCTTCACATATTTCTCCCCAGGAACTTCCGTACATAGTTCCTTCATCCTTGTTAACCACCTCATATTCCATATGAGGACATATTATTTTTATTTCATCTAGTAAATATGTGAACCATGTCTTCATGCATATTTCCAACATAAGAGAACCATTTCCTTTGTTCATACTCATGGGGTAGATTATCTATCCCTACTATTTTCACCTATATGATGACATGAATTAATTCAACAATAACATGCGTACATACCTCTTTTCTTATTTTGGTCATATAGACTTCCTTCAAAAAATTATTTTCCTTGATTGAAAGTATTACAACCATCTCAACATGTTGCATTTATTTTTCATCATACCATCATTCTTTCAAACAATGAATCCCATCCAAGGTGGAATTCTTAGCAATACACTTGCTTCTTTCAAGAGATGAATATTATAATGTATATTCCAATGGATGATCTTGATTATCCTCTTCCTGTAAATTCTCCTTTCCAATGATGTATGTTTAGTTCTATACTATATGAATTTTTCTACCCTAATGAGGTTACCAAGAGCTACCTCCTTCTAATGATAATTTCCATAGACTTATACTTCAACTATCTTTCAAGATTATACTAATGATTTCATGAGTCCTTGCTTCATTTGTATGCTCTTATGATGCCATTTCCTAAAATGATACATCCTATCATGATTCTAATACTCCCTACCATGATAGATATATTTTAAAAGAACTAAAAACAACTCAGTGAATAAGATTATCTCAATCATAGTAGAGATGTTTTACTTCCTCCTCCTTTTATTACTTCTTTTCATCTTCTTCCACTTATTTAGTGATATGGGCTTCTTCCCTTCCTCTTTTTTTGTTGTCCTTCTAGAGTTTGGGACAATATCTCTTATAGTGACCATATTCTTGACATCAATAACATTGAACCTTTTCCATATTCTTCTTCCTTTTCTGAGGACCAAAATTTCCGAACTTTCCTTTTCTCTTCTCCATTGCAACAAATGCTTGTGTTTTCTCATTTTATCCTCCATCAGGTTTTTCCCTTAACCTGATTTCTTCATTTTTTCACAATGAACACAATTCATTGAATGGGGTAGAATCCTTCTTTCTGTAGATGCTTTATGTAAAGTTACCCCATTTCTATGGTAGTGAATTGAGCACTAATGTAGTCATTTCCTTGTTGGACATTATTTCTCCCAAATATTGTAGTTGGTCCCTTATTTTAGACACCCTCATAAATTATGAGGCAATTCCATCTTCCCGTGATATATTTATCTTGTAGATTTCTTGACCTAACGATATTACTTCTCTGATAGTAATTACAGAGAAAAATTCTACTAACTTCTCATATATCTCTTTTGATGTCTCCAACTTTGATATACATGTAATGAGGGGATATTTAATGAATTATATAAGAATAATTTGAGCCCTTACTTCCCATTTCATATAATTTTCATGAGCTTGATATTCTTCCTTTGGAGGTGTTATCACTCCACCGGATCTCTGAGGCAGAGAAGAAACTAGCAAAGGTAACCACAGACTAATGTTTTTCCAAGTAGCTAGCCCTACTAGGCAGGCAAGGGCTATCTCCACAAGATCACAACAAATATGACTGGATAAATGAGTTTTTAGGCTAGGTATAGTAGCAGAAGGTTTTTTGTTTATTGATTTTGAGGTGCTGGATGGTGAATAGGTCAAAGAAGAAATAGGTCAGGGAAAACAAGGATCATAATTGCAAAGATTTGATCGAGCAATGTAGGTAAGTAGATTAACACATTAAGATATCTTGATGTACTAGTTTAGACTGCTAGGGTTTCATAAAATAGCATTTGTAACATGAATTCTTTTCAATTAGAAGAAGATGAAACAAAACTATAAATATTGCTCCAAAATAGAGCATAAGCTAATGAATTCTGTCTTTCTGACTTAGGAATCAATTACATTCAAAGATGGAATGAATATGAATATCAAAATACATTCAAAAAATTTCAAAAAATAAGAAGAAACAATGTCAAATCACATTACCACATGAATCCCATCAAAATAGTTACATCTCAGTCTGTTATTTCTTACCAAAAGTCTGATTACAATAGTGTTCAATGATCAAATTCTACAACATCCAACCCTTGCAATGACAAAGGAAATGAAAGATATAGACCCAAAACTACCTCTCCCACTCTCAGGGGTCAAATCCCTGACTTGTGGAGTTGATCCAAAAAGTTCTCAACTAGAATCCTTGTGATTAGGGAGGTTATCCAACTCATCCCTATAATTCATGAAACTGATTCACTTTGACCAAAATTACATATTTACATGATGTATCTATCCCTAGTAACTACTTATGACATAATTAAATTTACATTTCAAATTACATCGGTAAAAGTTCATTAAATCTATCCATCAACTAAGAAATTTTGAAAATTATGGAGAAAACATAAAACTGCAAAAAGCTTAGCGTGCTTGGGAAAAGTGTAGCATGTGTAGCATGTAGCGTGTCTTGAAACTGATTTTTTCTGACTTCCCAAAGTCAAAATTGGGTCCAAGATGGCTCATTGGAAAATTATTCTAGTCTAGTTGTCAGAAATGTCCTCAATATCTGAAAATGGTTGAGTGAAGCTCCTCAAAAACTAAATCTCCCAATATTTCTCAAAAAGTGCAGTGTGACGCTGAAAAAGGAGGCAAAACGGTGGTTTTTGAGTGGTTTTTTTCCATTTCCACTTGTTAAAAGCTCTGCTTCTTGAGTGCAAATAGTCAAAACTTGATGTAGACATATCTCTAAATCCAAATATGTAAATATTTTTTCATTTGGAGGCCTCCACAAAAATTGCAGTGAGATCCACATTGTACTTTTTGCAAGCTAACTGTGCAAAAAGTCTGTCAAAATTTGCAGAAATGCCCAAAAACTTGAAAAATTGCCCAAAATTCTTAAAAATTGGTAAATGAAGTGCTAATGAGGTTTCTCAAACAATAAAGGAGGTATCAATAAGAATCTCAAGTTTTTCCTCCTCCTTTTACTTGATTAGGGTTTTCCTGAGTTTATCCTTCAACTGTTTGATTCTTATGTTGCAAATCTTGTTTCTAGTGGTGTATATGTTGTCCATATATCTGATAATTTAATTTTCCTTGTTGGCCTTATGGAGGAGCTTCTCAAGGTGGATGTTAACTTTGTCAAGGCAAACCTCTTTGTCATCATTGATTTCCTTTTCAATTGTTTCTTCAAAATTGATTTTCTTTTCCTCATGTTTCTCCTGCTCTAATGCTTTCTTAAGATCTCTGCTTTTTGGTCTTGTCTTGGTGGTTTGAGTCTCACCATGGTCATACTCGTTAGGTGCCATCACTGCTTTACCTTTGGTGTCTTTCGTCGTGGCTTTCATCAACTCCAATATGAGTACTTGTTTTTCTTTCAGTTTCTCGTTTTCTTGTTCAAGGAAGGATATGACAAATTGTGCTATGTCCATGTTGTCCTGTAGTTCTTTGATTGTGGCATATTTCTATTTTATGATCATATTTGAGGCTTCATGATCATCTTGGACATCCAATTCCACCAAGTCAAATTCTCTTTTTTCCTCATGAAGGTCTTCCTCATCTTGAACAACTGCCTCTTTTTGCTTCTGATTTCCATGATTCGTTGATGAAGAAGACAAGGCCCCTTCCACAATCTGTGGAGAAAAAACTTTCCTAGGTCCCCTCTGGTAGGTTTTGACCTCTTTTACCTCTTTGGTTTCTTTCACTATAGCCTTGCTAGATACCCTAGTCTTTCTGCGAGGAACTGATGTTGTTGGTGGAATAGGTCTAGGAGGTTAACTTGGTTCCGCATTAAAGACATATGCATCTATGAAATTATTCCATGCTATGTTCAATTGATTGAGGTGGTGAAGGAAAATGATTTTAATTAGAGAGTGATGGAAGATTTTGTTCATCTAAAGCTCAAAATATATGTTTTTCACTATGTATTTTATCAATGATTCTATACAAGTACTATGGGAGGTTGAGAAATTTCACCCTAGTGAAATGCATGAGAAACCTAATGTGATAGTTGTATAATATAGAGAATCTACCCTCATAGGTGAAGTATTTCATAATTATTTTCATCATGGGGGCAAACCTATTCAACAACTGGCCAAGAGGAAAGACCTTTGTAATGTTGTCTTTGTATGGTGCCTTGACGTAAGTTTCATACAGTTGGGCATCCAAATCCTTAGTCTTAAACCATTTTTCACCCACATTGGGTATCCCTATTGCTGTTGTAATGATGTTAGTGGAAATGGTGAAAGGCACCCCTGCTATAGTCATTTGGTTATTTTGGAGGTTGCTGATGAAAACCCTGGTCAAAGTAGGATGAATTTGGACTCTTTGTACCATCTCACAAAATTCAAATAAACCTACATGCTGGAAACATGTGACAGCTAAGGGTGATTCCATTAATTCCCTAGTGTTTTTTGGCTCCAATATCAGAATCCTCCCCCATTTTTTTATATATTTTCTTATCTTCTTCTATGGGATTTCTTTCCTCCTCAATTATGTTTCTTTCTTCCTCCATTATGCTCAATTTATTTTTGAAAACCCTAGGGAAGAAGGGGAAGGGAAAGGGAGTACGATTATAGGGTTAGGGGATTTTGATGGGTGAGGGAAAATTTGGGGACTGTATACGGGGATTAGGGAGCTTAGGGAAGTAATGGGAGGGTGAATTATCTAGGGAAATAGGGTAGGAAATTTGTATTACAAGGAGGTATCTAGTTGCCTAGGAAAGCACAGGTAGGGTGTTAGGGTTTAGGAAATAGGTCTTGGGAATGGAAAATGAGTGAATTTAATGGTAGTGGGGAGTGAGTTAGGGTGTAGGGAGGAAAATGGGGTCCAGGGGAAAAAAATTAAGCTTGAAACTATGAACTAGGGTTTCAATTGCTCAAAACACGACATAAAATGTAAGGGAGAGTTTACACCACAAAATTGACACCACAAGCTGAAAGGAGGGGCTATGGATGTTCCACTTACTTCCAAATAGCTGAAAAATACCTGAACTGAAGCTGATAACTTGTTCAATGAAGATTAGGGATCGTGGCTCCCTTTTACAAAAAGCGCAGTGTATAGATAAAAAGCACAGTGATGAGCTATGAAAAGTGTAGCGCCTTTGGAAAAAGCGCAGCGTGGCCTACTACAAAAGTGCAACTCCTTTGGAAAAAGCACAACGAATGACCCAAAATTCAATTTCCTGAAGGAAAACTTGATTTTTTTCTTGGGAGGATTAGAGCTCGATTCTTTGAAGATGCAAATGAATGTCTTCTTGGTCTTTGAGAGCCTTTATACTTTTAGAAATTTCATTAAAAAAACTTGGGACCCACTTTCATTTCTTGAAATTTAATTCACATTTCTCTTTATCTTTAATTCCTAAATTAGATCATTGAACTTCATCTTTTTATGGCTTAGGAACACTGATTGAACTTTTGGAACTTTTCTTATCTGTTGATGGAACTTTGAGTGTGCTGCTACTTGGAACTCTGAGAACTTATTGCAAATTAGGAAAATAAAATTACATTTTTCTCTAAAAAAAAGTTTACAAATCAAACTTAATAATGGAATTTATTTATTGGCACTCCTTCATTTGCTCGTCTTTTATGCATGAAATGGTGATTTGATGACCTAGAAACCATAATATATAATGGAGACTTTGAATAAATGAAACCATGATGAAAATGACTAAAATGATAATGACAACTCAGGAATGATGTTACACTCAGAAAAGTGGTGAAATGAGGCAAAAAGTTATAAACTTTTGAAAGGAGTGAGATCATACTGAAATCTGCACCAAGTGACCAAATTTTTTCATGATGACCTAATGGAATGACAAAAATTTCGAAATGGGACCCTAAAATGACATGAAAAAAGTTTATTTGATCACTGGTGGAAGGATGCAAAAATTGACACTAACATTGGCTCCAACTGGGGGATGACATCTCCTTGGAGGTGTCAATAACACTGTAGACCAAGTGCCTATCCATTGGGCATGGAGTCAAAAGTTGAGAAAAAACTGAAATTTGAAAAATTATCATAATAAATTGACACAAGACTGACTCAAAATTGATTGAATACTGACTGACTTGACTTTTAGTTAAATTTTGAAAACAACAGAAAACCAATGAAACTTTATCGCCTTCACCTCAGGCTCCAAGCTCCAGTGATTCTCCACTTCACACTTTGCATAAAGTTAAATTTATATTTAAAATGTAATTGAGAGATATGAAATCTGCATAAGAAAAGATAATTCTTAAGGAGCCTACCATTGGCTAGTCCTCCTAAGCATTATTCTCCATTTATCTCCTTCAATATGAAAGCATGTTTTCCTCAAAAAGCTGAGATCTTGTACGTCCCTTTCCATAAGTTTTCAAATTTTTCATGCTTCACTTTTTCCTCATTCCTTGCATCCCAATGGAGGACTACATCTTTAAGCTTAAAATCATCCACCTTGGTCTTGCAGTTGTACACCTTCTTTATCTTCTCATGAAGCTTTGAGGTGTTCTGAAATACCTCATCTCTCGTTTTCTAAAGGTGGTTCATATGATTTATTCGACGTTATAAATCATTTTACTCACTTCCTACTTCTTGTAACAATTTCATGACCGAGACTGCAAGTGATGTAGGAAAAATAATGTATACACCATAAATCAACTGAAAAGGGGTCATTCCTATAGATTTCTTACTACTCACCCTGTCTTCCCACAAAGCATTAACCAAAGTTTTGTGCCAATTCTTCTTGTTTGTCTCAAGCATCTTCTTTATGATATTAATCAAAGACTTATTAAAAGGTTATGCTAAACCATTACCTTGTGGATAATAGGTGGTTGAGTGCCCCAATTTGATGTTATACTTGTCACAGAACTCAACCATTCTCTTCGACTTGAATGCAGCAGCATTGTCGGTAATGATCTTATGAGGAAAAATAAAACGAGATAAAATGCTAGTCTCCAAAAACTGAATAATTACTAATTTGTTGCTTGCCTTGTTTGGATCGCTTCGATCCATTTGGTGAAGTAGTTTGAGGCCGTCAAGATCCATTTATGTTTTGCAGATGATGTAGGGAAAACATTTCCGATGAAGTCAAGGGCCCACTGCTAAAAAGGTTCATGTACTCAAATATGCTACAAAGGTATTGGAAGAAGTTTTCTTTTACCTTGAAACACTTGACACTCATGGCAACTCATCACTGTTTTGTACAAGTCTGCAAAAACATTTGGCCAATAGTATCTTGCTCTCAACACTTTTTCAGTCGTGGTTTTCCAAAACAGATGACCCCCATAATCTCCCCTATAGAACTCATTCATAAAATTTTTGGATTCATTTTCAACTAAATAGTTCAGCAAAATACCTCCTAGATCTTTCCAATAAAGGGCGTTGTCCAAAATGCAGTATTTGGAAGCCTTCAATTTCAAGGACCTACCCTTACTCTTAGAAATTCTTGGAGGAGGATTTAAATGCTGAAGAACATATATAATATCTAAATACCATGGAGACAAAAGAAAGATATCAAATACCTGTGTAAGAGTGACATCCTCTTCTTCATCAGACAATACTGAAATGAAGTTGATTTCTAGGGCATGTAATTTTGACTAAGCCATGAGCTTGGCTAGACCCTGACCTTTGATCAAATTTGTGGGCTTGATATCGAGGTCATATTTTAACATTTATGCAATCCACTTCCCTCTTCTACCTTTTGGATCTATCTCCATAAGAACATCTTTTACTGTTGCATTGGGGATATAAGCCAAAATATGTGAATGAAAAAAGTATACACAGAAATCCTTCAAAGCTTTTACCAAATCCAAGGCTTGCTTCTCAATAATATTGTACTAGAGAGCTGCATCACTGATGGTTCTACTGAAAAATTCTATGGGATGCTTAGTCTTATCCCTTTTCTACATCAATATTGCAGCCAATGTATGCTCGAAGGCAAATGAGAAAATGATAAAATAAATTGAATAATCTAGGTTGATTAAAACATGGGTTGTGGTTAAGGAAAACTTCACTGAATTAAAATACTTCTTGGAATCCTTAGACCACTTTACCTCATTCTCTTTTTTTAACATGTTGGTCATTTCTTGAAGATGCTCAGCCAAATTTGAAATAAATTTGCATAAGAAGTTCATCTTACCATTGAAAGCCTGAATTTCTTTCTTGCTCAATGGAAATTCAATTTGTTGAATTGCCTCAACATGAGAAGGGTCAATCCAGATTCCATCCTTGGGGATGATGTGACCAAGAAGATTTCCCTCCTCCATGGAAAAAAGGCTCTTTTTCAGTTTAAGAGAAAATTTTGAATTTCCTTCATTTTTGAAATAAAATCCTTAAGTGATACAAGTGTTCATCATCGAAATGAGAAAAAATTGTCAAATCATCTAAATATACCACTAAGAAAACAAATTTCTCATCTACAAAGTCTATGTAAATTTCCCACTAAAAGGTGGCCCCTTCATTCTTGAGTCCGAATGGCATATTAACATACTTAAATGTGCCCCAAGGTGTTGTGAAGGCAGTTTTATCTTGGTCCTTCTCATGCACTAAAATATGATTGTAACTCGAATATCCATCAAGCAGTGACATATGAGATGCTCCAACCACTCTTTGTAGGATGTGATCCATTTTTGGAAGGGGGTAATTATCCTTAAGGGACACCTTGTTCAAATTTCTAAAACCAATACAAAGCCTTATTTCTCCAGTCTTCTTCTTTACAAGGACTAGATTTTATATCCAGTAAAAAAATTTGAAAGGAACAATGATACGTGATTTGTAAAGTTTGTTCACTTAATTTTCAATCGATGGCAACAACCTCAGGTTGATCCTTCTTATCTTTTTCCTGAAGGGCTTTTGGTCGGGCTTAATTGGAATGGTATGATGAATAATATTCTTATTGTAGGCCTTCAATTTTGCATAATCCCAAGCAAAAACATTAGAAATTTTAGAAATTAAATCAATGTATTTTTCTTTTACCTCAAGAGATAAAGACTTGGAAAATTTGACCATCTTAGGCTTGTCCATTGTTCCGATGATTACATCCTCCACACCTTTCTCCACAAGAACCAATGTTGGCTTCCTAGCTACATCATCTTGGTCAAACAATTCTTCCTAAGGTATAATAACTCTTGGAATATTGTTATCCTTCAACTGTAATATATCAACCTAGGTGGTTTCGATGACTTGATCATCCTTGTCATAAACTTCATCAATGAAAGAATTCTCGAATTCTACTTCATTCTGCAGAAAATTGCTTATTTGATTATCATCCAAAAATACTTTCCAATACTGTAAATTGTCAGAAACAGTGGGCCAATGTTTAACATGGATTTCAAACTTTCTATTGGAAAATATAGGATCTTGAAATTATTTTTTGTTGTAGCAAGTGAATCTACCATGATATTTTGACTTCTCGACACTATTGACAATGTATGTTCAAGAAGCATCTTTAGGATATCTATTAAAACATTCCTATATGCTCTCATTCATGGATGCTTGGCCTGGTATTTCCATTTTACCTATTTTATCACAAGTTTAGATTCACCATAAACTAAAATTCTTCTTGCGCCCAACTTTTTTAGGATCTTGTGGCCAATGATCAATGCCTCATATTCTGCCTCATTGTTCGAACAATCAAAAGCCAACTTGTATGAACATAACCTTAATTTTTTAGGAATATTACCAGGCTAATGAAGAGGACTATGGATCCAAATTCCAATGCATGCCTCGTCTTTCCCTAAGGCACCATCAAAATCCATGGTCGAAAGACCATTTTCATCATCCAAGTAATCTGATTTCTATTTTGTCTCAAATTTTTAGGCCACTTCTTGATTATGTTCTGAAATTTTCTTTGCCTTATCTGATGATTGCTCTAAAGAAATTGGCATATTTTCTTTTCCCTTATCTAAAACTATTCTGATACAATTAGAAATTTCTAGAATATTTTCTACTTCTACAAACTAAATATCTACATCATTCAAGCCACTATCATTGTACCAAATAAATGATTCTAAATTTGTATGTACAACATTAATTGGATGATTGTTAGGCTTCCTTTTGTTGGTTATCATGTACTTCATCTTCGTTTCTCGATACAACTTTCTCAATTGTCTGAAAACTGGAATGGTGGCATAAGAGAATTCTAGTTTCAAAGTGCCTCTCAACTTCGCTCCCCAAGATCTAGACAACAACATACCAGACCATGGTGGTATATTAGCTACTGCCACATCCATCAAGACATTCTTTGCTGGAATTTGTTCAAGGGAAACTACTAAGACCCAGACAACAGACTCTACCAAAATCAAAGGAATACAAGTCATGGTAAGGATGAGTGATATCTAGGCCCAATTTCTCCATAACAGCTTTCTCCATCAAATTGTGGGAAGCTTCGGATTCAAGAATAACATTGTGAAGGATATTTTGGTGGATTATTAGACTCAAATAGAATGGGGGAACTTCACTATCCTCTAATTGAAAGTCTATTGCTAGACCAAAGATAAGTTCAGTTTGGTCATCTTGGACATTGAGTATATCAGATAAAGGATCTATTGTTAACATTTTGGATACATGAGACTTATATTGATTTTTCTTAACAAGTTTAGTTAAATGTATAGACACTTTCAATTTGGAAATTCCAGTTTCTAAGCTAAAAGGAATGGATTTGTCTACCTCTTTAATGATGATATATCTTTTTTCAGCATGATCCTTTGGGGTAGCTTCTTTCTTTTGACTGTCCTTTTCTTTGCCTGGTGTGCTTGTAGATGGTTGATTAACCTTGCTCTGATTTGTAGCTGCAAGTTCTTTTCCTTTATTTTGATTACTTTGAGGATTTTGCTTCGGTTGAGTATCCTTTTGTTGGGATGCCCGCTTTTGAATAGGATTTACTGGGACATCTCTACCCCTCAATGAGTATTCCCTCTACTGTGAGATGAATGCATTTAAGTAGCCTCGCTGATAATCATCAGATTCAACCTCCAACTCATGATCAGTGGCTAAAATGTAGTCTTCATCCTTGGGCACATCTGTCTTCCCAACATACTCTTAATTTTCTGTCAAAAATATGGGCTGGCCATTAGCTATAAAAACGTGATTTTCTTCAACAATATGATCTTCTTCTTCCTCCTCAAATCCTTGAGCATAATTTTTCTACAAGGGTGTCTAAATATATTTTTGTTGTGTTGGTTGCTCATGTGCCCTCTGTTCTCTTTGTTCAATTCTAAATTGAGGCTGCTGCTTCTATCCTCTAACGTTAGGATTTCTAACTTGTGGTTCTGACTGTATTTTTGTTATGGACATCCTTTCAACCATCCTTTCTACTATTTTTATCAAATTTTCCAGTTTTACATGAGAAGGTGAGGATGCTTCTTATTTGATGATTACTCTCCTTTCACCCTACATTTTTGAATTTTTAATGGACAAGTTAGCTTCCACCCTGATTGCATTTTTCTGCATGTATTCTAATGTAGCAGGATTCCTCTCTCGCAATTGATAGGCCATGTCAAGATCAAAGCCATCCGGATAATGCAAGAGAGCCAAACCTGGAGGAGGTTTGATCTCATTGGGAATGGAATTATATACTCTGTTAAATTGGGCAGTGAAGTCTTGTAATGATTCATTTGGTTCCCTTTTCCAATTATCATATTCATAAAGGATTTGCAAGGGATTCTTATTCACCAACCATCGAGCTATGAAGGCATTTTCCATATGGTTTATGGTGGATATAGAGTTTGCATTAAATTATCTAAGCCAGGTTTTAACATCTCCTGAAAATATTTGAACTATAATTCTTATCTTAGTATCGTTAGCATCTATTTCTTCCAGGTCAATAAAGTCAATAATTTTGACTATGTTTTATTTTTCAGTGATTTGAGAACTCCCATAAAAAACAGGGAGTCTCTCGCCATAACGTTGTGGTAAGGCATTAAGTTAACTTGATAGAATGAGGGGTGAAAATTTGGCCATGATTTCTGCTAAGTGAGGTACATGAGTGACAATGGAAGGAGTTTGCTAAATGGGTGATGAAGTAGATGGTGCATATGAAGAAGCAACAACCAGCTGTGATTGTGTCGGGATGGGTAATGACTCTTGTTGATATTGGATTATAGCTTTTTCTGATTGGTACTGAAGTTGGTTTACTAAAATTCAAGATGTTACACCATTTTTTGGTCATCTAACTTGTTACTATTAGATGGACCAAAGTACACCATGTAAGACCAAATTTACCCTAAGTAAAATTGCTTTCACTATGAAAAATAACCTAGTAAACCACATTTATTAAGTTGTTTATAGTCTAAACAGGAAATCTCGTGGAGAAATATTAAATAAATCCACATTTGTTTGATTTTCCTCAAGCAATAATTAGTGAAATGGTTGTTTAATTAGTATTCCTGGTCATATTTAACCCAAAATAGGAAAATTAATTAGATAAATCATTATTTATATTATTATTTTTCGGAATAATTATTTAAACCTTATTTAAATAATATTCCTTGTTAAATATGACCAAATCATTTATAAATAATTGAATAAATCATTATTTATTTAATTATTACTCAACCACATCCTTAATATAAAAAAATAAATCATTTATTTCCTTATTATTTACAAATAAAGGGATTTGACCAAAATCAAATTCTTTTTCCCTCCAACAAATATAATAAAACATTCCATAAAAGTTGGATCTTGATTTGGTTAATAATATTTTATCTATGCACCAATATCTAGACTAACTCAATATTTTGTTATAAATAGAAGGGTTTTTCCATTCACTTACTACCTTTTGTTATCTAAAGATCACTCTGGATCTATACTTTTGGTTTGACTTTGATCCATCATCATTGTCATATTTTTCTACCATTTTCTTGTGAGCTCCCTTTGAGTTCTATTTTCTTCTAGGTTTTCTACACCATCAAAATTGAGGGATTTTAGATTTGAAGTGCTGAGGACTTACAAGAACCCATCCCATTGAGGGGGACTGGTAACATCTTTCTATGTTCCCTTCCCAGGTGTCAAAAAATACAAAAATTATTTAAAACATTCTTGTCTTGTATATTGGATGCATGGAGAAAATCTTGCCTTTTTTTAATACTTAATGTCTTTTACTGCATAGATCTAGATTTTGCAGCATTTTATCTTGGTCAAATAATTACAGATCTAAAGAAATTGGCAGCCATATTTGTTGTTAGGGTTGTTTGTTATGCACAAGTAAAGTGAGCCTTTTTCATACGCTTTCGATTAAGATTAATACTAACAATTGGTGACTCCACAAGGGTTTATTATTACGACCTCTGTCGTTTTTCAGATCCCTGCATATCTAGTTGCTTCAAACCCTAGGATTTCTCTTCAGCTTCTTGTTTTTCTTTTCTTGATTTTTTTTTTAACCTATAAAACCCTAAAACATAGAAAATTCTAACTTCTGTGTGTTTTCAGACCTATTGCACAGGTAACAGGCATCAGTCGCAGTTGAGATGATTTTTTTTTTTTAAACCTACTCTCGAGAGTGCCGGAAGTGCAAGTCACACTTTTTGGGCTAAAACCTGTGACCTAACCTCCAGGGCACAGAAAATAGGCCAAAACCTGTGACCTCTATAGAAAATAGGTCAAAAACTGCGACCTGAACTTTTTGTGGGAATTTTTCTGATATTTTTCTAGGTTTATTTGGGCCTCTGTTCAGGGTTGTCTGACCTCCGTCTCTGCCCGTTTTGGACTTGTACTCGTTCTTTTTTACTCATAAAAGTGGGAACCTATCCCGCTAGGGCTTCAATACCCTCCACATTTTGTGGAAGTGTTTTCCCTTCTGCAGGTTGTTTGAAATTTCAGTGTGTTTACCCATTTTTCAGATCTGATCCATTACCTCCAAATCCACTTCAGATTTTTTATTTATCCATCCAAAACACCTCCTTTTATTTTTTTTTTGGTTTTCCTCTAGGATCCCCTCTGCTTACCTCCAGGTTATAGCCTTTCACCACTTCATTTACAACAATTTTTCCTCTAATTGTTTTGTTGTTTTTCTGCACCTATTTCTAGTAGATCTAACCTTTAGATCATTGTCCCTCCAAAATTTAGATCTATTGGCTATTTTGGTGTGTTTTGACTAGAATTTTTCCCACCTACAGACTAGTTGTTAAGATACCTGCCTCCTTGGGTTTAGATTAATGCATAATGAGTTGTTTATTTTTTGTTATTTTAGTTTCATATACTATTATCTGCAGGTTTATTTACAATTATACAACACACTTTTTCTTTTTCTCTACAAACTTCTAGGTTTAAAAATTAAAATTTACACACTTAACACACACACCCTAAGTGAAGAAGAGCCTGGTTAACACCGCCAGGAAAAGAATTTAACATTGTAATCAATTGATCCTACACCTCTTTGCCCTTGTTTTGACATTATAATCAGTTGATATTGCACCTCTTCACCCTTGTTGGTTTCTCTTCCCTTTGTGTCGGGTTTTTGCCTTCATCATTACACCCCCAAGGGGTTTATCCCAGAGACTTCTTGGCCTTCATCCTCAGTTTCCGGTAGGAATACTTACTCCTCCACATAGGATTCGAGTTAGTCCTCCACCGAGTCTGCATTCTGACTTCTCTTCTAGTTCATTGGGTTCCCCTTCTGGTTCTGCCCCTGGTTCTCCCCCTATCACCTTCACCATGTCTAGGTCAAGACCTCATGCTAGTGGTAGCCTCGGCCCTAATGCTGGGAATACTACTAGTGGGACTGTAACAAAAACTACCCCAGCTACTCCCTTTCTTCGCTATATGGCAGGCCTCAGTCTTCCTGATTTTAACTAGTTGATCAATGACCCTATATGCTATGATGCTGGTTGGCCTACTATGCCAACCAAGCTCCCTTCTAACATCCCCAAGTTTGAAGGTCTTACTGGAGAAGATCCTACAAATAATTTTCAATCTTTCCACATGTGGTGTTCATATAACTCCATCACCAATGACTCTTCCTGTCTTCGGTTGATCCAACATACGCTTACTGGCAAAGATTCTAAGTGGTATATTGATCAGGCCTCATCCTCTCATACCACCTTTGTGACTCTTGCCCAGGATTTTCTGTCTTATTTCCAGCCTCCCCTTCGTTATAACACTAGTATCGAACTTTTGACTTATTTCCGTCAATCGTCTGCTACCTGCCTATCTGATCATGTCCAGGAATGGCAGAGAAGAAAGAGCCTATGTCGAGCCCCTACCTTCGAAAACCGTGTCTACATGGACTGGTTCCTTAGATCCCTTTTGCCTACTATCAACAAAGATTTTGCATTGCATTTCCCCCAAACCGAAGAAGCTACTCTCCATATTGAGTTAAAATATGACTTGATCTACGCTCAGTCTAGTTATGTTTATACCATCCTACCTGATCTCCCTAGACCCGGTGGTGCCAACACACCGAAGGCATCCCATGCCACCGACGGTATTTTTGGAGCCCTTTCTCATCCATATGCCAATCCTCCCATGGGTTATGGTTTCCCTCAGGGAGGGGCTAGCTCCTCCAACACTTTCCCCCTCCTGGTAGCATGTATCCAAGATCTAGCATGCCTCATCCTTTTGCCCAACCTATTTACCACAATGTTACCCAACCTCCTTATTATCTGTATCCACAGCTTGGTGCTCCATCTCCTCTAGCATTAGCACCCCCGCCTCCCTTGCCTTCTCAACCCACACAATAGCAACCACTGCCCCCTCAGGGGTAGGTGTATGCACAACAGGGCATGAGTAATCCTCATACCTCAAAAAAGAAGAGGAAAGGCACCCAAAATCAATCTTCCCCTGGTAATCCTAGATCTAATACCCAAGGTAATGCACCTAACACTGCTAACCAGCAACAGGGCACTTAGCCCAAGCAGGACAGGCATGTTTTCATGAATAAGCCTTGTTCTTGTTGTGTTGTCTATGGTCATTACACCCACAATTGTCCTCTTTTACCACATATGTGGCAGATGTGGGAGACTCAAGTAGCATCGTGAGGAAACAAGCCTCCCCTTCCATCCCTACCAATGTTGTGCCTAGTCAGCCACTGTGTTTACTAATCCTTTCTCTTAACAAGGATTTGTGGCTACCCAACCACCTGAAGGTCAGGTGGCCACTCAACCTCCTCCATCTGGTACCTCCGATTACCAGATTCTCATGATGAACTCTTACCAACCCATTACCATTGACCTCAACCTTTAGACTTAGTCTAGTTAGTACAACAAGCCTCCCGCTACGTCTGCCCCCGAGCCTCCTTCTTCAGGTTCTACAAAGCCTCTTTCAACAACCAATGGTCCTTTACAGATCCCTCAGACTAAGGAAAAGGTTCATACCAAGATACCTAAGGGACCATTACGCTGGAATGTTTATCTGGAAAATTTTCCCATTCGTATAGTATAGTAGATGATTTGGTGCAATCTCCTACTGCCATCTCAATGCTGGAACTCCTCCAGTCATGCCCTTCACAATGAAAAGCTCTAATATTTTCCATGGGAATTGTAGATCCTTTAGACGATTGTTTGATTGTCTTTGATGTTGACCAATCAGAACATCCTCCCCTTCCTGCTTTCTTTGCCTTTCAAATCCTTGTCAAGATCCGGAACGACAACGTTTCCTGTTGTATCATTGATGAGGGGGCATCCACCTATGTGATGTCCACTTTAGTTTGGAAGCAACTCGGATCCCCAGAGTTGGACCCTTCCACTATAACCCTCCAAGCGTGGGATGGCCACTCCTCCAAGCCCATTGGCATGTTCCACAATTGTCCTATTACTCTTGCGGGCAAGACTGTTTGTGTTGATGTAGAATTCATTGATGCCCCCTTAGATTACAACATTCTATTGGGTCATAGCTACACCTATGCGATGTTTGTTGTCCCATTTGTGATTCACCGCAAGATGTCCTTCCCTCATAATGGAAAGATAGTCACCACTGACCAGTTGACATATTACGAACCAAAATCTTAGACCTCCCGTGAGTCCATCATATCTTCAGTGGCCAATAAGCAAACCATCAACCCCTTGACCAGTGTCTCACTCGGAGTCTACAAAGACTCATATTTTCTTGGTTCAATCCCTAGTCTTCCTCCTCCTGTCTCTGATCCCAGCTCATCAAATGTTTGCATGATGCAATCATATTGGGCTTCCCTCAAGCGGTCTGCTTCGGCTAGTCAGTAGCCCCGCCCTTCGCAACCTGCTCCTAGCAGTTTGACTCAGCCTTCTAGACCCCCTCCTCCTGGCCCTTCACCTACAGATGGTATCCATGAGCCTCTCTACCCTCCTGGAACGGTTCCTCCTAGCCTTAACCATCTTTGAGTTGTCCCGCCTAGCCATTACCCCTCAGTAGCTCAATTTGATAAACCATAGCTCAATTTGAAAAACCGTTTGTACCATTGGAAAGCTCTCACCGAGCTCTCAAATGGGTATCTATTATTTTTTTCTTATTTGATACCTCACCACGACACATTTTTTCCAAGAAGCATCACTTCACCACTCCTCAAAATTGAATTTCTTCACTTGCAACACTTGTACTTGGGGCACCACTTTGCCTCCATACTTGTCCATGCTCGTGTTGATTTTTGTCATGAGTAACCATCGTGTACTCATGTATTTATGGTCCCCATTGGACCTTTTCTATGTGGCAACATCATCGAGTTGCCCTTGTTTAGAGCATCCGAGTTGAATCATCATCGCATCCATGGAGTCTATCCCGAGTCCCTTTATATCCTGCTATAGTCCTTCATCCTTCATTTCTTAGTTCCTCTCTCATGTCGCACAACATGGCCTTCAGTCCTATTGTCCCCTGTCCCCTTTGATATTATGTCAGTTGCTTCCAGGTCATCCATGCCCTTTATTCTCTAACAAGGGAAGTCATTCATTTGCTACTCAGTACCCCCCATTTCATCATCATCCCTGGTGTCATTCTATCATTCTCTCGAATATTTTCTCTCGTGCCTTAGCTGAGGACCCCTTATTGCCTCACCTATGGCAGACTTCCTTCTCTCGACATCAGATCATTCATTCCAGAAGACAGTTCTAAAGAGTGGTGTACCTTGGTTCCAGCTTCCACTCTTTTTCGGTGCCTCAGATTAGGCAAAGGGACTCCTTATTTCCCTTTGAATTGATTGTTTCTCAACTCCAGCTCCTTACAACATGATCGAGATATGTATACTTGATGGTTCAATGATGTAGCAGATTGTACCGGTGATTCCCCGATATGTGTGAGATGTTTCATACCTCAAGAGGGGGTGGCCCTTCAGGTAGCCCCCCACATGCCCGGATGACCTCTTCATTACACCTTTGATGCAGCTCCATAGATTTGATGATGTCAGCCTTAGCCACTTGCAGTTCCTTTTAGTTTGCATGTATCAGTCAGATTTTCATAGCCCTTTCCTGTTTACAGGGGCACTTTGGTTGTACTTATATCTCATGTGCTCATATATTATTGTATAAGTGCTAGTTGTTATCCCAGGCACAATATGTATGTGGGATTCATTATCATGTTTTTATCTGGCTCATGTTTATGCCAGGATGTACTATATAGTTCAGTCCCTTGTTTACTGGACGCATTATTCTTTGTACTTTATCTCGGCGAGCATAGGTATGCCTCCCTCGCCGCCTATGGCACAGGTACTCACTCATAAAAGAGACTTGTCGCACCTGTAATTCTCATCTTCTCAGGGTCTAGTCCTCTAGTGCTTTGGTCTACCTTATATTTCTCTATCTTTGACGTCCCCTTTGGTGTCTAGTGATTGAGTTCTTACAACGTACTTCGGTCATGCGATTAGCTCTTAACGCTCGCATGTTGGGGGCAATCTATTACACCATTTTTTGATCATCTAACCTATTACTATTATATTGACCAAAGTACACCATTTAAGACCAATTTTTCCCTAAGTAAAATTGCTTTCACTATGAAAAATAACTTAGTAAACCACATTTATTAAGTTTTTATGGTCTAAACAAGAAACCCCACGGGGAAATATTAAATAAACCCACATTTGTTTGATTTTCCTCAATGAATAATTAGTTAAATATCTGTTTAATTAATATTCTTGGTCATATTTAACCCAAAACAGGAAAATTAATTTGATAAATCATTATTTATCTTTTCAAAAAGAGAATCCATACAAGTGAAATAGATTATAGAAGAGAGGAATAACCTGTTTCTGAGTTTTTTAATAACCCAATGTTTCGGACTTCCTAAGTGAGTCCATCATCAGGGTTAGACGTCAAATGTACTTTGAGATGTTGAGAGAAATAGGGCAAATGAATAGAGGAATAAATAGTGAATGATGAGGAGTTTATAAAGGTCGGTTTTGAATGATAATTAAAAATGCATCTAAATGTAATTTAATTATAAAAAAAATTATTTGAATTATGAATTTATTTAATTTTATGTCTTAATTTGAAATAATTTATAATTAATTAATCTACTAAATTTATTTTAATTTATTTTAAAAAATTATATAACTAATTAGACTACTAATTTGTTTGATTTAATTTGATATATATTAAAATAATTTACAGAGTTGATTAATCTACTATTTTATTTTTTTAATTTAATTTATTTATTATTAATTTATTTTATACTTCTTGGATTGTAATATAAGGTCTTAATCGAAGTTGAATCTTTCTTGAATTAAAGTAAAATTTTGTTGATATTTAATTTGTTGAATTTATTTATTTGTTTAATTATTAATTTTATTTATTTAATTACTTTTATTTAATTATATATATATATATATATTATTAATTTTATTTTTTATTTTTTATTTTCTCTCAACATGTTGCATTCATACCAAGTTATTATTAGTTTTTTATTTCTTGAGAGGTTTGATGTATTAGGGGTTTCTACGTGTTGCTAATAATGAGTCCATTGTCCCGATTTATGTTGTTCTTCCTTTTTTCAATTTCTATGGCTTCTTTGATTTTTCTCTTTAGGTAATGGTCCTCTTTAGAGACAAGTTTGGCATCCTCCATTTGTATGTAATGTGAGGATCAGAAGGCATGCTCTGCTAAGGCAGATTTGGCCATTCTATTCCAAGATAAGTCAGCAGCATGTTCTTTTAGTCTAATGTTAAGGGATCTACCTGTTTCACCAATGTATTCCTTACCACAAGAGCAAGGTATAACATAAACTCCTTTTTGTAGCCTAGGATTTATAGGGTCCTTAGCAGAGTCTACCATATTTAAAATAATATTAGGGGGAGTGAAGGCAATTTTAATGTTATGTTTGTTGAGAATTATAGATATTTTATCAGTTGTTGCTTTTATGTACAACAAAGAGATTTTAGGGATGTCAAAGGATTTTTTAAGTTATTTTTATTAAGGGTTTGGTGAATGGTTTTGTTGATGACATGTTTATTATATCCATTTTGTTGAAAGACATGGACGAGATGGTTTATCTCATGTTCTAGGTGGTGGGAGTCTGAAATTCTGGATGCCCTGGTTGTTAGGGTTTTGATGATGCCAATTTTTTGGTTAGAGTGGTGATGTGAGTCAGCATGAAGGTATCTATCTATGTGAGTCTTTTTTCTATAAACTTTGGTGCTGATTTTTCCTTCTTTTTTTGTTAAAAGGATGTCTAGGAAAGGTAATTGGTTGTCCTTTTCAATTTCAATGGTAAATTTGATGTGATTTGAGAGACTATTAATGTGGGATAAGAAATCATGTAATTTTAATATACCATGTGTCCATTTTTCAAAGATATCATCTACATATATTTTCCATTCTTCAGGGGTGAATGGAAAGGATTTGAGGGTCATTTGCTCAAAATGTTCCATGTATATTTTGGCAATAATAGGAGATAGAGGTGAGCCCATAGCTACCCCATGAGTTTGTTCATAAATAATTCCATTGAAGCTAAAAAAAGAAGAGTTAACATATAACTTTAAGAGGTCCACGGTCTCGCTATCTGTGATAGATTTTAAAATGTTGATGGCTTCATCTATAGGAATCATAGTGTAAAGGGAGACAATGTCAAAACTTACCATGAGATCCTCATCTTGCATGTCAAGGTTTTTGGTCCATTGAACAAAGGATGCAGAGTCTTTGATATGTGACGAGGTGTTCCCAGCAAGGGGGCGAAGTTTTTTTGCAAGGTATTGTGTGAGGAGGTAGGTAGGTGAACCAATAGTGTTGACTATGGGTCTTAGGGGAATGCCTACTTTATGAATCTTGGGAGCACCATATATTCTAGGGGTGATGGAGCTGGAAGGGGTGATTCTCTTTTTTATGATGGTATCAAGAGAAGAATCTTTTATTTTTTTGGTTACTTCTTTAAGAATTTTAGCACTAGGATCTTTATTTAAAATTCTGTAGCAACCACTGTTGTTTAGGTGATCTTCCATTTTCTTATTGTATTCCACCCTATCCATTATTACTGTTGCATTAACTTTATTTGATTTAAGGATTATTATATTTTTATTATTTTTTAGGTTTTTTAGAGCAAGTTTTTCTTCTTTGGATAAGTTACACGGAGGAGGCTTAGCATTTTTAAGGATTTTAACAGTTTCTTGTCTTATTTCTTTAGCTTCGATAAGGCTAAGATCTCTTATGGAAATTTCTATGTTGATAATTATATTGTCAACGAGAATTTTATTAGGGGTAATGGAAAAATTCAGACCTTTATGAGGAAGGGACAAAGAGGCTTGGTCTAAGTTAACGTTGGATAGATTTACTACGGTGGGATTATTAAATCCCTTATTGTTCGGGTTGCCGAGGGATGGGTTAACGTTATCCATGTGCGAGTTGCTAAATGGGAGAGAGATAGTGGGGGATTCTAAAAGTTTAGTTGCGTGATCTATCTGTTGAGAGGTGAGGTCTCTAGGTCGAGAGTTAAAAGAGATGGAGGCTGAGTTATTAGGAGGATTGGAGATGATGGGGCGGGAGTCTTCTGTTACACAGAAGACAATTTCTATGGCTGAGTCATTGAGACCGCTTAAGGCTGAATTCTTCATCACATCATTAATCACAGGGATATTATCTTCAATCCCTGTGCTATTATTTTCGAACAGTTCTATCTGCAGGGCCGTCAAGTGCACGTCATCGAAACTCAAGTTTATTGGTGCAGAGATGTGAACTTCATCGATAGAAGCATTGAAACCATTTGATGTTGAATCCTTCATCAGATTTGTGTGGAAATTTTCAAATAGTTCTGTTTGCGAGGAGGGACTGTCATATACACGCCATCGGAACTCAATTTTACTGGTGCATAGATGTGAACTTCATCGACAAAATCATTGAAAACGTTTGATGTTGAATTCTTCATCAAATCTGCGTGGACATTAATTTCTAAGATATTATCTGCAATATTAGTGATATGATCTTCAAATAGTTCCATCTGTGAGGGAGGGATTGTCATGTGCAAGCCATCGGAACCCATTAATTTGACTTCATCCTGCACGCCGAGGAGATTGGAAACGTGGTCAATGATTTCAATGTGTGAGTTGTTTGGTTATGGGAGAGAGATGGAGGGGAGGTCGAGAGGTTTATTTGTAGAGGAGAGTTCTATCGGTCGAGTGCTAAAAGAGATAGGGGAGGAATTAATGAGCATATTGGGTATAATGGAGCAGGTGTTAATGTCAACCTCTGTAACAAAATTGTTGAAACCTGATGTTACATTGGGGTCTGCTACATAAACTCCTGTGATGTCATCTTTAATCTCTGTGCTAATCTTTTCTAAGGGAGGGACAATCACGGGTGGGTTTAATACATCCAAGTTCATGAAGTAGACTCCGCTCTATATGTAGAGGTGATAAAAAATGCTAGCGTGAGGAGAGTTCTGGTTACTACCTGAGAAGCGGCCAGAGAGGGACGACACTGAATGATGCAAAGAAAGAGATAAACGTGAGATTTTTTAGTCCTTTTTCACTGTGTCTTTGGAAATCCATTGATTAGCTCTTATGAAGGTGAGGGCATCTAAAGAACAGCATTAGTCATAGTGACGAGGCCAATAAGAGATGTAAGCTCATCAGTTGCTGAGAGATTTTGATAAGGCACAATCTAGTGGTTTTTATTTGGGATTTAATTAAGGATTCACTTAGTTTTTTGAATATTGGCAGGTTGTGACCATGATTGAGAGGATGTTTAAAATTGGCGAAATGAGGAGTAAGGTTACTGTCTTTGCAATTTTAAAAAAAATATAGGTTTGAAATGAGTTTAGCCCTAGAAAATCTCAATTTTTCAAAGAGGGTGGCGCTGTCCATCAAATCCCTTCCATGGTAGGATTGAATGTTTTTAAAAAGAGAATCCATATAGGTGAAATAGATTATAGAAGAGAGGAACAACTTGTTTCTGAGTTTTTTAATAACCCAACATTTTGGACTTCCTAAGTGAGTCCATCATTAGGGGTAGACATCAAATGTACTTTGAAATGTCCATTATTTATCTTATTATTTTCTAGGAATAATTATTTAAATAATATTCCTTGTTAAATATGACTAAATAATTTATTTATTTATTATTTACAAATAAAGGGATTTGACCAAAGTCAAATTCTTTTTCCCTCCAACAAATATAATAAAATATTCCATAAAAGTTGGATCTTGATTTGGTTAATAATATTTTAATTATGCACCAATATCTAGACTAACTCAATATTTGTTATAAATAGAAGGGTTTTTCCATTCACTCACTATCTTTTGTTGCCTAAATATCACTCTGGATCTATACTTTTGGTCTGACTTTTATCCACCATCATTGTCATATTTTTCTACCATTTTCTTGTGAGCTCCCTTTGAGTTCCATTTTTTTCTGGGTTTTCTACACCATCAAGAGAGAGGGATTTTAGATTTGAAGTGTTGAGGACTTACAAGAACCCATCCCATTGAGGGGGACTGGTAACATATTTCCATGTTCCCTTCCCAGGTGTTAAAAAATACAAAATTTATTTAAAACATTCTTGTCTTGTCTATTGGATGCATGGAGAAACTCTTGCTTTTATTTACTGCTTAAAGTATTTTACTACATAGATCTAGATTTTGCAGCATTTTATCTTGGTCAACTAATTGCATATCTAAAGAAATTGGCAGCGATATTTGTTGTTAGGGTTGCTTCTTATGCACAGCTAAAGTGAGCCTTTTTCATATTCTTGTGATTAAGATTCATACTAACACAAGCATATATAATCGACTCCAAACTTTAGTGTCAAAGTCTGATTCAGTATTTGTTTCTTCAAATGGTAAATTCTCTTCAATTTTTAAGGGACTAAGATCTATATCAAATAATTATTTTACCTCAGAAAGCCTCAATGGGTCATAAACTATATTAGAAAATGAGATTTCAGACTTAGATCGAAATAAATGCAACTCAAATTTCAAATAAAAAGGTATGTATTGGAGAGATTAAAAATTTGCAGGCAACGAAGAAGATCTTACCAATGGAATAAGATTTGATTGAATTTATGTGTTTTGATATATTTTCTTCCAAACAAGCCTCTCTGGATCTTTGACTAGATCAGTTGGATGAGGATTTGGATTTGATCTGGTGTATCTCCTCAAATCCAGAATGGTCACTGTTCATCAACTTGTTTCTCTGCAACCTTTCGATCAACCTCCACAAAATATTAGACCTATCATACACAGGACAAGAATTTGATGATCTAATGGTACAACTAGGGAAGATATATCACTTGATCCCTAGTATGGTCACCAAGATGTTATCACTCCACCAAATCTCCGAAGCTGAGAAGAGGCCAGCAAAGGTAACCACAAACCAATATTTTTCCAAGTAGCTATCCCTACTAGGCAGGAGAGGGATATTTTGAGAATATCACAATGAATATGACTTGGTAAATGATATTTTAGGCTAGATATAGTAGCACTAGGGTTTGATTGATTTATTTTGAGGTGCTGGATGGTGAATAGCTCAGAGAAGAACTAGGCTAGGGAAAACAAGGATCAAAATTACATAGATCTGATGTGGCAAGGTAGGTAAGTAGCTTAAAACATTAAGGTATATTGATGGAGTGGTTTAGACTTCTATGGTTTCAAAAAAGAGCATTGGTAACATGAATTATTTTCAATTAGAAGAATATGAAACAAAACTGTAACTACTCCTCTGAAACAGAGTATAAGCTAATGAGTTATGTCTTTCTGACTTAGGAATAAATTACATTCAGATATGGCATGAAAATGAATATCACAATACATTCAAACATAAGAAGAAACAATTTCAAATCACATTACCACAGGAATCCCATAAAAATAGCTGCAACTCAATCTATTATTTCTTGCCAAAAGTCTGATTACAATAGTTTTCAATGATCAAATTATACAACATCCAACCCTTGTAATGAGAAAGGAAATGAACTATATAGACCCAAAACTACTTCTACCACTCTCAAGGGTTGAATCCCTGACTTGTGGAGCTGATCCCAAAAGTTCTCAACTGGAATCCTAGTGATTGTGGAGGTTAGGCAACTCATCCCCATCATTCATGAAACTGATTCACTTTGACCAAAATTACATATTTACGTGATGTATCTACCCCTAGTAACTATTTATGACATAATTAAATTTAAATTTCACAATTACATCAATAAAAGTTCACTGAATCCATCCATCAACTGAGAAATTTTGAAAATTCTGGAGAAAATATAAAACTGCAAAAAGAGCAGCAAGCTTGGAAAAAGCACAGTGTCCTTGGGAAAAAGTGCAACATGGGACTTGAAACTCATTTTTGACTAACTTCCCGAAGTCAAAATTGGGCCCAAGGTGGCTCATTGGAAATATCTTCCAGTATATTTGTCCCAAATGTCCTCAAGCTCTGAAAATGGTTGAGGGAAGCTCCTCAAAACTGAAATATCCCAAGACGGCTCAAAAATCATAGCGTGAGGCTGAAAAAGGAGGCATAAAGATCGTTTTTGAGTGGTATTTTCCCATTTCCACATGTCAAAAGCTCTATTTCTTGAGTGACAGTAGTCAAAACTTGATGTAGACATCACTTTGAATCCAAATATTTGTTCATTTGGAGGCCTCCACAAAAAGTGCAACATGGCCCATGCTGCACTTTTTACAGGCTAATTGTGCAAAAAGTCTGTCAAAATATGCAGAAATGCCAAAAAACTTGAAAACTTGCCCAAAATTCTTCAAAATGGGTAGATGAAGTGCTGATGAGGTGTCTCAAGCAATCAATGAGGCATCAACAAGAATCTCAAGTTTTTCCTCCTTTTGTTTGATTAGGGTTTGCTTGAGTTTATTCTTCAACTGTTTGATTCTCATGTTGCAAATCTTGTTTCTAGTGGTGTATCTATTGGCCATGTCTGAGAGTTTCATTTTCCTTGTTGGCCTTATGGAGGATCTTCTCAAGGTGGATGTTAACTCTATCAAGCCACACCTCTCTGTCATCATTCATTTATCTTTGCAATTATTTCCTCAAAACTGAGTTGCTCTACCTCATGTGTCTCCTGCTCTAATGCTCTCTTAAGACCTATTTTTTTTGGTCTTGTCTTGGTGGTTTGAGTCTCACCATGGTCAAAATCATTAGGTGCCATCACTGCTTTACCTTTGGTGTCTTTCCTCTTGGCCTTCAACAACTCCAATTCCATGTGTACTTGTTTGTCTTCCAGTTGCTTGTTTTTTTATTCAAGGAAGGATATGACAAATGTTGTTATGGATATGTTGTCCTACAGATCTTTGATTGTGGCATGTTTCTCTTTTATGATAAGATTTGAGGCTTCATGATCATCTTGGACATCCAATTCCACCAAGTCAAACTCTCTTTCTTCCTCATGAAGATCATCCTCCTCTTGAACAACTACCTCTTTTGGCTTATGATTTCCCTACTTTGTTGTTGAAGAAGGCAAATCCCCTTCCACAATACCTAGAGAAAACACTTGCCTAGGTCCCCTCTAGTAGGTTTTTACCTCTTTGACCTCTTTGGTTTCTTTCACTGTAGCCCTGCTAGATACCCTAGTCTTTCTGTGAGGAACTGATGCTATTGGTGGAATAGGTCTAGCAGGTTGAATTGGTTCTATAGTGAAGACATATGCCTCTATGAAAGTCTCCCATGCTATGTTCAATTGATTGAGGTTTCTGTACAAGTAGTAGGGGAGGTTGAGCAATTTCACCCTAGTTAAATGCATGAAAAACCTAATGTGATAGCTGTATAACTAGAGAATCTTCCCTCATGGGTGAAGTGTTTCATAATGATTTTCATCATTAGGGAAAACCTATTCAAAAACTGGCCAAAAGGAAAGACCTTTTTAATGTTGTCTTTGTAGGGTTCCTAGAGGTAAGGCTCATATAGCTAGGCTTCCAAATCCTTATTTTTAAACCATTTCACCCCACATTGGGTGTCCTTGTTGTTGTGCAATTATTTCAATGGAAATGGTGAAAGTCACCCCTACTAAGTCACTAGGTTGTTTTGGAGGTTGCTGATGAAAACCCTGGTCAAAGTAGGATGACTTTGGACTCATTGTACCATCTCACAAAATTCAAAGAAACCTACATGCTAGAAACATCTAACAGCTAAGTGTGATGCCATTAATTACCTAGTTTTTGTTGGCTCTAATCTCATAACACTCCCTTCTCTGTTATATGTTTTATTATCTTCTTCTGTGGGATTTATTTCCTCCTCCATTTGGTTTCTTTCTTTCTCCATTATGCTCAGCTTATTTTTGAAAACCATAGGGAAGAAGGGGAAGGGAAAGGGAGTAGGGTTGTAGGTTTAGGGGATTGTGATGGGTGAGGGAAAACTTGGGGGAATGTATACGGGGATTAGGGAGCTTAGGGAAGTAATGGGAGGGTGAAATATTTAGAGAAATAGTGTAGAAAATTTGTATTACAGGGAGGTATCTAGCAGCCTAAGAAATCACAGCTAGGGTAGTATGGTTTAGGAAATAGGGCTTGGGAATGGGAAATAAGTGAATGTAATGGTAGTGGGGAGTGATTTAGGTTGTTGAGAAGAAAATGGTGTCCATGGGAAAACAATTAAGCTTGAAAACTATGAACTAGGATTTCAATTGCTCAAAACATGACATAAAATGTAAGGGAGGCTTTGCACTGCACAATTGACACCACAAGCTGAAAGGAGGGGCTATGGCGGTGCCACTTACTTGAAAATAGTTATAGAAACCATGAAATGAATCTAAGAACCTTTGAAATGAAGATTAGGGAACGTGGCTCCCTTCTTAAAAAAGTGCAACGTATAGAGAAAAAGTGCAGCAAGTAAATGTGAAAAGCGCAACGCGTTTGGAAAAAGCGTAGCGTGGCCTCCTGCAAAAGCATAACACCTTTGGAAAAAGTGCAACGAATGACCTAGAATTCGATTTTCTAAAGGAAAAATCGATTTTTTTCTTTGGGGGCTGAGAGCTCGATGCTTTGAAGATGCAAATGAATTTCTTCTTGGTCTTTGGGAGCCTTCATACTTGGAGAAATGTCATTAAACAAAATTGGGACCCACTTTTACTTTCTTGAAATTGAAATTACATTGCTCTCTATCTTTATTTCCTGAATTAGATCATTGAACTTCATCTTTTGATGGCTTAGGAACATTTATTGAATTTTTGGAACTTTTCTTATCTACTGATGAAAGTTTGAGTGTGCAGCTACTTGGAATATGAGAAATTATTACAAATTAGGAAAATAAAATTAAGTTTTTGACTGAAAACAAATTTACAAATAAAAATTACTGATGAAATTTCTTTATTGGCACTCCTTCATTTGCTGGGCTTATATGCATGAAATGGTGATTTGATGACCTTGGAAACCCTAAGAACTAATGGAGACTCTGACTAAATAAAATCATGATGAAAATAACTAAAACGATAATGAAAACTCATGAATGATAGTACACTCGACAAAGTCGTGAAATGATCCAGCAAGTTATAAAAATTTTAAATGAGTGAGATGAGACCTAAATATGCACCAAGTGACCAAATTTATGCATTATGACCTAATAGAATGACCAAAATTTTAAAATGGGACCCTAAAATGACATGAAAAGAGTTTATTTGATCACTCGTGGAAGGATGCAAAAACTGAAACTAACAGGAGGTTTAGTAATTAAGCCCTTAACATGATAATGACTTCATTTTCTATGAGGATCAAATCAATCCTCTTCTTACATGCAAGAAATTTTGATGACCCAATCAACTTGTTTATTTCCTCACAAAAATAAATTTTGATAGATTCATATGTGGAAATGAGGATACTTACTTGTGAAGATACTATTTGATGGAAATATCTTCAACCCTTTGCCTTCTTGATTTTGATGATGACATTAATAGAGGAAGATGACTTCTTTATTAAGATGTCTTCCTTCAAAAGTGATCCTCGACTCAATGATAAAGATATCACCTTGAATGATTGATTATGATGAAATTGTATTTATTATTGCTTCCCTTGAATGTGTAGACTTCAAGATGCTTCAAGTGAATAATCCTTCTTTGAATGAATTAGGGTTTTAAGGTCTATTTTTGTAACTTCCTTCTTCAATATTATGATGAAATCCTTATCCTTGTGACGCCTTTGAGATAATAGGTCCTTCTTGATGATTGATTCTCTTGATTATCTTCTAGCACTTTAATCCTTTAGTGTAATTCTTTAATATTCCCTTCCTTGAATTGTTACCTTATCTTTGATACCATGTTGAGAAATCTAGGGGAAACAAATATAGGTGATTTCTTTTGTTTTGATAAATTTGTGTGGTATATTTTTACTTTAATTTATTATCTTCCTCCTTAAATTTTTATTATTAGTGTTTTTATTCATCAAACAACTACCAATTAATAATACAAATGAAACAAGATATAATTGATAAATTAGGGCCAAAACCTCTCCAAACTTAGAGGAAAACCCACAAGAATTCTTCTTCTTATAGAATCTTAAATTGATGAATTCCAAGACCTACACCCTTGACCAAAACCCCTCCAAGTCCAAGTCATACTTCTGCCCTTGAATACCTTTTTCCTTATTTTAAGTAAACGTTGGTCAAACGTACTATTATACCATTGTAATTGGCTTCCTTTTTAGTTTTGACCTCTTATTACAAGCATGAAAATTTTGGCCCACTTGTAATCAAAGAGGTTTCACGTGTGTGAATTGATTAGGTCTGATTTGTGAGGCTTCAATTATTCGTTTGACTTGGAAACTTCCTTTTCAGAATTTGACTAGCAAGAATAATTATTTCTTGGGATATATAACAACTTCTTAAAGTTCTACAATATATTATTGTAGAAATCCTAGCTACAGTCAAACATATGAGATGATTTGACCCAAAACAATGCTAGAATACTTCGATCTTCCTTTCCTTCTCTTAGTTGCTCAATATGCTCTCTTTCACACTTCTCTTCTTGTCGTAGATTCTTGGATGGATGCTTTGTTGTGTAAGGTTGTTTCCTCGTCATATAGGATTCTCTCCCATGCTATTAGGTTGAATTCTCCTCATCCCTAGGCCAACATTTCCTCTTGAGAGTCTAACTTGTTCTTAAGGAGGATGATTTTATTGTAGCACCTAGACGAGGTCTTGGAAGGTCTTTGTGACTCTATCTTTGACTCAAATAATTTTTCTTACAACATGTTACATGGGTGTTTCATACATGAAAATGACTCATAAACCATAAACACTCTCAATGGGAGCTTGAACTCTAAGATAAATTCCTCTTTAGCATGAAACCCATGCCTCAAGAATAAAAATAATAAATTTATTTTCCTTATTACATAAAATCATTATTACATGTGTCATTATGAATACCAAACCTAGTTACATATTTCAATAGGGAGAATATATCAATGGGCCCAAGCTTATCTCTTAAGTACACAAGCTTCTTATTAGGAAGATGTTTTTTCAATATGTCAGCTAGTTGTTCATCGATGGAGATATACCATAGTTGCAACAAACCATCCTACAAAAATTTTTGCATGTAGTGATACTTTTCATTTATATGCTTTGTCTTTCGATGGAACATCGGGTCTTCAAAAAACCTTATACAAATGGTGTTGTCACAACGTATCACCATAAGGACCATTGGTCCTTCAAACAAGTCAAACAAAAACTTCCTCAACCAGAAAAATTCTTTAATTACTTCACATGATGCAATATATTCAACCTCAACACTACTTAAAGAAATTTATTCTTTCTTTCTACTCATCTAGGATATCCTAAAGGATCCCAAATTAAAGCATAATCCAGTAGTGCTTCTTCCATCCTACTCACTTCCTCCCTAGTCATAATCTGTATATCTAATCAAGTGGACATAATTCCTCTTATCATACTTCAGGTAGTAGTCTATTTTTCCTTGCAGATATATCTGTATATGATTGGCTTCTATCCAATGATCATGCTTGAGCTATATCTGGAACTGACTAAGTAAATTCACTGCAAAACATATGTTTGGTCGAGTATTCACTAAGTACATCAATGAGCCAATCAATTATATATACCTGGTCGGATACACTGGGATTGATTCAGAACTTCTTAGCCTCTTAAAGTTTGTGATAATGGGGGTTGTCATAGGTTTGTAATCCATCATGTCAAACCTCTTTATCATCTCGATCACATACTTCCCTTAAAATAGTTAAATCTCACCATGTCACTGCCAAACTTCTTGTCCCAAATAATAGTGCATCAACCCTAGATCCTTCATGTCGAATTCTTCTGCTATTTGCTTCTTCCATTATTGGATCCACATAAAAAAAAATGATTACAGGTTCATCCTTCACAACCTTGATATATATATTTGTATCAAAATAACTCTTTGAGAAGAAAAATAATTGTAGGTATGAATCCATCCTTACTTACCATTCCCTTGGTTCTTTCTTAAATCCATACAATGCCTTCTTTAACCTGAAAACATAATTTTCTCTATCTTTGAATTCATATCCCAAGCGTTTATCTATATATAAATCTTCATCAATAGGGGCCATTCAGGAATGCAGTCTTGACATCCATTTGATGGATGTTCCATCCCATCAATTCTTCCAAAGATACCAGTGCATGTATAGTTGTATACCTTACTGTAGGTGCAAATGTCTCTTCATAATCGATGCCTTCATGTTGAGAGAAGCCCCTAGACACAAATATTTCCTTATATTTATCAATACTTCCTATTAAATTTTCTTGGGGTTATATTGTTGTTTACTTTGATAATTACATGTCTTCATTAACACATTAAGTTCACCCCTTAACATCATGACATTATTCATATTTCCATCATTATTCATCATCATATGAAACTATGTAGAAAGAACAATATCATCATCATCAATGTAGTAAAACATAAAGGAATAATAGAAGAAAAGCATACACATATAGAGACACCAGGATTGGTTGGAGACTAGGGAAAAACCCACAATGGGGAAAACCCTTGCAAATTCTTCTTCTTATAGATTGTCATCAAATGATTCAGCAAAAGAGAGTACAATGATCCATATCTTCACAAAAACTAGAACATCCATGAAATGAACCTAAACATTCTTGTATTAAATGTACTATCAGTTTCTGTAGCCTACTAGTGAACATTTTTATCACTGAGTGGAATATTCAGAGTACTGAAGTTTCATAATTTAGTCCGAGACACATGAAGGAGTTGTACATGCATCTATGACAGCCCTGAATGCTCCCTGGTGAGTTGTATATGTGCGTCTAGGAAAAAATACACTCAGGTTTACCTGAAACCCCCAGATGCACCCTGGAAAATAATGTGTGAGCATATGAGGCCTCCCAGATGCACCCTAACCACTCTGTGCGTGTATATAGGGACTAGATTTTCTGATCTGCTTCAGAAACCTTGGATTCTCCCTTCATGCTACTATGGAAGCATTTAAGGCTTCTAGATGAAACCTTTATCACTATGTGTGCGCATCCAAGGACGATAATGCTTAGTTACATGCCAACATTTGAGAAATAGAAACCCTAGATTCGTGAGAGCTTCAACGCTGTAGTTGCAGACCCTTGTGAAAAAATTTTCTACCAGACCTATGTGAACCGAGAGAATATAAGAGAAGTGAATATGGCTTGATCTTATGTGTCGAAATGAACTTGAGGTGTCTTCTATTTATAGGATTTCATGAGGGTCCACTAAATGTTGATGCCAACCTATCCAATTGTACATATGCATAGGGTCGACTTGATCCAATATACATGAGTGGGAACATAAAGTCAAAAAGAAACTTCTTCTTGTCCAAATGAGATGATATTTAGGTCGATTTTGTTCCTCTTGAAAAGAGGAATCTATTGCAATTATTATCTTCATCATATGAATTTTCTAAAGTGGAATTTGACCACAGTTGCATAATTTTAACACTCCCTCTAACTAGGGAGAATTCCACCTGCCAATATCTGACCATCGATCAAAATAAAATACATCCCATCTTAATTATCTCATCATCTCGAATCATCAATGCACATCTCTTTCTTATTCTGGCTTATCTATTGCTTATTCATGCTTATCTCTTAGCGGGATACTACTCAGAATATCTGTGAACGATCTACTACCTGGAATATATGTCAACGGGCTACTACCCAGAATTTCTGTCAATGGGCTACTACCCATATCAAATTTAAAGATCACATCATCAGGGAGCATATATCAACATAGACCCACATCAGGGAGCTACTACTCAACCCATAATCTCATGGGGGAGCTACTCCTATGACCTCATATCGAGCAATAGGTGATATAGGGGAGCTACTACTCAACCCATCCTATTGCCTACCAATTTTCTCAGCAATGACCGCTAAGAGTCATTTGGCAGAACACCTACATCATAATACTATCTTGGGCGAAATACCCAACTTACCAAAGGTAAGGATCTCATGCCCCCAAGCCTTAATTTTTTGTTAGATCAGGAGAGATAATGCTAACAAGACTAGCTTGTGGGTATGATGCCAGCTGGGGTATTCTATACAAAGACCAAAATAGGGTGAGAAACTTCTCCAAACCTATGGGTATCATATGGGGGTGATACCTTATTTTCTAGAGTTCCCTCAAACCCAGGAGCCCTCTATCTCAATTCCATACCTTGGGAGCTCAGACAGGGGAGGACAAGCTTGGATCAATGACCTCTATCAATGATGATCTCATCATACACATATCGACATACTTGTACCAGGTAATCATTATTTATCATTCGCATATTTCTCCTATTCATACAAGACATCTAATCAAATATCACATTAGAAGAAAAATAATCATATAAATCACAAAAGGATATTGTAATCATCCTCCCTCACAAGGACGTTTCAAACACAAGGCAAGGCTTATCTAGAATAGTTTCACTATTTCAATATATGAAAGTATATAAGTCCCAACTATATATTAGCATTTAATAAGTAGTCCCAACCTCATAGCCATGCTAGCAACATTGTACTCAATCTCGGTCGTGCTACAGATCTCTCATCATGGCAGATCTCATACTAAGGAAACACTTATATGTGCTCATCTCATCAATAATGATCCCAATAAACATCAACATATCCATAAAATCATATATCATAGCAATAATATCTTAGACCAAGAATATATCATCTCATGAAAACATCTCGAAGGTGTTGGGTATGTGTTATATTCTTTCCACAACTAATCACATACGGGGGGGTCACAAGGGGGGCGATAGTCCCCCCTGTACATTGCGCTGGGTGCAACATTGGAGGGGTCATAGGGGGGGCAGTAACCCCCCCTATCGGGGTTTGGGGCAGTGCCCTGGAAAAAAAATTTGGTCCTTATTTTCCGATGGGTTAATCCGCCCATGGTTTTGTGCATGGGTTTTCACATGGTTTTTGGGTACGATGGTTTTCGGCCCCTCGTATTTTGTAGATCCAGTCAAGGGAACTACAATTATGTTCTAATCTAGGGTTAATGGATTGGGGTTTATGTATGTTTCGGCATGTATATATATGTGTTGTAAAACTAAAAGGAATATAATGAAAAAGCAAGCTGGTCGTCCCGATTTGGGATCAAGGGGAATATCTCTGTGTTTATCTATTTTATGTTTTATGCTCTCGCTACTGTTTATTTTCTATCTTTAAGATTTGTTTGCAAATAATTTCTGTACAGGGTTAAAACCTACATTTGGTATGAGAGCAATTTCGGCTCCAAGGGGAAGCCTTTCCTGCTGAGGGGTTTTTTTCTCGAGCCTGAAGTAGACCCTGTTTAGTGGGAGATCTGCGAGATCGATTCTTGCAGTGAAAGAAGATGGCGAGCAGTAGGAAGATATAGATCAAGAAATTTAATGGTCAGAGTTTTGATTTGTGGAAGCTTAAGATGGAGGATCTGTTGGTGGATAAAGATCAGTGGATCGTGGTAGATCTGGGTACTAAACCAACAACAATGTCAGATGAAGATTAGAAGAAGATGGATCAGAAGGCAAAGAGAACAATATGATTGTGTGTCTCATATTTAGTATTGTTGAATGTATCTAGGGAAGCTACGATGAAGACCTTATGGGACAAGCTAGGGAATTTGTACCAATCTAAGTCTCTGGGGAATAAATTGTTCCTGTGGAAAAAGCTGTATAACCTGAGCATGAAGGATGGAGACTTGGTGACAGAGCATTTGAATGCCTTCAATACTGTGGTAAGTTAGCTGTCATCTGTTGATATTAAAATCTCAGATGAAGATAAGTGCATCAGTTTGTTATGTTCTCTACCAGACTCGTGGGACACTCTAGTTATTGCAATAGGTAGCAATACAACTACCTTGAATTTTGATGACATTGTCTCATCCTTGCTGTTGGAGGAAATGAGACGGAGAAATATGGAGGTTCAGAATGGATATGCCTTATCTGTACGAGGAAGGTCCCAGAACATAAAAAAGAATAAGGTTTCAAGTGGGAGATCTAAATCTAGAGGGAGATCTAAATCTCCTGGAAAGTTTGTAAAGGTGTGTTGGAAATGCGGAAAGGAAGGGAACTACAAAAAGGACTGCAGATCTAAATCTCATGAGAAAGGAAAGGGATCTGATGATGCTCCTTCTATAGAGGCAAAAACCACCTCGAATGAAGGTGGGGATGTGTATTTGGCTTCTTCTTCAAATACACATGTAGATCATGAGTCATGGTTGATTGACTCGGGTGCATCCTTTCACTTCAATTCCCATAGGGAGTAGTTCTGCGAGTATGAGAAATGTGATGGCGGTGATGTCTTCTTAAGTGATGATAGGAAGGCCATAATCATTGGATGTGGAAAAGTCAAGCTGAAGCTGCAAGGTGGAAGGATTAGAACACTTCCTGGTGCTCTGCACATTCCTGCATTGGCAAGAAATCTGATTTCTGTAAGCAAGATGGATGATGAAGGTGTAAAAACAATGTTTGAGAAAGATACCTGTAAGATGGTTCAGGAGCACTGGTATTAATGCAAGGAGTTTGGATTGGAACTCTGTACAAGCTTCAGGGCATCACTGTTATTGTTGGGTGCAACAGTTCTGTGGTTCCCGAAAGTGGAATAGAAAGCCTAGCGGTCTCTGGAGAAAAGACCATGCTATGGCATCAAAGGCTTGGACATATTGGAAGGAAGGGGCTTCGGATACTGCATCGAAATGGTATGGTAGAAGGTATGTCTAATAGCTCTATGGATTTCGATTTTTTTGAACATTGTGTATATGGGAAGTAGAATCGGGTGAGTTTTCCTTCTAGTGCTAAGAGGGCGAACAAGATATTAGATCTTGTGCACAGTGATGTGTTTAGACCTGTGTCGGTTCCATCACTAGGTAAGTCTATGTACTATGTTTCATTCATAGATTAATTCTTGAGGAATAAATCTAAAGTCTTTGACAAATTTAAATAATTTAAGGCTCTGGTGGAAAACTAGACAGAGAAGAAGATAAAGGCGCCAAGGACAGATAATGGTGGGGAGTTCTGCAAGAAGGAATTTGAAGAGTTCTGTAAGAAGTGTGGTATAGCATGGTAGAAGACTACTCCATACACACCTCAGAAAAATGGAGTTTCAGAAAGAATGAACAGAACACTGATGGAAAAGACAAGAAGCATGCTCAATGGTACCGGGTTAGGACAAGAATTTTGGGTAGAGGCAGTGGAGACTGCATGTTACTTGGTTAACAGATCACCTTCATCAGCATTGGAGGATAAGACTCCACATGAGGTATGGACTGGTAAGAAACCCTCTCTTTCGCATTCGAGGGTATTTGGATGTGATGCATATGTACATGTTCCAAAGGAGAAAAGGACCAAGTTGGATAATAAATCTGAAAGGTGAATCTTTATTGGGTATAAGGATGGTTTAAAGGGTTACAAGCTTTGGAACCCAGAAACAAGGAAGGTTGTGTAAAACCGAGATGTGGTGTTTAGAGAGGTGAAAGATGTTGTTAAACATGAATTCCTACCAAAGTAACCTGAGAAGATAGAGTTTTAGATAAAGGAGGATGAATCAAACTCTATAATAGAAGAAGACTCAAAAGAGGAAGAGCCACAAACTCCAGCGGTAAGAAGATCAGCTCGGGAAAGAAAACAACCAGAAAGGTATAGTCCATTTGCTTTCTATTCAAAATTTTCTTTAACTATAACTGATGATGATCCCAGAACTTTCAGGGAGGTAGTAGATTCAGAGGATGGAAAACTCTAGAAGGAGGCCATGGTTGATGAAATGGCATCCTTGCATAAAAATGAGGCATGGGAACTAGTGGAGTTGTCGGCTGGAAGGAAGCCCATCAGGAGAAAATGGGTGTTTAAGAAGAAAATGAATGTAGATGAATGTAGAAATAAAAATCTTGGTTGGTAGAAAAAGGTTATTCCCCGGTGCTGGGAATTGATTTTGGTGATATTTTTTCTCCTGTTGCCAAAGTTAATTCTATTAGATTACTTTTATCTATTGCTGTTGCATTTGATTTTGAGGTAGAACAGATGGATGTGAAGACATCATTTCTTCACAGGGATTTGGAAGAGGATATCTACATGAAACAACCTGAAGGCTTCATGGTAAATGGGAATAAAGAACTAGTATGCAGGTTAAAGAAGTCTCTGTATGGGCTAAAACAGTCACCAAGGATGTGGTATCAGAAATTTGATACCTACATACGAGGACTTGGCTTCACTAGAAGCAGGTAGGATCATTATGTTTACTTTAAATTAATTGGTGATCGTGTTATTTATTTGGTCTTGTATGTGGATGATATGTTGTTGATTGGAAATGACAAAGAAATTATCCAAGATTTGAAGACCCAACTATTCTCCAAATTCGACACGAAGGATCTTGGTGCTGCAAAATATATTTTGGGCATGGAAATTAAGAGAGATTGAGCAAAGACAAAGCTCTGGTTAAACCAGAGGAAGTATGTAGAGACTATATTGCAGAGGTTAAATATGCAGGATAGTAAACTGGTGAATGTTCTGATTCCTGTAGGTACAAAGTTGTCTGTTGAACAGTGTCCCAAAACACAAGAAGAAGAGGAAGATATGTCCCGTGTTCCATATTCAAGTGCAGTGTGTAGCCTGATGTATGCAATGGTCTATACTAGACCAGACATTACACATACAGTGGGATTATTGAGCAGGTTTTCGTCAAACCCAGGGAAGGAGCATTGGATAACAGTGAAGCGGGTTTTCAGATATTTACATGGCACTAGTGATTATGGCTTGTGCTACTAGGGAAGAACAGGATTGGAAAGAGTGTTGTACATTCATGTTTTTGTTGATTCAGACTTGGCTAGAGATCTATACCAAAGAAGATCTACAAGTGGGTATGTGTTTAGCCTATTTGGAGGTGGAGTCAATTGGATGAGTAAAAGACAGTCTGTAGTGTCTCTTTCAACCACAGAGGATGAATACATAGCAGCCACTCATGAAAGCAAGGAAGAAATTTGGTTGCAGAGATTGTGTTCAAGTATGGGGTTGGTGCGGAAAGCTATAAGGATAGATTGTGATAGCCAAAGTGCAATATTCTTGGCTAAGAACCCTGCTTATCATTCAAATAGAAAGCACATTGATGTTCAATATCACTTTTTGAGAGATATGGCTGAGACTAAAATGGTGTTGTTGGTAAAGGTGGACATTTTGAAGAATGTTGTAGATGCATTGAAGAAGTCTATAAGCACTCAGAAGTTCTCTTCGTGTGGAGAAACAATGGGTGTTTCAAAACTGAGCTAATGACTAAGCTCTCCTATTGCCCCCTGCGGAAAGAAAACAACAAGTGGGAGAATGTTGGGTATGTGTTATATTCTTTCCATGACTAATCATGCATAGGGGGGTGATAGCCCCCCTTTTCAGGGTCTAGGGCAGTGCCTCGGAAATTTTTTTTGGTCCTTATTTTCCAGTGGGCAGATTCGCCAATGGTTTTGTGCATGGTTTTGGGGTATAATGGTTTTTGGCCCCTGGTATTTTTTAGATCCGGTCAAGGGAACTATGGTTATGTTCTAATCTAGGGTTAATGGATTGGGGTTTATGTATGCTTCAACATGTATATATATGTGTTGTAACACTAAAAGGAATATAGTGAAAAATCAAGTTGGTCATCCCAATTTGGGATCCAGGTGAATATCTTCGTGTTTATCTATTTTATGTTTTATTCTCTTGCTACTATTTATTTTCTGTCTTTAAGATTTGTTTGTAGATAATTTCTGTACAGGGTTAAAACCTATAGAAGGATTCTTGGGGGAAATTCAATGGAAATATCATGAAATTCTTCAATCAATTGTCAATTTCCAATTTAATCATAGTGTCCAAGGATTTGAATTTCCTCTTCCCACTTTTAGAAATTGATTTATCATGTCATGATTTATTATTTCAAGCTTCAAAACCATATACCTCTTACTTAGATCATCAAAGGCCCATCACCTATCAAGAGTATACCATCATTATATAAAACCAAAATCAAATTCATACCTTAGAACATTTCTAAAGTAGAGTTTTATATCAACACATCATCCTGGATTAACTAGATAACTGTCAATGCGGACTCAGGGATCTTTCTTCATGAAATTATCTCTACAAACATAAAATTTTACCAAATCAATTTGCTCAATTTTTTATAAATCAATGTATGTCATAATTAATAAAAAAAATAATTAATATCACAATATCAATTTCTTTAAACTAGGTGACAGGTAGAGCTCATATCAAGTCTTGAATTCATCTATTATCACGCAGTATAAAACTTCATTAAGAAATTCTCATGATCATAATGCAAGTCATTTCTATTACTAGATGCAAATGCATATACCAAGGATAGAACATGCAAGTTTCAAGCATACAGTTGTCAATACTTCAACCAATGTGCTAAGAATGACAAGGTCAATACAAAACCATTATGAGATACCAATATAAGTCATGTTAGAGCTCCCAACACTTCTCATCTATATGAATGAGCTAAGTCATGTCAAACTCTTGTAATAAAAACTTTAAACATAATGATGTATATGTATCCCAGTCACCTGCAAACACAAGTTCAGTCTACATATTCATATTATAGTAAACATACAAACTTCACTACTCTCAGATATTTATGATATCTACTACACATATGTAGAACTGAAATCCTCCAGGTGAACATCTAATTTCATGAACAAAACTTTATTTTTGTGTCCATCGGGCATCTTCGCACCCTTATTCCTTCCTCCATGTGATTGGGAACCATTAATGCACTCTTCAATATGGTATGCAAGTGACTATGGTTGGACCATACCATAACTTATATTCAGTTCCTTGGTAGCACCCTGTCGCCTTTCTTCCATGCGACTGAGGCTTGAGTGAGATAAAACCATTTTACCTTAGTTCATAACTCTACTATAAATAAACAATGTTAGATACCCATAAATCATACTTCAATAGTACATAATATACATATAATGCAAATGGTAATATGAGAAATAATCTTGAGGATATATTCTCCCTCTAAATGGGAAATCCACTTAATTCATATTCTTTCATGTAATCAACCTTTCTTTACTAGATTCATGTAGCAACATATCTATTAGATCATAAAATAAAACATATATATATCATGTTCATCATCATCATGAAATCAATCCTTCATCAAGTGATTAGAGTCGATTGATTAAGGTATCACAAATATGTAACAATATCATGTCAATCCATCAAACTAGGATAATAATTTTTATCATAGGCCATAGTTACTCATCACATCAAGACATGATCGTAGTTAGTAAAATGATCTAGAGTATCAACCTCATATTTATACCTCTATCAACAAGGTTACCATGCTTATTATTATCAATATTATCAATAAATGTCACTTTATCAAAACAACAAGAGTTTCAACACTTTTTCCCATACTTTCATCATGTTCATCAAAAGCATTATAAAGAGTCAATGAGTTATGCTTCTATGTGAAATGAATGACAAGTATCAAGAGTATCATCTTTAGAGTTTTGGCCTTATTCATAGAATCAAGATATCCAAAAACAATAGATGTTATCCAAACATCAAGTTATACTACTATATTCAAGATCAACAATAAGTAGCCTCATAGAATCAAGAAGATCATCATGACCAAAATGTTGAATACTAGGTGCACCATTTCATCATAAGAACCATGGATCCAAATCACTTTCATATGCATGCATGATCCATTTGAGAAGGAGACATTATCAACATACCATAGGGCTAACCTTGCCATTCAATATTATGATTGAAACATAACATTGAAATAATATACCAGGCATACATTGTAGTATTCAAATACCTATGCACCTTCACATAGGCAGCTTGTAGTGTTTATCATATTTTCATCAAGTGCCTTTTTACCTTTTCTAGATATAGCTCTTCTTTTCTACATTTAAAATGATCCTCAAGAAGCATCCACTTATCTTATCTCATCAAGGAGGTTAGAAACATCCAAGTACTAAAATATACATGCAGGAATTATAGGCAATGATAAAAAACAATAATCATAATAATCAAATCCATAAGTATAAACAAGAGTAAAGACTCAAAGAAACATCATAAGTCAAAGAATAATTATCTTCAATGAGACATGATCCTCTCCCTCTTGAACCAAAATTCAAGATCCATTTCTATCCATAGTCCACATAACAATGTTTCCTTCAATAAAATTTATCAAAAACTAGGCCTACTAGAGATTATCCCATCTAGGGATTCATTAAATATATCATAAGTGCTTGAACATCTTGACTTTGACCATTCTAGGTTTTCATATATCATATCTCAAGTCTTTTTAATAAACCAGGGTTTCTCTCAAACCCTAACCATCAACCCCTTTTGCACTAACTACCTAGGGTTTCCTTCACACTCTAGAATTCTTTTAGGTCTCCACCATACTCTTCCTACTTCCATAAAATGAGTCTCCTTGGGGGTGATCTCCATGAATTTTCTTCAACCTGGCTATGAAACCATGTTAAATTTTCTTAGGGCTATATTATTATTTTCTTTGATAATTTCATTTCTTCATTAACACATTAATTTTACCCCTTAACATCATGAAATTATTGATATTTACATCATTATTCATTACCATATGAAACTATGTATAAATAACAATATTATCATCATCAATGTCGCAAAACATAAAGGAAAAATAGAATAAAATCATACACATATAGAGACACCAAGATTAGTCGGAGACCAAGGAAAAACCCACTATGGAGAAAATGCTTGCAAATTATTCTTCTTATAGATTGTCATCAAATTATTCAATAAAAGAGAGTAAAATTATCCATATCTTTACAACAACTAGAACATCCATGAAATGAACCTAAACATGATTTTATTCAAAAAATTGATCCTGAGGATGTACTGTCACTATCTCTAGCCTACCGTTGAAAGTTGTTATCATTGAGCGGAATATTCATAGTACTCAAGTTTCATCTTTTGGTCCCAGACACATGGAGGAGGAGATGTGTGAGCGTCTATGGATGCCACGAATGCTCCCTAGTGAACTGTATGCATGGGTCTAGGAAAAAATACACTTAGATATGCCTCAAACCCCTAGGTGCACCCTTTAGGATACAATGAAAGTGTCTAAGGCTTCCTGGACACAACCTTGACCACTTTGTGCATGTGTTTGAGGATCAGAGTACTCGATTTTCTTTAGAAACCCTAGATGCTCCATTCAGAGTATTGTGTGTGCATTTGAGGCTTCCTAGATGCACCCTTGACCACTTTGTGCATGCTTCTAGGGAAGATAATTCTTAGTTACGAGCTAGGGCCTAAGAAACATAAACCCTAGATTAATCTAAGCTTCAACGATGTAGTTATGTACCCTTGTTCAAAATTTATTCATCAGAACTGTGCGAACCAAGATAGTTAAAGATAATATAATATGAATTGATATTATGTCTCCAGATGAACTTTATGTCTCTTCTATTTATAGGCTTCCATGAGGATCCACTTAATGTTGAGACCGACTTGTCCAATTGTACATATGCATAGGGTTGACCTGATCCAATATACATGAGTGGGAACATAAATTCAAAAACCAACTTATGCTTGTCCAAATGAGATGATCTTTAGGTAGATTTTGGTACTGTTGAAAAAAGGAATCTATTTCAATTATTATATTCATAAAATTAGTTTTCCCAAGTGTAATTTGACTACAGTTTCATAATTTTAACACTTCCATCTACCAAATGTTTAATCTTGTAAATCCAATTGGAAGTTACCACATATTTGTCTTTAAGCCTAAGTACAATCTCCAAAACTGCATTTTTCATTATTTACTGATACTCTTAATTCATGGAATCTTTGATTTTTTACAAACTATTAAAAGGTGGATGGTTCTTCTTCTATTAGTTTTTTCAAATAGGCTGCATACCCAGAATATATTTTGGGTTTCTTACTTTCCCTAAATGTTCCTTTGGATGCTCCATGTCCCTCTACATCTAAAAGAGTATATTTCAACCAATTAGATCTCTTTCTACTTTTAGGGATGACCATAGGTCGCATGGGTCAACTAGGAACTTCACCTTCATGATTTGAATATTCTTCCTCCTTGGTTCCTTCCTCTTCAAATATAGGAATTTCTTTGTCATCAGAGTCCATCAGGAGGTCCTTTGATTTATTAGATGCAATAATTTCATGAAATATGACATCTCGACTAAGTTCTATTTTGTTTCCTTACTTTATGTAGATCATATATGCATTTGAAGTATTAATGTACCCAAAAAATGTTCCCTTCATCCCTATAGGATCCAACTTCTTTCTCTTTTCCTTTGGTATGTGAATATAGAAAGGGAAACCGAATATTCATAGATGGTCCACTTTTGGTTTCTTCCTAGTGAATGATTCTTTAGGAGTCATGTTTTCAATAATATTTGAGGAATTCGATTTTCAATATATACAACAGTGTTTGTTGCTTCACCCCACATACATTTTGGTAAATCTTGATCATGTAACATGGATCTTACATTTTCTTCAATAGATCGATTATTTCGTTCTGCAACTCATTTTTGTTCAGTACTGTATGGGACTATCAACTCCATCTTAATCCTAGACTCCTTCAATAAAGCTATGATTTCCTTTGAAGTATATTCCCCTCCATTATCGAACCTCATAATCTTTATTCTTCTTTCTGTAAGGTTCTCCAATTCAAATTTGAATTCTTGAAATTTGATGAATACTTCATCCTTGGATTTTAGAAAATAAACCCAAGTTTTCCTTGAATGGTCATCAATTAATGTTACATAATATATATGAACCCCAAGAGACTTTGGATACATGGGCCCACAAACATCAGAATAAATAATATCTAGACTTCTTTTTCACCTAGAAGCATTGCTTCCAAATGGCCTCTTGACATTTTTACTTAATGCACATCACTTGCATACTCCTTCATTTTCATCCTTGAGTTTGGGTATGCCATTCACCATTGAATTTTAGGTTGGTAATATGTTTCATTGAAGGTGACTAAACCTTATATTCCAAAGGCCAAATGGACTTACGTCAATATGAACCAAAGATTAAGAGAGAGGAGTCAATAATTTGTAGAGTCTTCCTTCATGAATCCTAATCCTCTTTACATTTTTTATGCTGGATTTTTTATTCAATACTACAAACTTTCCATTTATAAAAATGACTCTATCTCCCTTATCTTTTAGACATGAAATTGAAGGTAAATTATTTCACAAACCTGGAACAAATATGATGCTATTGAGATGAATATTTCCTCCATTCTCTAGTTCTAGAAAGGTTTATCCAATTCCACTTACAAGACATATATTCTTGTCACAAATTTCAATAGAATACAAATATTTTCATCTTGATATTTTTAGTTAATTTTTCTCACTCATCATATGTCTTGATGTTCCACTGCCGATTACCCAAATATTTTCATATTCAAATGTGTTAGTAACTACCAAGAATCACCCTTCATCCTCTGTATATTTATTCTTCATATCCTTCTTGATAGATAATAAGATATCCAATAATTATTTAATACCCTTATTGAGATGACTTGTTACCATAATACACTTCTTTAGGAACTTCTTCAAGGTAGTAGTGATATTAATCATGCCCTTAGCCAACCTTAGCTCTAATAACATGTTGAAAAATATATAGGGAAATAGCTAGAATGATTTCTCTTATACTTGATAACTTCTTGTGTTGTCTTTTTATTTTTTCTTACTTATTAGCTTCTTCTCTTATTATTATGTTTTTGTTCTCATAAAAAACTACCAAAATAAGAAGATCAATAATACAAAATAACACAAGATATAGGTTGCAATCCAAGGCCAAAATCTCGCCACTTGAGAGGAAAACCCACAAATCTCTTCTCTTCTTATAGATTCTTCAATTGATGAATTCTACGACCTCTAGACCAAGGCCAATACCATTCCAAGGACAAGTTTTTATTTATTGATGATTTTATTCCTTTTTCCAAGTCAGCCCCATTCAAATTTCTTCTAGCAGCACAACTTCAACCCCAAACAACAGAATTTCGACCTCTACTACAAGTCTGAAACTTTCATCCATTCCAACAAGAATTTCTTCCACACGTGTGATATTATTCAGGCTTTCAATATTTCTTGAGACATTTTCTTGCCTTTATACTTCGTATAGGGTTTGAGGATGACCTAATGAGCCTTCCTTCAACCTTCTTTATTCCATTTCTCCAAGTTTGATCCTGCAGCAGCAAAACCTTAACCCAACAACAGAAAACGTAGTCTCCTTTCTTCGCACATGTGAGGAGTTAAAGAGAAATAACCCAATCACTTGATCTTCAACCTTGTTCTTCCTTTAATTGCCTCTTTCTTCTTCTCCTTTTCTTGCTTTATTAGAGAAAAAATTGTGTCCATAGGAGGTTGATTTCCCTCTAATATATAGGCTTCCAAGGTGATGAAGTACCTCAAGTTAGCTTGACTTATTTGTTGGTAGACTGACTTGGTCTTGGCAAGTGTCATTGTGCTTGATGGCGTCTTCATTATATGGCAATGAATATTTTGAATTATTGACCTAGGACAAACCCTAGAAGCAATTAATGGGTGCTTGAAATCTAAAATAAAAGACCTTGAGCATGAAACTCATGTTAAAAAAAAAAACAATAATATTTTTTCTTTCATTTTACAATATACAAGACTCAAAAGAACATTTCATATTTATGAAGACAGAACCTAGTTACACATTTTTCAACACCATGAGGTTGAACCCCTTCTTTTCCTCTGATGTTTTATTTTCTAGGCAGGGATTGACTTCCATGTCTTTTCTTCCATTCCAAGTCTAGTCCTCATAAGTTTCTTGTTCATTTACCTTGTTGTGGTCTTAAAGCAACACGGGTCAGTGTACTTCTCTTTGCAACATATTTTAATTCAAGACAATGTTATAGGCCATTTTTTCACATCCACTCATTAGGAATTTTAATGGGATCAATCAACATTCTATTCCCCCTTTTCAACATCATTGCACAAATCCATAAGTGAACCTCCTTCCTTTCCCAAAATTTCTACCTAAAACCACTCCATATGAGCTAGTTTCAGTACCAATGCTCCCTAGCATTCCTCTCAACAATTTTCACCTACAAGTTACTCCATTGTGGCTAGCGTTGATCACCTGTAGGTTACTCTCTTTTTCATCAGTGTTGGTTCTATAAATTCATGAAAATGAGAGAATTTTTGGAAGCTTCCTCTTTCAGAAGCTTCCATAATTTTTTACAACCATTTACCTTGGATAAAATTTTTGGATCCCATACTATCTTTCTTTTTATTTTCCATCCTTTTTCCTTTGATCCCACCCTACCATAAAATATGGATCTAAAACATTATATTGGTAATTGGATAATAACTCCCAACCTACCCCACTCATCTATATATTCACTACCTTGCATATGCAAGGGGTTGGATTTTGGAGAGTGATTCCACCCTTATGTTGCAGAGGTGAGACGTTAACATTACATGCATTTAGGGTGATTGGAGGTGCATATTGTGACAAGGAAAGGACAAGGTAACAACTTGGAGGAGCTCTTCTACAATATCAACACCTATTTGTGGTTATAATCTCCTATAATATTCCTACATTAGCCTATAACTAATGGGAATATTAAAAATTTTCTTTGTCACATTGATAGGTGAATAAGTGGGTGGGGAGACCCATAAGACCCTTTATTTTGAATAAAACCACTTCTCATGTGAAAGTGGATCATATTTTCAGCTGAATAAAGCACCCTAAGGTGTGAATAGGGGCTAAAACATATTGACTGGGTCAACCTTGACCAAATCTACAACGCTTTGATGGAGGAGTGGCCATCAATGAGGCACAATGCAGTTTTATATGGAGATGCCTTTTGTGAAAGAGGTGATTTCATTAGAGGTGGTTTAGGGTTTGCAAGCTCTTGTCTTATAAAAGGAAGGGGATGGAAGCATTATAAGGCTATTGATGATATGATAGTTTTCTGAGAATATGGTCTGTTTAGACATATCTCATTCTCTGGCTGTTTAGCTGAGAATAATGTTGTTTAGCATTGGGTGTTCCTGATCGGAAATCCCAGCTCTTCCATTGAGTAGCTCTTGGGAGAGTTTGTACTAAATTATCCACTATCTGGCTAAAGGCCAAGCTACTTCTTTCAACTACAGTGCAGGTCCTGTTGAGGGTCTGACTTCTTTTTCAAGTTGCAGCAAGTGGAGATTAGATCTCTCAGATCTAGTCCATTTCAGTGCTTCTTTTCAGTGGAGGAGGGTTCTACTTCATTGGGAGGATAGTATTGAAGACCTTGAGCATTATTTTCATATCTTGGAATGTAGTCAACTATATTTTGATCCCTATAGTGCAGCATAGATCTAGAGCTGTGTTATTTCCGTAGGTGTATTTGCAGGGTGTTTCAGCTCACCAATTGGAGAGTGATTTTCTAGGTGTTGGGGATCTTCCCTTAACTTTAGAGATTTTTTAGAGGAGATCATTTTTATTGTTTATATCAGATCAGATCCACTTTCTAGATCTAAATATTTCCATAGATCTGCAAACTTAGATCTCATATCTACATCTTGTACTTGGTATTTTGCTGAAAACCCCAAGGGGGATTGATAGAGGAGCTTGTATAGTGTGCAAATCTGGTATAGATCTAACTTTTTATTCACATACTTGATCTAGATATTATATGTAATCTACATCTGTTGTAGAGCCAATAGAATAATGGTGTAAGGCATTTGTAGTCTTTATACATGGTTGCAACACCTCATTTTGAGGATTTCTTTCATTAGAGACTTGTATTTTCTTGTCATGCATCTTATGGGCCACTTTTAAATTATATTTTGCTATTGTAATGACTCAAAAAAGGTCTCAATTTTGGCCTCCTACTTAATAAAAGATGAATTGCATTATTTTACTACAAATCTGTCTTGTATTGTTGCATTCCCTATTTGGGAATATTACAGTGGTATCAGAGCTTCATCTTAGCACAACCTGTGCTTTCTAAAGAGCCAAAATGTCTTTTGAAGGAAAGAAAAGATAGAAGAAGTGTGATTACCCTGATGACAAAGAAGACAAGGGTAAAACCCCTTTATCTGGAGAAATGAAAGGGAAGGAGATTTCAAGACTTCTTCTTCAAACTATACACTATCTTAAAAGAGAGATCAAGGGAATGAAGAGGGAAAGACATGAAGGTCGCTCAAGAATATCCTCACATGAAGAAAACCCTAGTTCTTCATATCTCATGTGCAAGTACTCAGCTACACAATCAGATCTACAATGTTGTATTATGCCCAGATTTACTGCAAGAGAGATGAAGAAAGAAGATGCACCAAAGGAGGATACTTTGAGTGATTATCTTCAGGAGTATGAATCTCAATTTTGGAGATTCAAGGAGCACTTGAACTTCCAGGAGTTCTTCCAGCTCAAGGAAGAAAGGAGATACAACAAGCACAATATAAGGAGAAGAGGTAGATTCTTTCTACCAAATTTTGATGGATTCCCCCACATGCACAGCCAAGGATTGGATAGATCAACTAGACTCAAATTTGGATCTACATCATGTTTCAGAAAAGGAAGCCTTTAAAGTAGCAGCACTGCATCTTAAAGGAAACGCTTATAATTGATGGTTATTTTAATCCTTTTCATTAAAGAATGCAAATATATCTACTTATGCAAGATTCAATAAGAGATTAGTGAAGATATTTGATGTAAAACAAACTGAAACATCTTTGATTGAGCTAGCAAAGCATGAAATGAAAAACCCTTGCATGAGTTGGAAAGATCTGTTATGCCAACTCCACTTCATATTTCTATTGAAGGGGATAAAAACCTATATGATACCTTTCCAAGGGCAGGATCCCCATTGCATTAATAGATTTCTTCTTTCCTCTTTCAAGGGAAGACCAAGATCTAGGGTCTCTCATTCTTAATGAGGCATCCTCAAACATTTATGAGGAGAAAGAGCATGAAGGCAGTAACAACGTTGTCACTTCAGAAGAAGGACCATCACCACATCTAGATGGGCATGAAGTTATTGCTTCAAGAGGAGAATTTTTTGCATCTTTGCAAAGGGTTCCTAAGGAGCATCATGTGACAGTATTATTGGGAAGTAACACCTTGATCCAAGGAGGGGAGAGGATGGATCAACATCCAAGGATGAGGAACATGCACCCTTGTTTATTTCAAAGAGTTTATATTCAGAAGGAGGATAATGATTTATGCAACAAAGAGAGGGACAAATCAGTTCATCCATTTATACAGTCTACTTCATATTTTGATGTCTCTTTGCATGGAGGCATTCCACCAAGGAGACCCCCTGATGAGAAGATGAATAAAGTTTTCTCTCAACTTGTTGCAACAATGAAATATTTGGCTAAGGAAGGAGCCTTGAGAGGAGCTACCACATCTCTGAGAATCTTTGATAGGTTCCAAGGAGAGATAAGCAAATTTCTGAAATGGACTTTGCTATCTTCCACTCAGTTATTTGCACTGAAAAAGAAGGATTCAAAGATATGTGATGACATGAACGTAGTTTCAAATGGCCATTCCATAGTCTTGTGGCAGAAAATGATACTTCCACACATGAAAAATATTTCTAAATATGACAAGAAGGTATTAACACTCTTGTATGGATGGGCCAAACTACGTAAGTTTTGGAAAAAAGAGACCTTTCAAAATGAGGTTGACTTCCATGAACTTCAATCTTGTCTTAAGCAAGATCAACTACAAGAGAGGCAGCAAAGGTGGAGCTACAACACTCCAACATGTGGCTTTGAAATTGATCATGTCAAAGAGGAGAATGATGATGTGGCAGCTACTTCATTTCAGAATTTTATAGTACTGTCATTGTTGGGAAGCCTGGATCCATAATGGGAGTCCCAACTCTTGATAGAATATTCCAAGAACCTCTTCACATGTAAGGTTCTTGATGGGAAAATGGAAGATAGGAGGTATAGAGTGGTTGATGGAGTCATTTAATTTCATGATCAGATCTATATGACTAAAGAATCAAAGCTCAAAGATAAACTACTATATGCAGCCTATGAGATCTTGCTTTCTACTCCCACTAATTTCATTAGAACACACCATATTATCTTGAATGGGTTCATGTGGGAAGGTTTTGAAGAAGATTTATATTTGAATTTTCAGAGATGCATGAATGATGAGGAGATGGGGAAGATACATGACTCTATGAAGGAGTCAATTCAGCCACCTCTTTCCTCTTTTGGAAAGAGAAGAGATAGATCTATGCACCATTCCATTTGTATGTGGAGAAATGTTGGTAAAAAATATGCTTTTATATCTCATGATTCATTTGATTATTACTTGTATAATTTTACCATGTATATGTAGGCCATAGCTCCTAAGAGGAGTGTTATTCCATACAAACTTCATGGCCAACTTTGGGCCACAAAAATTTCTGAATATGGACACTCCCTTGAAGGACAAAGGGATATTTTGTTTGATGATGGGTGCATTCCTAAGGCACCAAATATATCTCACACTTTCAACCATGGTGAGATGACTTGGATAGCAAGTAAGTGGCGGGGAAACCACTTACCATATCACTATCTGATGCAGTCAGGAGATCTACTATACTGGTTCCACTTGTGGGACTATGATCCACCTACATCATTACATTTGATTTTTTATTTACTACTGGTTTTGATCCCACGTGATGATGATGCTCTCATCTTTGTTGGGATCATGATTGGATGGATGACACATTGGTTGGATGTGTCCATTGGGAATGAAACTTCCCATATTTATTCATGGTTCAAGAGGAGGAGGGAACATCATATGGTTGCTACATTATATCTTTTGTTTCCTTATGCAAGGGGCCATATGTTTGACTTATGTCTTTGGGATAAGCCTCTCACATGGGAGGATTTGTGATAAGACATGTGTTGCTTGAATCATATTCAACCAAAACCTATTATCCTCTACTATTTTCAAGCTTTAGAGAAGCTTATGGCAACAAGAAGGTGGTTGGGTGGCCACTTATTGTATCATGTTTTGAGGTAGCAAGAAGGAGAATAGTGCTGGTCTCAATGGAGAGACTATTGTCACCATCCTAATATCCTATGACACTTAGTCCATGTTTCTTTTGGAGCACATATGGTGATGATAATCTATTCACTATATACATGGAGGATTGGGAAATGAGACTCCCTAGAACCAATGAGGGGGATCATGAAGTTCCAAGTATCTTTTGGCTTCATGAGGACTATATTTTTGTAGCCCAGGATCAACAGCTCCAAGTTTATCATAAATGGAGGGAGAGGCAGCGTAAGTTGAATAATCTTACCTCTCACTTTCAGCCATGCAGCCCCTACACATTGCATAAGGAGGGGATTGGTGACTATTTTTGTGAGCAACAAAGGATGGCTCACTTTGTTTGGATGATAGCATGGAGATTGGAGTTTCTCATTGGGGTTGAAGCACCCGACATTCATCATCTCACATGCCTTAAGGAGATCAATGGAAAAAAGCTAACTCTTTCTATATATCTCCCAGTTCTTCATGATGATAACTATTTGGTTTATTCCCCAAAGGAAAACTTGTATTCTTGGGAGGAAACATATCCATTGGAGATTTTGCAATGTCCTTGCATTTGCTTGAGAACAAGCAACATTTTGGAGGGGAGGACTGTAATATTCCTACATTAGCCGATAACTAATGGGAATATTAAAATTTTTCTTTGTCACATTGATAGATGAATAAGTGGGTGGGGAAACCCATAAGACTCTTTATATTGAATAAAACCACTTCTCATGTGAAAGTAGATCATATTTTCAGCTGAATAAAGCACCCTAAGGTGTAAATAGGGGCTAAAACATATTGACTGGGTCAACCTTGACCAAATCTACAACACTGTCATGGAGGAGTGGCCATCAATGAGGCACAGTGCAGTTTTAGATGGAGATGCCTTGTGTGAAAGAGGTGATTTCATTGGAGGTGGTTTAGGGTTTGCAAGCTCCTGTCTTATAAAAGGAAGGGGGTGGTAGCATTAGAAGGTTGTTGATGATATGATATTTTTTTGAGTATATGGTATGTTTAGACATATCTCATTCTTTGGTTGTTTAGCTGAGAATAATGTTGTTTAGCATTGGGTGTTCTTAATCAGGAATCCCACCTCTTCCATTGAGTAGCTCTTGGGAGAGTTTGTACTACATTGTCCACTATATGGCTGAAGGCAAATCTACTTCTTTCAACTGCAACATAGATCTTGTTGAGGGTTTGACTATTTTTTTAAGTTGAAGCAAGTGGAGATTATATCTGTCAGATCTAGTCCATTTCAGCGCTTATTTTCAGTGGAGGAGGGTTCTACTTTATTGGGAGGACAATATTAAAGACCTTGAGCATTATTTTCATATATTGGCATGTGGTTAACTGTATTTTGATCCCTACAACACAGTATAGATTCAGATCTACATTATTTATGTAGGTGTATTTGCAAGGTGTTTCAGTTCACCAATTGGAGAGTGATTTTCTAGGTGTTGGGGATCTGCCCTTTACTTTAGAGATTTGTTGGAGGAGATCATTTGTATTTTTTATATCAAATTAGATCCACTTTTTAGATCTAAATATTTCCATATATATGTAAACTTATATCTCAGATCTACATCTTGTACTTGGTATTTTGTTGAAAACGCCAAGGGGAATTGATAGAGGAGTTTGTATGGTGTGCAGGTCTGGTATAGATATAAATTTTTATCCACATACTTGCTCTAGATCTGATGTGTAATATAAAGCTATTGCAGAGCCAATAAAATAATGCTGTAAGGAATTTTCAGTCTTTATACATGGTTGCGACACCTCATTTTGAGGATTTCTTTCATTAGAGACTTGTATTTTCTTGTCATGCATCTTATGGGCCACTTTTAACTTATATTTTGCTGTTGTAATGACTCAATAAAGGTCTCCATTTTGGCCTCCTACTTAATAAAAGATGACTATGTTATTTCACTGCAAATATGTCTTGTATTGTTGCATTCCCTATTTGCGAATATTACATCTCCTTCCATTTATATTAATTAAAAGAGTTATTTGTTTTCCTATATTTGATTTCATAATTTCACTTATTTAAATACCATGTTTATCTATTGAATAGAGTACTTATATGATATTTCATAGATCACAGTTTCTTGCAGTGTAGGTTCTAATTCTGGCAATCAGAGCTAGAATTAGAACATTCAAGCTGAAGAAGGAACGAATCGTGCGGTGGATTCCAAGTAGGCTTCATTCCATCATCTATTTACTTTAAGGAAATCATTGGGTTCCTTTTCTCTCTATTTTTCTAGGTTTTCCATTGAACGAACCTAGGGGAGATACTTTTGTTTGCAATCATAAATCCCACATAACAAATTGGCAACTCCATTGGGGAACGATGTATTCCCTCGGTGGTTTTCCTTATCCATTTTTTTTTGATTACCTCTTTCATAGAACTTGTCTACTTTGATGAGACAAGAAAAAACCTAGGAAGTTATTTCATTGAGCCTTTTAAAAAAAATTCTGTCAGAATCCTCCATCCCAAGACCAAACATCCCCCAGTTCCTACGACAGAGAGTTTCACCTCACTCATGCCCACTCTGTACCAGCGTTTCATAGCACTGGTGTCTCTTCTACTTGAGCATTGACCCCTGTTTTTTCAAAAATATTCCCTTTGTTTCTAAGTGTCTCTTTTATCAGCCTACTTCCAACTAACTTTCCCTAAGTCTTGAGTGTATTGTGGTCTTCCTTAAGCCTCCATTTGGTTTTATTTTGACTTTGATTCCTTATGTTAAGAATTGGTTTTGATTTTTATTTTTTCTTATCATTTTTTTGCTTGAAAACTAATTTCATTTAGTCATTGATCGCTTGGATGAATTCTTTTTCTAGTCCTCATTCTGAAAATGTGTATTTTAATAAGTGATTAAAAATTTGCATCTTAGTTTTCTTCATTTAGAAAATTAAGTGCGGTGAATAGAAATTTTTTTCATTTGGCATTTAGGGTTTTGTATGCGCATTGATGTAGGAACAATTACATTGAAAGGGAAATTGCATATAGCATCTTGTTCACTAAATGTTTTTTGTTGCATATTGGTTGTTTCTTCCCTTAGATAGATTTTCATTGAAAGAGAAATATTTCCATTTTCTCATGCAATATTTTCATTTTACGATATTTAAGTGACATCTGTGGGGAGCTAGAAATTGAAACTTAATCAAAGATAAACAATAAAATTTATCGAATCAACCTAAGGAGAATTTGTAACATTAACAGAAACACATAGAGGTCTATGCTAGAGACGTGTTTCAACGTCATTAAACGTAGTAGATGTCATTTATTTCCATGTTTCATCCTGAGGATGAAATCACGTTCCACATATGTGAGTTTATAGGATCGTTCTCCACATACCTTTGGGTATCTTGGACAACGCTCCATTCACGTAAAGTATAAGGGAACGCTCTCATCAAAAAATTATCCATTAGACAACACTAATATGGACTGCACTCCCACGTACCGTCAAGTATATTTTGGGAGTTCCCAATAGGTTGTTATCCATCCATAGGTAACCGAGCATGTCACTTTGTATACCATGATACATCGAACATGACATTTGGGGAGATTGGTTGTCATACATCAATTCCTTGGTTTGCCAAGGTGTATATTGCAGTTCATGGTTGCTTGGTAATCCTTTATGCCTATTTTACCCTCTTTTTATTTAATTAATTTTTCTATTAATAAAATTTATTATCCAGTGTGGAAGAAAAAAATCCCCCACCCAGTCATTCACGTAAAATTCAAAATAAGCCTCCACTTCCACCAGAGGTTGCTCCTGGCCATTGTCAGAAGCATAAGAAGATGAAAACTATTGAATCAGGAACACTAAGAACCACTTATGGCCCTCCTCTTGATATTGATTTGGAAAAATGATTTGTCCCTTTGAGTTATGAGCCCGAGATTACTTCTACTCTTGATGGTGACATTGACACAATCAAAACAGAAGTCCCTGGAAATTTGTTGCCTAAGGTTGTTGAACTTGACTTTACGTAGTCAAACACTTTGATTCTTGAGGTTTTCGAACCTAAGGAGCCTAATCCATCTTCGCCTTCACTTCAAGACCTTATTCTTATCTTTCTTCATCTTGGACAAAACCTATAGTTCTTGGAATCGACAGTGAACCTATTCCACCTGGACTTGTGAGTATTGAAGAGAAACCACAAGAAGATCCTCATCCTTCTACTCTCATTCATTGTGAATGTTGGCAATATGATTATTATGGTTTCATATGTTTTCCTTGATGGAAAATCTCCTGCAAATGCTGAAGTATATAAATTCTGGTGAAGCATAGTGATGTTACAGAAGGTTTGGGAAAAGAAAAGTTTAAGTCTAGCAGAAGATGGTTAATATTCATGATTGAAGGTTCTATACGCGAGTTCTTGGAGGCAAAGTCACGTATGCACATGGAAAAGAATGATCCAAGTTACATATACATTTTGCGCTCTAAAAATTTATGATACCAAGGGGCAACCATAGTTTTTTCCCACAATATTGAGCACGGTGTCATCTATTTGACTCCATCCAAGAATACCATCAGCACTTGCATGGTTTTGGCTCATGGTATTGATAAATGCTAAACCTATATAAGGAGAATAAGACCATAATGCAAAGGGTGTGCATGGTATAAGGGTTTGAACTGAATACGTCTCTTTGAAGTATATCTGCATGAAATGGGTTCTGTTTATTTGTAGATCCGAATTTATGATAAACCCATGGATACAATGATGGATCTGGATCTCTAGACCTGAGATGATTATGTATTTCATGATATATTAGTGATATGTTGGGATCTGTGACCTGGCTCATGTTTGCTAAAGAGAAGTGAATAAATTTGGGTAAGTTTATAGATTCGAAACTCTTTGCAGAATTAATATTTCTAGATCTATATGCTGTTTTGTCATGGTGAAAGTGCATATACATGCGGGTCTATTTTAGCTAAAGCACGTATTGAAGTTAGGGTTTTCTGAAGCTTGATGTAGAGGTTAATTGTTTACTGCTACTATATTTTTGTTGTCTGTCAATGAAGTCTTCATGTAGATCTGGGTTGTTTGAATATTGTATATGTTGCTAAGTTAAATATGTACAAATCTAATCAATGAGTGATTAAATATGATTAATGATGCTAATTGAATAAGGGTTCTGCAAATCTGAAAAGATATATGACTGAAAGCCTCAGATCTATTTATGAGACTGATCAATTGATGGAAATTCAGTATTCATGGATCTATATGTAGGTTGGTGTGCAAGAAAGTGTGTATATACGTAGGTTCAGTAAAGTAAAGTATCATATGCATTTAAGATAATTAATGACCAAGTTTGAAATTGATTCTGCATGTTGATTCTAAAATCTAGGTTTATTACTGTATTTTGGTTACTGTGATCTCATTGTTCTATTTGAAGTTTGGGTTAAGTCTATTGGTATTTATCTTTATGTTGAGTAGTGGTGAATCTATTGGATCTAGTGTGAAAATTTATGAAATGTGGTCTCCAATGGGTCTGAGGTTGAAGCCTTCAGTGTGGAAGAAGAAGCTTTCTGCCAGTAGAAGTTGGTGTTCTGATAAGGGGGTTGTAGCTCCCTTCCAATAGTGGCTGGTAAACGAGATCAGGGGGTTGGAGCTCCCTTCCAGTAACAGCTGGAGAATGAGAGAAGGTTGCAGCCTTTTGTAGATAGATGTGTACATACTGGTATGAGTTTGCATCAGTACAATATTGTAAGAAGTTTTCTATATAATAAATATTGAAGAAAGAGACAACAACAATGGTGGTTTTCTCCTGAATTGGGTTTCCACCTTATATCTTGGTGTTCATGTGTGATGCTCTTGTGTGATGATTTATTCTATGATTACTGCACATATTTACTGCTTAACTATCTGATGCATAAATAATATGTCGGTTAAAGAATGTTTCTGAATGTTTATCTAAACAATAAAGTTATCTGAGTATACACTAGTTTATGTTTGAATAGCCGTATCCATACGCTAGTTGGGCTAATCAAAATCGCGTATAGAAATCAGTAAAGATAAAAGTAAATATTGTGATTATTGCAAATACTATTTCACCCCCCCACCCCTCTCAATATTTTTCCCAACAATTGGAATCAGAGAAGGTCCTTCTGTAGAAGCTTAATCATTATAAGGAAGATCATCTAAGATGAGAAATCAAGATGGGACATCATCTATCAGACCTCCACTCTTCAATTGAAACAATTTATCTTCTGGAAGACCAGGATAAGATCCTATCTTCAGTCTCTTGGTGTAGATATATGGGCTATAGTTGAAGGTGGTTACCAATATCTATCCTCAGTTCCAGCAGCAAGGAAAAAAATGAAACCAATGCAACGTTTGTCAATGCTTTATTGGGGAGTATGAATGAATCAGAATTTGTCAAAGTTATGTAGTTAAATACAACAACAGAGATATGGGAAAAAATCATTCTGAGCTATGAAGGTGATGCCAAGGTAAAAAGTGCTAAACTCCAAACTCTTAGAATTCAATATGAAAAACTCAAAATGCATAATGATGAAAGCATTGCTAGTTTATTTTTGCATCTAGATGAGATCATAAATCATATGAGAAATATGGGTGAAACTATAACTGACACCACTCTAGTAGAAAAAAATTTAAGATCTCTAACTCCTAAATTTGAGTCAAAAGTGTCTGCTATTGAAGAGAAGTAGGATTTACAAACTCTTACTACTGTTCAACTTCATGGGATTTTGACTGCATGTGAAATGATGAAAGGAGGTCCATATGAAGTCAAAGAAGTTGTTTTTAGAGCTTTTGCAAAATTCAAGGTAATGGAAGAACAAGAAGGATCAGGATATGTTTAGAAGAAGATGCGATAAATTTTGTAAAGAAACTACAACTTGGCACTAGAAGGTTCCAAGGTAAGATTCCTTTTAAATTTTTTTTCTTGTGGAAGAGTTGGTCATTACGCTCTTAAATTTCCCCATAAAGATAATCATGAAAATGGAAATGAATTGGACAAAGGAAATAAGAAAAATTTTATCAATAGAAAAAATTATTATACTCGTGAAGATAGTGATGGTTTATCGAATAGTGAAGAAGGAGAATATGATCAAGATATTAGACTACTCATGGAAATTGAAAAGGACACTAGTGAGGCTAAAGATAAATTTATGGATGCTTTATAAGAAAATTATTTTCTTGAAGAAATCAATCAACTCAAAATATGTTTGAAAGACAATAAAATATCCATAGATACTCTAAATAATCACCTTATATAAAAGGAGAAGCACAATGAGAAATTAGAATGTGAAATAGTAATTCTAATAAAGGAAATTGAGAAAGTGAAAACCTTAAATCTTAGATTTGTTAAAGGATCTAAAACCTTAGATGAAATTATCAAGGTACAACGCTCTCCTCTTGTAAAGACAGATCTTGGATAAATAAGAGAATCTTCTCAATATTCTGCACCAAGCTATCTAAATGTAGCTAAATCTAGCTAGCAACATTTTATCACTTAGAAAAAAAACAAAGAGAATACTCAGGTAAATAATGACCAATTCAAATCAAGGATGAACAATAATAGAAATAAAAGTCATCAGGTAAACATCAATAAAAGGTTCCATGATCATAGAAATTTCTTCTTTAATGGACAATGTTTCTCATGTCATAATTTTGGTCATAAAGTTGCTCAATGTGTTGCATACAAAACCATCATGACCAGAGAAGAAAGATATAAAATAAATGAGACTGGAATAAAAAATAATACTTATAACAAATTGTCTCCTCTTCGAGACGAAATTTAATGTTCTTATTGCAATAAATTTGGACATGAATAATTTGAATGCAGGAGAAAACTTCAGCCAAAAGAGAATATACCCTCAAACTCCAAGGTATGCAGAAAGAAAGACTTACAGGTTGAAAGTTTTGGCATAGATTTATTTTCAGAAGGATAAGAAAATCAATGGGACATTGATAGCGGATGCTCAAAACACATGATAGGTGATAAAAATAAACTCCTTTCATACAATGCATTAGAGAAAGAAAAGAAATGGTTACTTTTGGAAATGAATCTCCTGCTATCAATAAGGTTAAAGGTTATGTTTTTCTAAAAAGAAAAGGTGAAAGATAACAATGTTATGTATGTGGATGGATTAAAGAATAAATTGTTGAGTGTGAGTCAAATGTGTGATAAAGGAAATGAAGTTGTCTTTAGTTCAAATGAATGTGTATTTTGTGAACTTGACACAGGAAAAACTGTAATAAAAGGAACTAGAACTCCAAGAAATCTGTATATACTAAAAGGTGGCCTGGAGCAATGCTATTTAGGTAAATCTATAGAAAATTGGTTATGGCACAAAATACTAGGAAATTTGAGCTTCTCTCAAATAAGAAAATCTAGCAAACTCAAAGTTGTTCGTGATATACCCAACATCACTCTACCTAAAAGTACCATACGAAAATCATGCCAATTTGGTAAGAAAACCAAGGTTCAATTCAATGCCAAAGAAGGATCAGCAAGTAAGCCTCTTGAAATTATACATACTAATCTATGTGGTCCTGTAAGGAAAAAATCACCTCGTGGAGAACAATACTATATTCTATTTATTGATGACTTCTCTAGAATGTGTTGGATTGGCTTATTGAAACATAAAGATGAAGCATTTGAAAATTTTAAGATCTTCAAAGCTTTGGCTGAAAATGAATTAGATCTAAAAATAAAATGTCTTAGATCTGACCAAGGAGGAGAATATATATCAGATGAATTCTTTGATTTCTGTGAACATAATGGCATAAAAAGACATGTTTCTGTAGCTGGAACTCCACAACGAAATGTTGTGGTAGAAAGAATGATTAGAAAAGTTCAACAGATGGCCCATGGTATGCTTGATGAATCTAGAACTCCCGATATCTTTTGGGGAGAAGTAGCACATACTGTAGTAAATATTCTCAACAAGGCTCATGTTCATGTGAACAGTGATAAAACTCCTTATGAGCTTTGGTATGGTAATATTCCTATTGTGCAACATTTTATAGTTTTTGGAAGAAAATGTTTTATCAAGAAAAATTATGAAAAACTTGGTAAGTTTGAGCCTAGAGCATATGAAGCAATATTTCTTGGTAACTCATCTAGAAGTAAAGCATAAAATTGATATAATAAAATACTTCGAAAGATTGTTGAATGTATTGATGTTGTAATTGATGAGTCTCTCACAACTCCTAAAAGGGAAATAACAACAACAAATGAAGATGATGATGATGTATATTTTCACTCATCAAATAACAACAATACAAAAGGATAACCCAAAGAAGCACCAAAATAATATATATCAGAAAAGGCTCCATCCAGGTATGTTCAAAAGAATCATCCAACATCTCAAATATTGAGAGAAAATGGATCAAGTGTACAAACAAGAAGAACTCTTGTAGGATCCCCTAGCTATCTGGCATTCTTATCCACTATTGAACCACATAATTTAAATCAAGCTACTAAAGATGAATGTTTGATTCAAGCCATGAATGAAGAACTTGATCAGATTGAAAAGTATTGTACTTGGGAATTGGTTCCAAGACCTCATGATAAAAATGTTATTGGAACAAATTGGATATTCAAAAACAAGTTAAATGAAAATGGAGATGTTATTAGAAACAAAGCTAGACTTGTTTGTAAAGGGTATGCTCAACAAGAAGGTATAGAATTTGAAGAAAAATTTGCATGTGTAGCTAGAATTGAATCCATAAGAATTTTTCTTTCTTTATCAAGTTTTCAACAATTCAAAGCTTATCAAATGGATGTAAAATCCACTTTCCTCAATGGTGATCTAGAAGAAGAAGTTTATATAGAACAACCAGAAGGTTTCATTCTATGAAATGATGAAAAACTTGTTTGAAAAATTAAAAAGGCTCTATATGGTCTCAAACAGGCTCCTCATGCATGGTACTATCATCTTGACAAATATCTTCAACAACAAGGTTTCACAAAAGGATCCGTTGATAGTAACTTATACATAAAAATTGAAGATGATAAACTGTTAATTATTGTTGTATATGTTGATGGCATTATTTTTGGTAGTAATGAAGAGTGCAAGAGTCAAAAATTTGCTTATGTTATGCAACAAGAATTTGAAATGTCATTACTTAGGGAACTAACATATTTTATTGGCTTACAATTACAACAAGCAACAGATGGCATATTTCTATCACAAGAAAAATGTCTCAAGCAAATTATGAAGAAGTATGGGATGGAATACTGAAAACCTGTAAGCACTCCAATGATAACTAGATGTAAACTTAGTTCTCATGATCATTCACCCCTGGTAAATCAACTAGAGTACAGATCTATGATTGGAATTCTTCTTTATCTAACTGAGACTAGACCAGACATCGTGCATGCAGTTGGTATTGTTGGACGATTCCAAGCTAATCCAAAAGATTCACACATTCAGGTTGTAAAAATAATATTCAAATATCTACAAGGGACTCAAGAATTTGGTCTATGGTATCCAAATAATGTTGATCTCACTCTTCATTCTTACACATATGCAACTTGGGCAGGAAGTGTTGATGATCGAAAAAGCACTAGTGGTGGTGCATTCTATATGGGATCCCAATTAGTATCTTGGTTCAGTAAGAAACAAAGTTCCATTGCTTTATCTACAACATAAGCAGAATATGTGGTTGCTACATCGTGTTACACACAACTTCTTTGGATGATGTAGACATTACAAGATATTCAAATTAAAATTTCTCCTCCCATTTCCATCTTATGTGATAATACAAGTGCCATTAGTATCTATAAAAATTCTATTATGCATTCCAAGACCAAGCACATTATATCAAGTATCACTTCTTACGCGAACAAGTGCTTGAGAAAAAGGTTAAATTGGAGTATTTTCCCTCCAAATAAAAAGTGGCTGATATATTTACTAAACCTCTTCCTAGGGAAGCATTTGAATATCTTAGGAAAAAGTTGGGAGTTGTCTCTACCCCACGTATCAAATATTCTTAATTTCAGTACGTTGGTTGCATGAAGGAAAATTCCGTATACACACACTTATCTCTGTATAAATTCGTGTATGGTTTTTTCTGACATAAATATTATAAGTTCAGAACAAGATGAGGTGTTGATGGGTAAACTCTGATGATTCTAGTATTCATCCTACAGTTCCTTTCCTTGATATTTATCTCCTTGATGAAGATGCTTTAATGAATTGGTTGTTGAAAGTGTTCAGGATGCACAGGTTTAGGGGGATAATTTTCCTTGCTGAAAAAGACTGCATTGTTGGCCTATGTTGGTTGCTGTTTATAATATCCTATTTGAGATTATTTGGTCTTGGTTATAAAATTCATATTTGTAATTTGATATAAAGGTTATGTTGAGAAATCCGATGTAAATATTATCATGTTCAAATTTGTAAACCCACTTGGTTGGGTAGTTTAGTCAATATGTAAATCCACTCGGTTGGATCCTTGATGTAATTTTGTGACCTTGGTGATAAGAAAAGTCACACTTTGTTGAGTTAAAGAGTCATGTATTTTATTGAAAATCTAAAGCCTCCACATGAGCTCAAGGGGAGCATTTTTCCACCCTTTGCTCTTGATGTCAAAGGGGGAGAGTATATGTTTGAATAATGTTTATGTATCTACAAGCTTTGGTTATCAAAATCCATCATGGTTGCCATCAAGTCCAAAGGGGGAGATTTTTGGAAATATGATTCTTATGGTTGCATATGTTGTCCTTGATGAAAACTCTCTTGCAAATTCTAAAGTATATAACTTCTAATGAAGCACAGTGATGTTACAGAAGGTTTGGTAGAAAAAAAGTTTAATTCCAGTAGAAGGTGGTTAATATTCATGATTGAAGTTTATATACACAAATTAGTGGAGGCAAAGTCACGTATGCACGCAGAAAAGAACGATCCAAGTCGCGTATACATTTTGAGCTCTAAAAAATTATGATACCAGGGGGAATTACAATGGGTTTTTCCCACAATATTGAGCATGGTGTCTACTATTTGACTCCATCCAAGAATACCATCGGTACTTTCGTGGTTTTGTCTTATGGTATTGATAAAGGCTAAACCTATATAAGGAGAAGAAGACCATAGTGCAAAGGGTGTGCATTGTATAAGGGTTTGAAATGAATACTTCTCTTTGAAGTACATCTGGATGAAATGGGTTCTGTTTATTTGTAGATCCGAATTTATGATACACCCATAGATACAATGATGGATCTGGATCTCTAGACCTGAGATGACTATGTATTTTCATGATCTATTGGTGAGATTCTAGGATATGTGACCTGGTGCATGTTCGTTGAAGAGAAGCGAACAAATTTGGGTAAGTCTATAAATCTGAAACTCTTTGCATAATTATTTCTAGATCTATACCTTGGTTCGTCACGGTGAAAGTGCGTATACACGCAGTTCTATTTTAGCTAAAGCGCGTATTGAAGTCATGTTTTTCTGAATCTTGATGGAGAGGTTAATTTTTTTACTGTTTCTATATTTCTGATGTATATCAATGAAGTCTTCATGTAGATCTAGGTTGTTTGAATACTGTATATGCTGCTAATTTAAATATGTACAAACTTGATCAATGAGTGATTGAATATGATTAATGATGCTAATTTAATAAGGGTTCTGCAAATCTGAAAATATATATGACTAAAAGCTTCAGATTTGTTTCTGAGAGTGATCAATTTCTAGAAATTCAATATTCACAAATTTATACACAGGTTGGTGTGCAGGAAAGCGCATATATACGCAGGTTCAATAAAGTGAAGTAGTGTATGCATTTAATATAATGAATGATCAAGGTTGAAATTAATTCTACATGTTGATTATGAAATATGGGTTTATCACTATGTTTTGGTTGCAGTGATCTCACTGTTTTGTTTGAAGTTTCGGTTAAGTATATTGGTGTTGATTTTTATGTTGAGTAGTGGTGAAGTTGTTGGATCTAGTGTGAAAATTTATGAAACATGATCTGCAGTGGGTCTGAGGTTTGAAGCCTTCAGTGTGGAAGAAGAAGCTTTCTGCCAGTAGAAGCTAGTATTCTGATCAGGGGGTTGTAGCTCCCTTCCAGTAGTGGCTGGTAAACAAGATCAAGGGGTTGGAGCTCCATTCCAGTAGCAGCTGGAGGACGAGAGAAGGTTGCAGCCTTTTGCAGGTAGATGCCTACGTACTGATATGAGTCTGCATTAGTACAATATTGTAAGCAATTTTAAATATAATAAATATTGAAGACTGAGATGATAGTAGCAGTGGTTTTCTCCCAAATTGGGTTTCCACCTTAAATCTTGGTGTCCATGTGTGATGTTCTTGTGTGATGATTTATTATGTTATTACTACAAATATTTACTTCTTAAATATCTTATGCATAACTAATGATCTGGGTTAAAGAATGTTTCTAAATGTTTATCTAAAAAATAAATTTATTTGAGTATATGCTAGTTGTTGCTTGAATAACCGCGTACATCCGCTAGTTGGGATAATCAAAGTTGCGTAAGGAAAACAGTAAAGAGAAAAGTAGATATTGTGATTATTGAAAATATTTATTCACACCCCCCCCCCCCCCCCCTCACCCTCTCTATGTATTTTTACCAACAGGGAAGGACTTAATTTTTATCAAACCAACCTTCTTCCTCTTTAAAATCTAACACAAACTCCTTTACCTGATTCTTTGGACTTACCCGTGGATTTTGTTAGGAATCTGTAATTTTAGCAGATTGGTGAGACTAAAACTGCAAAAGAAACATTATTTCAACCACTTTGGGATTCAAAGATCTAGCCCTCCTGAATCCAGAGAGGAATCTCTCTATGAATGAGCTTAAATATGTGATCTTTAAAACCTGAAATGTGATATTAGGCTAGTTATGAAGATCTTGGGTTTTGTTTTGTTTGTTTTGGTTGGGCAAAGACATGATGAAGGTGAAGGCAGTTTCAAAATGAAGGGTGAAGGTGTCTACAGGTGAAGGAATGATTTGGCTGAAAAAAAGGCAAAGACAGTTTTAACCCATTGGGCTATGGAGTCATAAGAGGATTTTAATTGGACAGCAAGGTTCAAATAGGATCCATGGGGCAAGTCACTTATGTCAAAGGATCTCTTAAGGTGATTTTATGGAATGAAACATATAGGAAATGGAGAACAAACAAATGAAGAAACAGTGAAGCAGCCTAAGATCAAGTAAGTTATTTAAACTATCTTGCTTCAGCATGTACTTAAAGAAAAACATAAGAGTATTCTGAGATCAGGTTAGTACCTTTAAACTAGCCTGCATTGAAGTAATTTCAATTAGAAAACATTAAAAAACAGTTGAACAGCTTAAGATCAAGTAAGTGCCTTTAAACTACCTTGCTTTCAACATATTCAATAAGAAAAACATAAAAGTATTCTGAGATCAGGTTAGTACCTTTAAGCTAGCCTGCATTGAAGTACTTTCAGTTAGAAAACACTAAAAAATAGTTGAAAATATTAAGATCAGGTAAGTGCCTTTAAACTACCCTGCTTTCAGCATATTCAAATAAGAAAACCACAGATAACAGTGACAAAGAGAAATTTAGATCAGGCAAGTTCCTTTAAACTGACCTACATTAATATACTCTTCAAAGAGAATTTTCAAATGAAGAAAACATGGAAAATAAAGCTTTCAGTAAGAGTATGGTACTGTTGAGAGTAAATCCTAACTCTATGTTAGCTTCTCTTTATCAAATAAAGTGGACAGAGTGAAAACATTAAGCAAAATAACAATTGACTGTGAGGAACAAATCACCATTGACATAAATCAGGATCCCATAAATAAGCAGCTTGTATTTGATGTTTTGAACCAGTTATAATCAGCAAGCCCGGTGGGTCTCTACAAATTCAAACTTCTCATATCAGCTTCTGTATCTTCAGGTTACAAACAAGGCATCAGTAGCTTCAGAAAATATTACATGCATTCAGATGTAGAGAGACCAACATTTGCTCATCTTCTACAGAAGTATTTATAGAAGAATGAGGAGGTGGGATCTGATAAAATATCTCTTAGGTCAATTAATACAGATGGATGACTCTTCGACCTTTGAAGGGCTTGATGAAGTAATTCACAGATAATCTGTCCGTATTAAATTGATGTACATTTATGAATTGAGTTTGATGGGAGCCTTTGTTGACCTTTGAGGCTCGGTGTCATGTTTGAAGTAACTTTGTTGTTGCTTCCTGAGGTCTAATGATCGAAAATATTAGCTTCCGGGCTGCTTTTAATCTTTAAAATAGTTTTGCCAACAATTAGAGATAAGATCCTTCAGTAGTATTAATTGTTCGGTTGTCTTTGGGAAAAACACCTCTTGTTTGTAATAATGACTAAGCCTTTATTTAATTACCATGAGGCTGCAGGTGCCTTTTAGGAGCTTGAGAGGTTTATTTACTTTATTTCAGTGTTTTCAGGACAAATCATGCTCGGTCTATGTCTTTGGTCTTCTGTTCTGGTATAAACTGATACTCTTTAACTGTGATTTCAAAAAGGCAGTGTCTCGTTGATGTGCAGGCTGCGCAGGGCTTATAAGGCATCAATGCCTCATGAAATGCTGATGAAAACATCGAATCCACACCTCGCGAATGGTTTCTATTAATGAATCAATGGCATGGGAACATCTTTCTCGGCCCTTTGGCCTTTCCTTTAATAAGACGGAAAACCATCGATAACCTGCAAAATACAAAACTATGTTATAAAATCCTGCGTTTTTGGGTTAAACTGCTTCAGAGGCATGGGAGGAGAGAAGGATCGTTGGATGGCATCATCCAACGGTTGGGAATCATTTATAAATAGTCAAAGGAGATTGGAGGGAAAGAATAGATCAGAACCGTTGATCACGTGTAGATCAACAGTGGGGATTACGCGTTGGAATCCCCTTGGCGGAAGGTGGAAAGCGATGGTATGAATCGAGATTAGATCCAGGCCATATGATCTGGACATGTCGATGGTCCAAATCCAATCGAGGGATCGCAATCGAAGGGAGGAAAATAAGGGTGCGATGAAAATCTCTGATGCGATTGCGCGATTTGGAGGGCCAATGCGATTGAGCGATGACCGTTGATTTGAGGATCAGATCAACGACGGGGAATGAATCAGAGGGATGGGTGATCGAGGGGACAAACAAACGTATGCGATTGAAACATTGTGATGCTATTGAAACATGCGATGTGATTGAAACATTGCGTAGGCCATTGATCAGCTTTAGATCAACGGTCAATATCTTTTGATTTTTTGCACCGGCGGAAATCCTTATACTTTATAAAAAACCCAATTTTTCACATAATATAAAGTTTTGGTAAGTCGGGCAGGATATATATATATATATATGACGGCTGGCGCCTGATTGCATGGCCATTGGATATATGGCATATGATGGGCCCGGGGCGCTATATAACAAAGGGCCAATCGCATCGGAACTATCGGGCCCGATCTTTCAATCAACCCATTCGAAACTTGCGATGCGATTGAGCGCCTTGGGATTTAAACACTTGGTCCCGAGGTGTATGTTGTATGGAATGAAAGTGAAGGGGGCAAGGTTTATATAACAAAAAGGCCAATCGCATCAGAACTTCGGAGTAAATCTTTTCAATCAACCCATTGTAAAGAATCCCCGATGCGATTAAGTGCTTCGGGGCTTCAACACTTGGTCCCGGGGTGTAAGTTATATGGGATGAAAGCGAAGGGGGAGGGGTTTATATATATGACCCAATCACATCGGAACTTTGATGCGGGTCTTTCAATCAACCCATTTGCAAATTCCTCCGATGCGATTTGTGCGATCGGTCTTTCAATCTAACCATTTTATATTTACCACGTGACTTTAACACATTAGATCAAAACTTTGGAAAACAGGGTTTTTGGATTTATGAAGGAAATAATTAGACCGGAGATGGATTTTCAAAAAGGTTTAGTGCCCGATTGTGGGCCTAAAGGGTTATATAAGGTAACAATCATGATCAGGGGCTGCGACACACAGGGCCAATCGCATCGGAACTTTTTGTTAATACCATGAAAACAGACCTGCGCACTTTGGATTTCCTCTGATGCAATAAGCGCCGAAAGGTTTAGCGCTTGGTCTTAGCACCAGGGGCATACGGTGGGGAAGTGGTTGAGACTTGGCCCAAAGGGGCTTAAACCCTTAATAAAAAAATGGGTCTTTTCATGATTTTTAATGGTTTTCAAAGGGTTTTGGGGTTTTCGCTATAGTTTAAAAAGGGGTTTTAAACTATGCAATAATGAGTTTCATGGATGGAAGAAGGGGGAAACATAAAAAAGAGGAATTATATGGAGGAAAATGGAAACAAATGAAGGTTATTTTATGAATGGAGGAAGGGGAGAGAGGGAATTTTGCAGCGGTCTTTGTTATTTCAGTATAATTTTTGAGTTCTGGAGGGAATCAGCAGTGAAGACCTTTAGACATGAGCATGAGATCTTCCAAAGGTTTCAAGAGATAACATTTTGGCCATGAAAGTGTTTCTTGAAGACTGAACAATGTTTTGGCCACCTTTTGATAGAACAAATTTTATAGGTGGCCAACAGTGGCTCCACTTGGGGATGGTGTCTTCTTGAAGGCATCAAGAACTTTAGAACTGTATTTCTCTGGGAGGCTGACCTGTGCCTGATCCATTGGGCTGCCATTCCTTTGCTAGGATGATCTTACTCTACTCTGAAAACATGTCAGCAGCTATAAAAAACAATGGATCTTCATTCAACAAGATTTCTACCTACCCAATCCTACTAATCTAACATTTTTTCTTCATTTAGAGTGCATTTGGATTGGCAAACTCTTTTACAATATTTATTTCTTTTGAAAACAGGAAATCTAATCTAATTATATTCCTTATTCCTCCATGAACTCAGATTAAACAGTTGAGTTTCATATGTTTCTCTACCTAATCTACTGATCTGTTAGGGTTAAACAGTCTAACGGATTTTATTCTCTAATTTCTACCAAAAAAAATTAAAAACAGTCAAGTCAAGATTAAGCTGTTTGACTTACTGTGATCTATGGCATAAAAAAAATCTGCACATAGATATTTATTTTGCAGAAAATTAAATAAAAAATGGAAGGCTTAAGATCTAAAAATTCAAAGCACTTCCTTCACCTTTTTACAGCTCTGTTTTGGCTCTTGTTTTAGTTGTTCCTTCTTTTTCTCTAGTTCAGATTTTGAGTTAATTAGAACTAGATTTTACATCTCTTGACTCAGAAAATAAAATAGATTTGATTCATCTCTGTTTTGGAAACTTAGGTTCATATTTTGAACATGTTTGAACCTTTAATTTCTATCCTAAACTATCTACTGATAATCCAAGATTAAATAGTTTGGCAAATCGAATTCACTATCCTATCAGCAGAAAATTTAAAGCTAATTAGTCAAGGTTAGACAGTTTGACTAACTAGAAGTGTGTTTTGCAGGAGTGGAATTTAAGCTTGCACACTTTCAGATTTGTTTCTCTTTTTGGTATGGCGCTATACCTTTATTGTTTTGTCAATCTGCCCTCTTTTCTTTCTTTTCTTTCTTTTTGTATTTTTGAATCTCTGATCCTACTTCAAAGCAGAAAAAAGCAACTAACTACATGCTCATAACTAAGCTTTATTGAAATTCCTATCTAACCTATTCTAAACATGGAGTATTTACATTTATCATATGATACAAAAATGCCAATGCAGCCAGCTGAGTAATGTCGAGAAGAAGTAGAAACTCTGGTTGCTTGTTAGAGGTATCCATAGAACATATTAAAGATTAACCTTCAATATCAAGGCTATCACAGAAGGTGACAACTTTTCATGTCTCTGGCTCTTGCAAAGGATCACTGCTTGATAATTTGAGCCAGTTGGGATTTCCACACACTCTTCCATAGGATCAACAAAGAAAAGATGAAGACTCTCTTCTTTTTGGCCCTCCATGTATGGTAGATTGTCTGCTTCCAAGACATCAGTTTTGAGGATTATCTCTTCAGTATGTAGCTTGGAAGTATCGTCATCTTTAACCTGCACAATAACAAATAGCGAAATACTTTAGTTCTCTAAACATATGCTTGCTTCTGATATAAATCCAGGTTCTTTAAATGGCAGATTGATATCAAGGATAGGATAATTTTCTTCTTGAAAAGAGGGTATATCCATAGTAGGATAGCCTTCTATCTGTTTCTCTCCCTCTTCTTCATCATCATCTGAACTAGAGGACTCATCATATTTGGCAGTGTTGTCCTCTTGCAGCCCTGGTATGCTTGGATTCAGTGGGCTGAACTCTGTGAAGAGGTTATTATATTCTTGAGTGGGGATGTATTCAATGGTTTCCTCTTGCTCAAAAATTTCTTCATTACTCTTCTCTTCACCTTCTGAGTTGAATGGCTGCTGATTTCCAATTAAGTGAAAGCCTTTTGTGATGGATCGAAAAGGATGATTGCGGATTTCAAGCTGATGATGGTGAAACTCATAACACCAATCAAATGCTGGTTGCCCTGCATGATTAGTTTCTGCTTGGAAATCATCATCATGATAAGACTGATTGAAGTTTGAAAATTTATTAGAATAAACATTTTCATCAGTTAAACATATTGCGATATCAGTAGGTCCTTCTTCATTCCGATCCACAAAAGAACTTTCTAAATCCATACAACAAAGTTCTCTATGTGAATGGGCAAGAGTGTTTGTTTTGCGAAAATTTTTAGAGACTAACTGTTTGTAAATATCCTGATCTATTTCCTTCTCTATCAAAGGGGAAGATGTTTCCATCTCCCTTTGAACAGAAGTACAACAGTTCTCTGTCTCTTGTGAAGACTAATTTTGAGGCTGAATGTCTTCTCGAGCCTCAGCTATAAGGGATGATGAGTCAATATCTGAGTTTCCAGGGATATCTTGAGGGATGTTATTTATTTCTTGGGTCATCTCTTCCTCAACTAATTCATCTATGTTTTTAAGATTTTTCAATAGGAGATTAAACTCATGAATGGCTGTTAAAAGATCTTCAGGATGCATCTCTTCCAAAGCTTCCTCATTATCTATAATGTGTTGGGTGATGTTTTGTGATGGATCATAATATATTGCACCCAATGATAATGATGTAATGTTTTCTTTATAGTTCTCATCGAACACATATTAAAGGTCTCTTAAAGAAAACAAACTACTCGATCTTAAGCATTCATACCAATCCCTAGATTTTCCTTCTAATGTTAACATGAACATTTTCATTAGGAAGTCTTCATGCCATTCAACTTTCAACCTCCATACATGTATGTGAAATTTTATAAGATGTAATAAACGGTCATCAAAATTTTCACCTTGAAAAACAGGCAGGTTGTCATCCCAATTCACCTGGGGCATCTTATGTGGAAACCCAGGGATATGATTTCTACTCATTGGGGCATATCTTCATTGTATTCTTGGAATCATGTTTGTAAATCAAGAAAGAGGTCACTGTGTCTAGTCAATCAGTTCAGGGTCTTCTACCAGTGGAGTCATTTGGTCTTCTGGGAGTTTTGGAGTGTGGAGTTGCCAGGTGGAAAATTTTTTAGCTTGTAAGGAGGTAAAATGTTTTATGGTTCCACCACCACATCTTAGGAGACTTCCTAAGGATACCTTCTGGGTTATCAACTACTTCAAGTGGATCAGGGTCACGATAGGCTCTAGTGTGAATATTTCTAGGAGCCACTATGCTGTGTTTTTCAGACCCAAATAAACCAGAAAAGTTCAACCAGGTATGACAATATTTAAGAGGTTAACTAATTTGTTTAGTCAAATTTTAATCCTACAGTCCTTTAACTGAGTTTGAAAGATATTATCATGATAAGGGTTCTTCCCAGTGGAGTCTTAAGGTCTGTTCAGGATTGTGGAGTCGCCAAGTGGAAGTGTTTAGCTCTTTTCAGAGGTAAAAGGTTTTATGGTCCACCACCATGTTTATTGGATACCAATATAACAAGATATCTTGGGTCTTTTGAGTGCCTAAAGGTGTGTAAGATAAAATGCACTTAATTCCCCAGCGGAGTCGCCAAAAATGTTAGGATTCTGTAATTTTAGCAGATTGGTGAGACTAAAACTGCAGAAGCAACATTATTTCAACCACTTTTGGATTCAAAGATCTAGCCCTCCTGAATCCAGAGAGGGATCTCTCTATGAATGAGCTTAAAGATGTGATATTTAAAACCTGAAATGTGATATTAGGCTAGTTATGAAGAGCTTGGGTTTTGTTTTTCTTGTTTTGGTTGGGCAAAGACATGATGAAGGTGAAGGCAGTTTCAAAATGAAGGGTGAAGGTGTCTGTAGGTGAAGGAATGATTTGGCTGACAGAAAGGCAAAGACAGTTTTAACCCATTGGGCTATGGAGTCATAGGAGGATTTTAATTGGACTGCAAGGTTCAAACATGATCCATGGGGCAAGTCACTTATGTCAAAGTATCTCTTAAGGTTATTTTATGGAATGAAACATATAGGAAATGGAGAATAAACAAATGAAGAAACAATGAAGAAGCCTAAGATCAAGTAAGTTCTTTTAAACTATCTTGCTTCAGCATGTACTTAAAAAACATAAGAGTATTATGAGATCAGGTTAGTACCTTTAAACTAGCTTGCATTGAAGTACTTTCAGTTAGAAAACATTAAAAAACAGTTGAACAGCTTAAGATCAGGTAAGTGCCTTTAAACTACCCTGCTTTCAGCATATTCAATAAGAAAAACATAAAAGTATTCTGAGATCAGGTTAGTACCTTTAAACTAGCCTACATTGAAGTACTTTCAGTTAGAAAACATTAAAAAATAGTTGAAAAGCATAAGATCAGGTAAGTGCCTTTAAACTACCCTGCTTTCAGCATATTCAAATAAGAAAACCATAGATAACAGTGACAAAGAGCAATTTAGATCAGGCAAGTGCCTTTAAACCAACCTGCATTAATATACTCTTCAAAGAGAACGTTCAAATGAAGAAAACATGGACAATAAAGCTTTCAGTAAGAGTAGGGTACTGTTGAGAGTAAATCCTAACTCTTTGTTAGCTGCTCTTTATCAGAGAAAGTGGACAGAGTGAAAACATTAAGAAAAATAACAATTGACAGTGAGGAACACCACCATTGACATAAATCAGGATCCCATAAATCAGCAGCTTGTATTTGATGTTTCGAACCAGTTATAATCAGCAAGCCCGGTGGGTCTCTACAACTTCAAAATTCTCATATCAGCTTCTGTATCTTTAGGTTACAAACAGGGCATCAGTAGCTTTAGAAACTATTACATGCATTCAGATGTACAAAGACCAACATTTTCTCATCTTATACAGAAGTATTTATAGAAGAATGAGGAGGTGGAATCTAATAAAAGATCTCCTAGGTCAATTAATACAGATGGATGACTCTTTGGCCTTTGAAGGGCTTGATGAAGTAATTTACAGATAATTTGTCTGTATTAAATTGATGCACATTTATGAATTGAGTTCGGTGGGAGCCTTTGTTGACCTTTAAGGCTCGGTGTCATGTTTGAAGTAACTCTGTTGCTGCTTCCTGAGGTTTAATGTTCGAAAATATTAGCTTCCAGGCTGCTTTTAATATTTAAAATAGTTTTGCCAACAATTAGAGATAAGATCCTTGAGTAGTATTAATTGTTCGGTTGTCTTTGGGAAAAACACCTCTTGTTTGTAATAATGACTAAGCCTTTCTTTAATTACCATGAGGCTGCAGGTGCCTTTTAGGAGCTGGAGAGGTTTATTTACTTTAGTTCAGTGTTTTCAGGATAGATCATGCTTGGTCTATGTCTTAGGTCTTCTATTCTGGTATAAACTGATACTCTTTAACTGTGATTTCAAAAAGACAGTGTCTTGTTGATGTGCAGGCCATGCGGGGCTTATAAGGCATCAATGCCTCATGAAATGCTGACAAAAACATCAAATCCACACCTCACGATGGTTTCTATTAATGAATCAATGGCATCGGAACATCTTTCTCGGCCCTTTGGCCTTTCCTTTAATAAAACGGAAAACCATTGATAACCTGCAAAATACAGAACTATGTTATAAAATCCTGCGTTTTTGGGTTAAACTGCTTCAGAGGCATGGGAGGAGAAAAGGACCATTGGATGGCATCATCCAATGGTTGGGAATCATTTAGAAATATTCAAAGGAGATTGGAGGAAAAGAATAGATCAGAACCGTCGATTGCGCGTAGATCAACGGTGGGGATTACACGTTGGAATCCCATTGGCGGAAGGAGGAAAGAGATGGTATGAAGCGCTATTAGATCCGGGTCGTCTGATCTGGACACGTCGATGGTCCAGATCCAATCGGGGGATCACAATCGGCGAGAGGAAAATAAGGGTGCGATGAAAATCTCTGATGTGATTGCACGATCAGGAGGGCCAATGCAATTGAGCGATGACTGTTGATCTGAGGATCAGATCAACAGCGGGGAATGAATCGGAGGGATGGGTGATCGGGGGGAAAAAAAAACATATGCGATTGAAACATTGCGATCAGGATGAATGGTCAATATATTTTGATTTTTTGCCAATCGCATCAGAACTATCAGGCCCAGTCTTTCAATCAACCCATTTGAAACTTGCGATGCGATTGAGCGCCTTGGGACTTCAACACTTGGTCCCGAGGTGTATGTTGTATGGAATGAAAGTGAAGGGGGCGGGGTTTATATAACAAAAAGGCCAATTGCATCGAAACTTCGGAGTAAAGCTTTTCAATCAACCCATTGTAAAGAATCCTTGATGCGATTAAGTGCTTCGGGGCTTCAACACTTGGTCCAGGGGTGTAAGTTATATGGGATGAAAGCAAAGGGGGCGGGGTTTATATATATGACCCAATCACATTGGAAATTTGATGTGGGTCTTTCAATCAACCCATTTGCGAATTCCTCCGATGCGATTTGTGTGATCGGTGTTTCAATCTAACCATTTTATATTTACCACGTGACTTTAACACATTAGATCAAAACTTTGGAAAATAGGGTTTTTGGATTTATGAAGAAAATAATCAGACTAGAGATGGATTTTCAAAAAAATTTAGCACCTGATTGCGGGCCCAAAGGGTTATATAAGGTAACAATCATGAGCGGGGGCTGTGACACATAGGGCCAATCGCATCAGAACTTTTTGTTAATACCATGAAAACAGACCTGCGCACTTTGGATTTTCTCTGATGCGATAAGCGCCGAAAGGTTTAGCACTTGGTCTTAGCACCAAGGGCATACGGTGGGGAAGTGGTTGAGACTTGGCCCAAAGGGGCTTAAATCCTTAATACAAAAATGGGTTTTTTCATGATTTTTAATGGTTTTCAAAGGGTTTTGCGGTTTTCGCTATAGTTTAAAAAGGGGTTTTAAACTATGAAACAATGAGTTTCATGGATGGAACAAGGGGAAAACATAAAAAAGAGGAATTTTATGGAGGAAAAGGGAAACAAATGAAGGTTAGTTTCTGAATGGAGGAAGGGGAGGGAGGGAATTTTGCAGCAGTCTTTGTCATAGAATTTTCAGCAGAATTTTTGAGTTCTGGAGGGAATCAGCAGTGAAGACCTTTAGAAATGAGCATGAGATCTTCCAAAGGCTTCAAGAGATAAAATTTTAGCCATGAAAGTTTTTCTTGAATATTGAAAATTTTTTGGCCACCTTTTGATACAACAAATTGTATAGGTGGCCAACAGATTTCTCGCGACAATATTCATCAGAGTTGTTAACTGTGACTGGAATTGATCCAATTTCTCAACTTGTGTCCATCACTATGGTTGAGACATTCAATTTTTCCTCCACATATATGTTTGTAACATCACCAAAAACACATATGTATGGTGGCTTGCATGTCCCACCAGGATATCAGTATTTATCTGGTACCTTTTCTGGTGTCACTTCTAGTCCTTGCACCTCTCCTATGTCATCCAATATGGGAATATCATCTCGAACTTCTCTTATGAGTGCCACACAATATGCTCCTCCTCCTCCTCCTCCACTTACGCATACGGTTGAACATCAGGTTGTCCCCTATGTTAGTGGAAAAGGTTACCTTCAACAACTTAACTCTCCTTTTGTTATCACCAAATTGATCTTGATTAGCTCCTCTTTAATCAACTCAATGTAACTCTTTCAAACCACTTCTAACTGAAGATTAGCCTCTTTATTTTGAGAGGGCTTTCTCAAAGGGGTTTTATGATTTGAATAATGATAGTACTAGATGGCTAACTCTATGGAATTGTAACTTGTTTTGTATGATTGCAGGTTGAAAAATGAAGGCTTGTTACCATTGGGCTTATGGATTCAACAATCAGTAGTTTTAGTGACACTAGTTCTTCACATGGAAGTTGAGGCAAATAGATGTTTTTAATAGACATAATTCACACACACTGTTATCACTTAGATTGAACCTCAGGCTAAAGAAGGCAATTCCAAGGTAACCACAAACCACGCTTAGCCAAGTAGCTAGCCCTACTAGGCAAGGAGAGGGCTCTCTTCATAAGGATCACAGCCAAAATGGCTGAGAAAAGAAGATATTAGGCTAGGTATAGTAGCTCAGGGTTTTGATTTGATTGTATAGGGTTGTGCTGGATCAGAAGGAGAAAAACAGTCAGGGAAAGGGAAATTAGGTCAAAATTTGCAAGGTGTTCTATGGGGAAGGTAGGCATAGTGATTTAGTACTTTATGCTTTCAATGGGTGGGATGATCAAGATAGTTGAGGATATAGAAAGAGCATGGTGAAATCATGGGTTCTTTATAAACTAAAGAAATTATAGACTCTGAATGTCTACCCAAAACAGATCATATGAGAATAGTTTTGGCTTATCTAACTTGTATGCATTCACTTAGAAGTTATAAAATCATGAATAAACTTAAAAATAAATTAAACAAAAGGAGAAACTGAAATAAACACCATACTATAGGGATCCCATAAAAATAGTGCAAATTTGATTAATATTCTTGCTCAGAAACTGATACAAAGTGTGTCTCTTCATAAGCCAAGAATACAACTGAGTCCAACTCTTATAAATGTGAAAGAAGAAGAAGATATAGACCTCAAAACCACACTCCCTAGCCTTAGGGAGTCGAATCCATGAGATGAGAATCAGTTTCCACCAAATTTTAAACAATAATCTGAAGACTAGGAAGACCCAACAACTTGCCTCTAAAAGAGAGGAAATTGATTCATTTGACCTCTAGAGGACACAAGCTAATGAATTTACCAATAGTAAACTAATAATAATCATAATTAAATTAATCTTGAATATTAAATTAGTACAATTACATTTCCCAAAGTGAAAATTCAAACTGGAGAAGATTTGTTGAAGATTGTAAAAATTTGCAATTTTCTAGCAAACACTCAGTGTCCAAGCAAGAAAAATAACCTGTTTTGCAAGATGGATTTGAATGCCTTCCCGGTGTCCAAGTCAGATCCATGATAGCTCATTGGAAATATATCCGAGTATAGTTTCTATATCTATATTTACTTTTCAAAATGGTTTTTATTTTCCCTGTCAAAAATCCAATCTCCCAGGACTGGTAAATGTGCAACGACCAGGTCAAAAAGGAGGCAGAAACATGGTTTTAGGAGGTTTTTTGCATGTTTGAGGGACCAGTTCTTCTCCAAATATTCTAAAAATTACTGGGGTTGATGTCCGTATCATTATAAACTTGCTGGTGGTGGAAATGTTTCATTTGGAGGCCACAAAAAGAGCACAACATCCAAGTCATTGTGCCTTTAGCAAAATTCTAAGTTGAAAATTATAAAAAATTGCAGAAATTAACATGAGTGCAAAAATGTGCCAAAATTGTTGGAGTAATTTTTCATTGAGTGATTGAGGCATGAAATGAAACCTCAAAAAGTATGCCCAAATTTTATTTCTCCCCTTGCTTGGTCAAACTTTCAATTTTGTCAATAGCTCTTTTGAGCTTGGCTAATGAAATTCTTTCTTTCCGTGCATGAAGTTTGACTCTTGCCCTCAACAAGTCATTTTACTTGTTGGCCTTCTCAAGTAACCTCTCCAAATGTATATTGGTTCTATCAATCCATGCTTCCTAACTTTTCTAATCTCTAGGGTAAGCAGTTCACTTGGTGTGAGCTGCTCTACCAATTCAGCTTCTCTTTGTCTTTCCCAAGCTAAAGCTCTCTCCAGCCCTATAGTCTTTGGTTTTTGTCTTGGACGCCGATCCTCCTCATCATCAGTTTCACCAAATATTTCTAAGGTATCCTCAAGCAAGGCATTATCCTTCTCTTCCTCTCTTTGTGTTTTGATGCATCTCATTTCATCAATGGTGTGTTTGGTCTCAGACCCTAGGGAGATGATGGAATTGAAGGTGAGTGTATAAAGTGAGGGTTGTTGTGATGAAATTGGAGGAGTTTGGGAAAATGGATTTGTAATATGAGGGAGGTGATAGGGGTATTTATTATGAGGGGTTTTAGGATAGGGGATTTAATTTTAGGTAGGGAGTAGGGAGCCTAGGTAAAAGAAAACCTAGGACTTAGGGTTTTGAAGGATATGATAGTTTAGGGAAAGAAGATATCAATGTAGGGATTTGAGAAAGTGTTGTGTGATATTAGGAAAGGTATATGAGGGCTAAGGGACTGAGATCAAAGTGTAAATTAGGTTTTAATGAAAATTAGGGTTTTGAAATATAAGGAGACACCAAATTACCTTAGGCAAACTTCACACATCAAAATGACATTTGATAAAATGTAGTGAATCAAATTTGTTACTTACTGGCTTGCTAGAGGCATGTTGTTGAAGGTTTGGAAGTGAATCTGTGAGATTTTAAGGTCTGGAAAAAAAAAATTCAAGCAACTAGGAAAACATACAGCGTCCTGGAAAACACATAGTGCCATTGATAAATACACTACAATTTAAGTCAAACGCGCAACATCCCTGGAAAATGCACAACATCACTGCAACACCTTTTTGTAGACAACATTTGTAGGCCTTCCTAAACTTTAAATTGAGCTCATGATAGCTCATTGGAATGCTCTTTCTGTCTAGTTATCATTTAACTCATTATGACATTCATTTGGACACTCCAGCTATGAGAAAATGTGATGTTCCCAATATCACTCCAGAAATGCAGCAAACCTCTTATAGCACCTGTAATTTTGAAATTTCTCAAAAACAATGATACCCATGTAAAAATTGAAGGATTTTTTTCTTCTTGGACCTATGATGGATAAAATCCTCTCTCACTTTTGTCAAAATCATCTCTGTTTGGTTAGAAACATAGTTTGAAGTAAAACTATCCCTATGAGTGGCAAATGGCTTGACTCTTGGAATGATTTCCTGGAAAATGATGGAAACATGATGTTTATGAGTTTGGAATGACCTCATACTTACTAATATGACCTACCTTATGCATCCTCTTCTCATATGTCTCGGACTCCATAGAAAACCTAGCTCATTGGGAGAGGAAATTAGGGTTTAGTGCTTGTGGAAAATGATGACTTATGCACCCTCGGGAAAAAAAAAAAAAAACTTCCTTTGACATTTGATCAATTGTTGAAGTAGACACTTTTTTTATTTCACACTTGATGTGTTGGCATGTGGAAATTTGAGTTGGCATCCTTGGGAGACTGAGTACTTATTACATTTGAATTGACTGAAGCAAATCATGAGTTTATTCTAGATCACCTTCACACCTTCTATTGCCCTTTATTGAAAATGAGAGAATGCAATGATTTGACCTGATGAAACCCTAGTGACCCTATGAGAAATGAAATAAATTGACTCAATTATTGACTTTGACTAAAAGTGGAATGAGAGCAAACTTGTTTTAAGCATGATGAAGACATGGAAGAGGGTCATCAAAAATATACTTGTGAAGGAAAATGGGACACTTGACAAGGACAACCACCAGTGGAACAATTTTATATCATGACTTAATCGAATGATTAAAAATTCTTTAGAGTGGGACACCTAAGATGCACATGAAAAATGTGTTTTGATCCCTGGTGGAAGTATGAAAACACTGACACTAACATTGGCTTCAGCTGGGGATGGTAGCTCCTTGGAGGTGCCATAACACCGTAGACCAAGTGCCTATTCATTTGGCAATGTGGTCAAAATTTAAAGACTAACTGAATATTGAAAACTTGACTCAATAAACTGAACTAACTCAGACTAAAACACAACTGACAAACTGAAAAATATTCTCAGAATTGAGCTTATTCAACAAAACATACTTTAATTGATCCATTCATCACTTGATCAAGTGAAATGGAACAACCAATGCAGCCATGTAAGAATTCTGGATGTTGTTTGAGTTCTCTGTAAGTGCTTGCTTATGAGTAAGAAGAGATAACTTCTGAAAGGCAACTCCCATGAAAACTTGTTAACTGATCGAATCTTGATGAAATTGCAAAGAATGAGCCCACCGGCTGACCTCAAGAATGCTGCAAAAGGATCTTCATATGAATACATATTGATTTCCAACCCATCTAATATGTTACTGCTCTTCTCTAGGTAGTCTTCATACCTTGGTTTTAAAATTTTCCTAACATATGTGCTTTATTTCTTTGATGATTGCAACAAGTTGAAAAAAGGATCCTGAAACTGGTGAATGATTAATTTTTCTTGATGATCAAAAACAAATCAAAAATCTTCTTCATTACTCTCCTGATATGACTGCAAATCTTGGTATGAGCTTTGTAATGAAACACCTTCTGAACAAGACAATGAAGTTGGCTGTCGGATCAATTTTATATCAACACTCTTTTCAAGCTCAAAGTTAGCTAATGGAGAATGAATTTTACTGCAAATATCATCTAACACATCAACTATTGGGTCATGAAAAACTTGAAAAGACCGTTGAAACATATCCATCGGTTTTAATGAGACTGCATGACAACCTATAGGCTGCTCATCCTTTTCTTTAGAGATATTATGAAAAAATTTCTTTAAAAATTGAAATGCTTCAAAACATAGTGGTACATAATAATCTTGCATCATTTGATCATGTGTTTCAACTTCCAAGCCTTCATCTATAGCCTGACATTCAATGGCATTTAGTGGTTGCAAATCTGGAGCTAAGGAGGATTCTATGTCAGAAATGATTTCCTCAATAAATGCAGGCGAATGTTAATCATTTATAGTGTTTACCACTCGCGTATCTTCTTTTTTATAGTTTTCCCTTATTTTTTCAAGTGAGGAGAAACACAAAGGTAAGGAGCTCTGATCAAAAATTTGATTATCCTCTTGATTGTTAAGATCAAAACTCAATGAGTGTTGATTTCAGATCGCATGAAAGTTATCTATGATGAACTTAATGAAGAAAAAAAAAGAGACAAATATCCTTCACTTACTTCCAAATTTTCTAGACTTTACTCATCACTGTCATAGTTGATATGCATCGGTTGTTCACTATTTTCGCGCTGCTGAAACTAAACTTCCTCCCACAAATCAACTGTTGATTGCTCTGCAATATTAGATTCTGTTTGGAGAACATAATCATCACCATATCGATTAAAGTTTGGCACACCATCAATATAAGTAATGTCACCAATCATACACATTATATTATCAGATTGTTTCTCCTTGGATTGATCTACAAATCCATTTTCTGATCTTTGGTGGTTGGGATTAGCAGGAAATTTTTCAGGGCTTGCAATATCTTTTTTTTCTAGGAAAAGTGGGCCATGATGATCTTGAATGGAAAATACATCTCTCATGGTGATCCTTTGCATCATTTCCTATATTGTACTCTACCAAAATGTCGAGCTTTACCTCTGAAGATGCCAGGTGCTCTGCAATTTTCTTCTTCTCTTCTTCCTTCAGTTTTTCCCTTCTGATTAGCAAATGATCTTCTACATCTACTGCACTTTTCTGCATCTCTTCAAGTGTTTCAAGGTTCCTTTCTCTCAGCTTAAACTCCATTTCCAGATCAAAGGCATCTGGGTAATGTAAAATAGCTGAGCCAGGAGGGGGTCTTATATCAGTAGGTATTGAATAACAGACTTGATTGAATCTGGCAGAAACTATTGTATTGTCTCCCCTAGTTTCCTTTTCAAATTATCACATTCTTATAAAATTAGAAAAGGATTCCTCTTGATCACCCATTTATCAAGAAACACTTTCACAAACTAATGGAAATAAAAAATACTTTCAACTGGCAAGTTTTTGAACCATTCCTTGGCTTCGCCTTGCAAAGATAGAGTGAAGATCCTGATACTAATATTATCTTCATCAACCTCAAAAAGGTCAAGAAAACTTTAAAAACTCTGAACATGTTTCTCAGTAGTGATGCTACCATATTCTCCATCAAACCTAGGAATATATTTGTAATAATTTTTAGGGAAAGCATGGAGTATAGGAGGTAAGATGAGTGGTTTATATCTATTTAGAATTTTACAAGGTGTAGGAGTATGTACAGAAGCTATAGGATCAATCTTGATCTCTTGAGGTTCATCAGCTTGAAAATGATATGCACAATTTTCAGGTAAGAGGTCTTGATCTTGATCAAAATCAAAGGGAAAATTAGTATTTACACTCCTCAAATAGGCAGAATAAAAAATTTGATCATATTTTTCATACAACAAACTCTGGAAAACTTTTAGGATAATTTCAGGAAAAGAAAAGACATAATTTACAAGAAATCCTATTACATCTTGAATACAATTCCATTTTGAATACTTGACCTTTGTGTGAGATTCTTCCATTTTATTGCTCGCAAGGTCGATCCTCCAGTGGAGTCTTTACATCAAGTTGGAGTTGCCAGGTGAAGAATTCAGCCTTCATATGCATTTGATTTCTATCCACCATCAGAAATCAGATCTAAACTTTGTTGTTCTTTCCCAGTGGAGATATGATCTTCTATTGTCCCTAGTATGGTCGCCAAAATATTATCACTCGGATTGAACCTCGGGTTGAAGAAGGCAATTCCTAGGTAACCACAAACCATGCTTTATCCAAGTAGCTAGCCCTACTAGGAAAGGATCCTGGCTCTCTCTGTAAGAATCACAACCAAGATGGTTGGGTAAAGAAGATATTGGGCTAGGTATAGTAGCTCATGGTTTTGAATTGATTGTATAAGGTTGTGCTGGAAAAAAAGGAGAAAAATAGTCAGGCCAAGGGAAATTAGGTCAAAATTTGTAGGGTGTTTTATGGGGCAAGGTAGGCATAGTGATTTAGCACTTTAGGATTTAAATGGGTGGTATAATCAAGATAGGTGAGGAGATAGAAAGATCATGGTGAAATCATGGGTTCTTTCTAAACTGAAGAAATTACAGATTGTGAATGTCTACCCAAAACAGAGCATATGAGAATGGATTCTGCTTATCTAACTTGCATAAATTCACTTATAAGTTATGAAATTATGAATAAAATTAACAATACATTAAAAAAAATAGAAACTGAACTAAACGCCATACCACATGGATCCCATAAAAATGACTGCAAAGTTGATTAATATTCCTGCTCAGAAACTGATACAAATTGTGTCTCTTTAAACTCCAAGAATCCAATTGAGTCCAAATCTTCCAAATGAGAAAGAAGAAGAAGATATAGACCTCAAAACCACTCTCCCTAGCCTCATGGATTTGAATCCATGAGATGAGAATCAGTTTCCACCAAATGCTAAACAAGAATCTGAAGACTAGGAAGACCCCTCTAAAAGAGAGGAAAATGATTCATTTGACCTCCAGAGAACTAAATCTAATGAATTTTCCCATAGTAAAATAACCCTCATCATAATTAAATTCATATTGAACATTTAAATCAGTAAAATTACATTTCCAAAAGTGAAAAGTTATACTGGAGAAGATTTTCTAAAGATTGTAAAAATTTGCAATCACACAGCCACCCAACTAGGAAAAATAGCCTGTATTGCACGCTAGTTTTGAGTGCCTTTGTGGTGCCCAAATCAGCTCCATGATAGCTCATTAGAAATATCTCCAAGTATATTTTCTAGATATATATTCATTTTTCAAAATGGTGTTTATTTTCCCTATCAAAAAGAAAATCTCCCAGGACTGGTAAACGCCCAACAACTAGGTCTAAAAGGAGGCAGAAACATGATTTTTAGGTGGTTTTGTTTCATGTTTGAGGGACCATTTCTCCTCCAAATATTCTGAAACTTGATAGGTTTTATGTCCTCATAATTATAAACCTTCTGGTGGTGGCCATTTGGCATTTTGAGGCCCCAAAAAAGAGCACAATTTCCAGGTTGTTGCACCTTTAGCAAAATTTCTGAGTTGAAAATTATCAAAAATGGCAGAAATTAACATGAGTGAAAACATGTGCCAAAATTGTTGGAGTACTTGATCATTTCATGATTGAGGCATGAAGTGACACCTCAAAAAGTATTTCCAACTTTTCTTTCTCCCCTTGCTTGGTCAAACTTTCAATTTTGTCATTAGCTCTTTTGAGCTTGGCTAATGAAATTTTCTCTTTCCATGCATGAAGTTTGACTGTTGCCCTCAACAAATCATTGTCCTTGTTGGCATTCTTAAGTAACCTCTCCAAATGTAGATTGGCTCTATAAAGCCATGGTTCCCTGTATTTTCTAATCTCTAGGGTAAGCAACTCACTTAGTGTGATCTGCTCTGCCAATTCAACTTCTCTCTATCTTTCCTGAGCTAAAGCTCTCTTCAGCCCTATAGTCTTTGGATTTTGTCTTCAACGCTGAACCTCCTCCTCATATGTTTCACCAAATATTTCCAAGGTATCCTCAAGCAAGGCCTTATCATTCTCTGCCTCTCTTTGTGTTTTGATTAGTCTCACTTCATCAATGGTGTGTTTGGTGTCAAACCCTAGGGAAATGATGGAATGGAAGGTGAGTGTATTAAGTGAGGGTTATTGTGATGAAATACGAGGAGTTTGGGAATAGGGATTTGTAATATGAGGGAGGTGATAGGGGCAGTGATTATGAGGGGTTTTAGGATAGGGGATTTAATTTTAGGTAGTGAGTAGGGAGCCTAGGTAAATGAAAACCTAGGACTTAGGGTTTTGAAGGATATGATAGTTTAGGGAAAGCGGATATCAATGTATGGATTTAAGAAAGTTTTGTGTGATATTAGGAAAGGTATATGAAGGCTAAGGGACTAAGATCAAATTATAAATTAGGTTTTAATGTAAACTAGGGTTTTGAAATAGAAGGAGACACCAAATTACCTTAGGCAAACTTCACACATCAAAATGGCATTTGATAAAATGCAGTGAATCAAATTTGTTACTTACTAGCTTGCTGGAGGCATAAAGAGTTGTTATTGAAGGTTTGGAAGTGAATTTGTGATATTTTAAGTTCTGGCAGAAAATTTTTCAATCAACTGGGCAAACGCACAACGTCGTTGATAAATACACTGCAATTTCAGTCAAATGCGCAACGTCCCTGGAAAACGCAAAGCGTCCCTGCAACACCTTTTTTAAGACCAAATTTTGAGGCCTTAATCAACACCAAATGGAGCTCATGATAGCTCATTTGAACGCTCTCTCAATCTAGTTATTATTTGACTCATCAAGAAAGTAATTTGGACACTCCAGCTATGAGAAAATGTGATTTTCCCAAGGTCACTCCAGAAATGCAACAAACCTCTTGTAGCACCTGTAATTTTGAAATTTCTAAAAAAAAATGATACCTGTGTAAGAAATTAAGGAGGTTTTTATTAATGGACCTATGATGGATAAAATTCTCTCTCTTTTTTGTCAAATTCATCTCTGTTTGGTCAAAAACATAGTTTGAAGTAAAACTAGCCCTATGAGTGGCAAATGGCTTGACTCTTAGAATGATTCTTGGAAAATGATGGAAACATGATGTTTATGAGTTTGGAATGACCTCATACATACTGACATGACCTACCTTATGCCTCCTCTGCTCATGTTTATGATTCCATAGAAAACCCTAGCTCATTGGGAGAGGAAACTAGGGTTTAGTGCTTGTGGAAAATGATGACTTAGGCACCCTTGGAAAAAAAAAAACTCCCTTTTACATTTGATCAATTGTTGAAGTATAAAATTTTTATATTTGACACTTGATGTGTTGGCATGTGGAACTCTGAGTTGGCAGCCTTTGGAGATTGAGTACTTATTACAATTGAACTGACTGAAGCAAATCATGAGTTTATTTTGGATCACCTTCACACCTTCTGTTGCCATTTATTGAAAATGAGACAATGCAATGATTTGAACTAATGAAACCCTAGTGACCCTATGATAAATGAAATAAACTAACTCAATGAGTGACTTTTACCAAAAGTGGAATGAGAGCAGACTTGTTTTCGGCATTATTAAGACATGGAAGAGGGTCAACAGGCATATACTTGTGAAGGAAAATGGGACACTTGACAAGGTCAACCACCAGTGGAACAATTTTATATCATGACATAATGGAATGATTGAAAATTATTTAGAGTGGGACACCTAATATGCACATGAAAAATGTGTTTTGATCCCTTGTGGAAGTATGCAAATACTGGCACTAACACACACAACATACGAAAACACAATCATTTCACCACTAAAGGAAGTCATAGCATAATATTATGAGTTATGAGTAATTAGAGATGAAATATACTGCAAGTGATTAAACATAATATATAGATCAATAATACATCAGAAACCTCAGGAGAATCTCAAGTCTGGAAATAGAATGTCACTTTGTATTACTAATAATGGTCAAAAACATGCAAGCAACAATTTGGTGCAAATATTCTCCAACCCCCTTTGCTTCTTTGATGTTTTATCTATAAATTGAAATTATTTACAATATGGATGATCTGTTGGGTGGCTAGATTCTCGAATTTTTCTTTGACACCTATCACAACTAAAATCACTATCTTAAAACATAAAGCTGTCAACTATCCTTGAAAACAAAATCCTAGTAGGACTCTATCTCCTATTTATTACATTCCTTTATCCTATCTATGAAACATTTACATAATGGTCACATCATGAATGTCACATTCGCGAAGGGAAAATCATCAAGTTCGCCATCACTTTACATCTTTAAAGCAGCCCTATATTTTTGGAACTTAACCTTGCTCTTTAGGAATGGATGACCTTCGTATTTAATGTTGTTTCACTGATGAGTTGGCTGCATGGCGCTCCCTTCGAGTCATAAATCTCTGCTAATCAAGTCCACTGACATGCTGGAGGTCTCCAGATGGAAAAAAATGATTTTAATATGCTCAAAATCCTTCAACAATTTATCGCTATGAAAATAGGGAAGTTTCGTAGCGAGTTTTAGTAGCGTCAGAGAAATGGCTTTTCCATCAATCTTCTTGACTTTTTTGTTGTTCCAACATCTTTAGTATGCCATGAAAATTTTAAAACCATCAATATCCCTCCTTAAAACATGCCAAAACTAAGTTTAAATGCAAAAAATCATCTACATGAATTTTCATAGCGTATTTTTGGCCTCAAGCATGAGGTACGCTACGAAAATGTGTAAAAAAATAGAAAATTCTATTTTCAAGATGGTCTTCAAAAACTATTCTCCACATGCAAAATTTGGGTTCTCTGCATGTTATGAACCTCATAAAACATATTCCATCTTACCTTATTACTCTTGTGGTGTTTCTTCCTCATTTACAATCAATTGATGCATGGGATCCTCTACCACTGTCATTTTCAATCCTTTCTTTTCCAACTCCACATGAATCAGATCCAATTGCTCCTGAAGATCTTTCTATTTTTCCTTTAATTCCCTATTCTTGGATTTCAAGTGCAATTTTATCTTTTTGATGTGTTTAACCTCTCCTCTTAGTGGTTGAGTCCACTTTATCAACTTTTTTTGCATTGTCCAAGGTCTTGAAACACTAGTGACTTGATCTTCCCATATTTTTCTCATTTTCTCAAACTAAACATTCTCAAATTTATGTTTCTTTGCCTCTTGCTTCAAAACTGATATCTCCTCACTTGCCACCTTCAACTACTCTTTAAGGGTTTCAATTTCTTATTTTTCACTAATTTTCTCTTTACCCTTTCCTTGTTTGATAACCAGCTCCTCTTTTACAGGTGAAGATAGATCTATGATGCTTGGTGGCTGAGGAGTTTCATTTATCTTGTCAGCCTCTTTGCTACTTTCCATGACCTTTCTTGCATGTCTAGTCATAGGATTTCTAGGTTGAAACATGAAACCAGGATCATCACATGCAAACTCTAATTTTTTAGTTGCCTTACCTTTCTTCATCTTTCTTCCTCCATCTTCAATGTCTTCAGCTTGGAAAATGGGAGTTTCTTCAATGTCAATTGCATGCAAGATGTCCTCTAAGTTTCATTTAGCCACTATTTAGCTCCTAGTAGCTCTCTTGATGCTTTATCTGCTAATTGTCTGCTTCTATTTTGCAGGTGTTGTTTTAGGTGTGTCAGTCTTCTGCAAAGGCTCTGCCTCCATGCTCACTAGTTCTAGAGGAGATGGTCTATTCCCTTCTTCAACTTCCTCTGCCACAGTTGGTGATGAAATGTTTCTACATTTGGAGTCTCTCTTAGGAGTGACATCATCAATTTCATAACCACTCATGAATAAAAATGAAGTCCAATCTCTATTTATTCTCTTCAATTCCTCTAACTAAAATAGCTTAATCAAACCATGATGAAAAAGAGAATTTTCATTGCCTTCTTTTTTTATTTGAAACTTATGTGACATTTTCCCTACACTTCTGTATAAATAAAAAGGCAATTCAAGTGACCTCTTACCCACAAAATGCAGCATAAGTCTGAGATGATAGGAGTAGACCATGTGAAACCATCCTTCACAGGTAAAATACTTCTGGGTGATCATCAACAGCTTTGAATAATTGTCCTTCATGAAACACCTAGGGATAGCAGTTGTCAAATCAATTTCACTTTGTTCTGGTTTGATGAACTCTTTGCAGTCTTGCATTGTGAATTTGATGCTTTTAAGCCACTATTCCCCTCCTCTAAGGATTCCTGTTGCTGATGAAATGTTGTCTGGTGTCACTGTAAGGTTCATAATTCCCACTTTTGAAGTTGTTCCTATGAAGCTGTTAGCAAAATCTTTGGAAACTTGTAGATGAAAACCCTGCAAACTTTGAAAAAATTGCAAGAAACCAGTTCTTCTAAAAACCTCCATGGTAGTTGGGTCTTGATTGAGAAAATTCATGTCCATTGGCTCATACATGTGGCAATGACCACCTTTTTCTTTTTTCTTCCTTGTAGTCATGGGTGCTTTATATTTTCACAGCCTTGCTTGCTTGATGACACTTGCAAAGTTAAAATCTGCCAGAAATCTACTTGGCTCGATGAAGCGGCTCTCCAGAGATCCAATTACATGCAAAGATAAAGCGGAATATGACAAAAGGGCTAATTGGGGTAAGGTTTTATGGTTTAAATGATAGCTTCATGCTTTAATCATGACACATGCATGCCCAAAAGGGTAATGATGACCTCAGACACAGCTATGTACCTTTGAATTAACCATAACATACTCAAATGACCACCACCCTAACTCCTCCAATCATGGAATGAAATTTCATATCAAATTTTACAAGACAGGTAAGAAAACAGATTTTTGTAGCGTAGTTGGTTTAACCTCTGACATTTTCGCTATGAAACTATTAGGCAGTTTCGTAGCGAAAACTGTTGTTTTACTATATAAAATGCAATGAAAATTTGAAGAACTAACACAAGTGCCCTTTTTGAATTTAAATGCATGGGGAATGAAAACTGACACCATATGAGGACTGATGGGACATGACATGACATAAATGGAGGTGACCTTGAACCTTAGGATAGGTTAAACATTTAAAAAATGAAATTTTCATATACCAACTTGAAAAGGTTTAAGGAGATCTTATCCTTTTGATGAGTGAACTGTATGACCATGTCAAGTAATGTTTCACAATTTATGAGTGATAATAGTGGCTCCACTTGGGATGGTGTGCCCCTGTGGTACACCAAAGAACCTGTGGTTCTAGTGCCATCCATATTTTTGGAAATAAAAGAACTTTGAAATTTTCCAAGCCTTCTTCAAACTCTAATGGCCTTCACCTCGGACTCAAGTTTGATGATCAACTTGTCTTTTTTAGCAGAAAAGCATAATAAAATGGAATATATACAATGGAGTGAAAAATCAATAGAATTTAAGAGGAATAGTGCTTTAGAAACCTGCCATTAATAGGCCCTCCAACAAAAGGTTGTCCATCCATCTCCTGCAATAGATAAGTGTTGTTTCCATGGAATGCAGATACTATGAATGGTCCTTTCTAGATATTCTCAAACTTACCATGTTTCCCCTTTTCTTCAAGTCTGGCCTCCCACTTCAACACCACATCTTGAATCTGAAAATTTTCCTCTTTGACCTTTTTGTCAAATGTCTTCTTTATTCTATTTTGTGACCGATGATGGTTGTTATATACCTCCTCCATTTTTTCCTGCAAAGCTATAAGATGGTTTATTCTCCTCTAAATAGCATTAGGCTCCTCCTCTAGTCCTTGTAGCAATTTCATAATAGGAAATCCCAAGGATGTGGGAAAAATGGCTTAAGCTGCATACACTAACTCATAAGGTGAAGTACCAATTGACCTTTTTGTACATACTCTATCATCCCACAAAGCATACTTCAGCTTCAAATGTCATGATCTTTTGTTTTCCTACAACACCTTCTTAATAATTCTCACAATGCTTTTGTTAGAAGATTCAGCAAGACCATTACCCTGTGGGTAATAAGCAGTAGAGTGTCCAAGTGTAATGTGATACTGATGAAAAAATCTAATCAACCTTTTGGATTTTAAATCATATTAATTATCAGTAATAATCTTCATAGGATAGCCAAACTTGGACAATATATTATTCTCTAAGAACTGGATGATGACTGAGTCATTCTCCTGCCTTGTTGAGATTGCTTCAATCCACTTGGTGAAATAATATGTTTCTTTTAGGATCCAACGATACTTCCCTGAAGATGATGGGTGTATTTCACCAATAAAATCTAGCCCCCACTACTGGAAAGGTGCCTCCACATAAATTGGCATCAAGGGTAAAGGAACTAGCTTTTTCTAACCATAAAAAATCTAGAATTCATGGCAGGCAACTATCTTCTTGTAGACATCCTTGAACATGGTGGGCCAGTAGTACCCTGCTCTGAGAATTTTGTTTGTTGTGGCCTTCCAATAGTGATGACCTCCACAATCTCTTTTATGAAACTCTTCAATCACTTTTTTAGCTTCCTCTTCTAGAAAACAATTCAAAAGAATGCCACTAGTATCTTTCTAGTACATATTTTTATCTATAATGCAATACCTCAGAGATTTCAGCTTCAAAATCCTTGCTTTAGATTTAGTCAATTCTGCAGGAGGTCTATGATGATGTAATACAAATACAATTTCTCTATACTAGTCAAATAGAATGTATTTCTCTTCAATAGGAATCATCTCTTCATCTTCATCTGATAATTCTGAAATTTCTGCAATAAAATTCATATCAAGACTGTCAAAATTGGATTGTGCCATCACCTTTGCTAGCCCCTATCCTTTCACTAATTTTGTAGGTCTGGTTTCTATATCATACTCCAGCAAATTAAATATCCACTTCCCTCACTTACCATCAGGATTATCTTCAGTCAAGATGTCCTTTACCACAGTGTTAGGCACAAATGCTATGACATGAGAATGAAGAATATAGATTCTGAAGTCTTTAATGTCTTTGACCGAAGCATATGCCTATTTTTCTAAAATATTGTATTTCAGCTCTGAATTAGCAAGAGTTCTGCTAAATAATGAAATGGGCTGCTTTGTACCTTGCTGTCCTTTCTGTAGTAAAACTCCAACAATGGTGTTTTCTGATGCAAATGTAAAAAATAGAAATTCTTTTGAAAAATATGGGCTAATCAATACTAGGGCTTGAGTGAGTACTTTCTTAATTTCTTCAAATGACTACTTTGCTTCAACTGTCCATTTAATATCAGCTCCTTTCTTTAGCATATTAGTTATATCTTTGACAATCTCAGCAAAGTTGGGGATAAACCTTATAACAAAATTCTCTCTCCCAAGGAAAGACTGAATTTCCTTTTTGTTCCTTGGAAAATCAACTTTTGGAATGGTATTGACTCCATTTGGATCAATATTTACCCCATATTTTGATATAATATGCCCAAGAAACTTTCCAGAGGTTAAAGAAAAAATACTTTTAATGGGATTAAGAGAAATACCAAATCTTCTACACTTCAGCAGAACTTTCTCCAGATGCTTCAAATGGTCTTCTTCTCTTCTTGAGAATACATTTATGTCATCCAAATAGACAACCACCAGCTTATCCTTCTCCTTAGCAAAGGCAATATCCATTGATCTTTGAAAGGTCGCTCCTGCATTCTTCAAACCAAAGGGCATCTTGGCATACATGAATTTCCCCCATGGTGTGGTAAAAGCAGTTTCCTCCTAGTCTTATTGGTGCACTAATATATGATTATATCCTGAAAAAATATCTAGCATAGACATACTTTGGGAACCAAAAATATTCTGCATAATTTGATCCATGTTAGGTAGAGGGTAATTGTCTTTCAGATAAGACTTGTTCAAGTTTATGAAATCAATACAAATTCTGATCTCTCCACTCTTTTTCCTAACTGGTACCAAGTTAGCAAGCCATTTTGAGAATCTGATAGGAACAATAATTTTTGCATCAAATAGCTTCTTAATTTCCTTCTCAATTAGAGGCATGAGCAGTGGATTAATCCTTCTCAACTTCTATTTGAAAGGTGTCTCATTTTCTTTAATAGGAATGGTATGTTGAATAATAGTAGGATCATATTTCTTCAAATCAGCATAACTCCATGCAAAAACATCAATGAACTTTTTCATCATCTCAATATATTTTTGTTTCATGTTTACGGAAAGAAACTTAGAAAGATTTATAATTTTAGGCATTGCTACTATACCAATATTACAACTCTCTACCTCTTCATCATCAGCATACATTCTAGGAGATTTGAACACATCATTTTGGTCAAAAATATTTTCAAGTGGAATAATACCCTTGGGTATACAATTATTCTTCAGCTGCAAAACTTCAGAATTACCCTTAGTTTCAGCAAGCATGTTTTATTGATCTACTTGTGTGATTTCAAACTCCTCTTTCAACTCATCTTCAAACACTTGCCAATGTATGATATTTTTTGGGATAGTAGGCCTATGATGAAATTCAACCTCATACTTTTTAGTGGAATGTACAGGGATAAAAAAAAAAACTTGTAGAAACAACTATGGAATCAACTACTGAGTTTTGATCCCTAGTTTTCACAATAGATGAATATTCTTGAAATTTTCCCAACATATACATGATCAAATTTCTTTAAGATCTCATCCTTACATCCTTGGTTTGATATATTCCTTCAACTTGTTTAATTACCAATTCAGAATCTCCACAAACTAAAATTTTTTGGGCACCCAATCTTTTCAAAATTTATAAACCCAAAAACAGAGATTCATATTCAGCCATATTGTTTGTGTAGTCAAAGTTCAGTTTGAAAGAAAAGAACTTACTTTCATCATCAGGATTTGGGATTCAAATGCCTACTCCATCCCCCTCTCTTCTAGCTGATCCATCAAAGTAAAAAATCCACCATCCCTCTACCTTTTCTTCAATGATTTCCTGATTTTCAGCTTGTTGATTTTCAACCTCTTGAATTTTTGCTTTCCTTTCATCTTTTGCTTCATCAGTTAGCTCATTGAAAATAATTGCTTATCCTAATTCAGTTTCAACAGCATAAATTGGGAAATTTTGAGGTTTATCCTTACTACTTACCATATAAGTCATCCTTGTCTCTTTGTAGAATCTTCTTTGCTCACCAAAAACATGAATGGTGGCATATGTCAAGTCCATATGCATGGTGCCTTTGATTTTTGCTGCCCAAGATCTGGATAAGAGCATGCAAAATTTGGGTGGAATGTTTGCTACCACAATGTCCATTACCATTGTCTTGGCAGGGACCTTTTTTAAGGCCAACAACAACATATTTTATCAATTCAATGCATTGAAATATTTTTGAATCAAAAGAAAACAAATCCTTGTATGGCCTAGTTATTTCCAATCCCATCCTCTCCATAATAACATTAGGCATGAGGTTATGAGAAGCCCCTGAATCCAACATGGAATTGTGTAAGGTCATGTCATTGATACTAAGGCTGACATAGAAAGGAGGTACTTCTTCATTCTGCTCATCTTCCAATATTGGTCCCAAATAGATGGAAGGATGGTCTTCTTGTACATTTAGGATGTTTGTAGCTCTAGGTTGAGAATTTAACATTTTCACAATTTTACTTCTGTACTCATTCACCTTAAGAATTTCTCCAAAAGGGACTGGGATCTTGATTTTGGAAATCTCATTTTCCAAAATGAAAATAGAAGTAATCTTTTCAATTTCTTTTACAGGAGGAGGAGGTGGTGGATATTTTCTAACCTTAGCTGCTTTAGGGGAATATTTCTTGGGTTGTGTTTTATTTGTAGTAATAGGGACATTTCTGTTTCTAAGGTTGTATTGCTTCTGCATCTCAAAGAATGCATGTTGATAACCCTTAAGGTAGTCAGATGGTTCCTTACCCTTTTTTACATCATGAGCAGACTCATCATGTTATTCTTTAGTAAAAAACATTCCATACATGTTTTCATCTAGGCAATGAATTGAGTCTTCTTGAATTTCAGGCTAAGTTTCATCTTCATCAATTAATTTTTGCTAAAAAGGAGGCCTCACTTGAGGTTTAGGCTGATTTATGTTTTCCCTTGGTCTTTGCTGATTTTGAGGCCTTCTAAACTATTAGTTTCTAAATTTTGGCTCATGTTGTGTAGGAGGTGCAGAAGTGTTGCCCAAGGCAAGCCTATCCATGAGTTTTTCCATTGTCTTCATCATGGAATCAAACTTATCATCGTAGGTGGAAGGCTTATCTTCTTATTTCAATGTTTTTTTTTCCCATCTTGGATTTCTTGGCTGCTACCATATTCACTTCCACTTTCACAACATCATTCTACATTTTTTCTAGTGAAGGGGATTCTCTTTCTCTAAGTAGGATAGAGAATTCATAGTCAAATGCCTCAACATAGTGCAATTGAGCAGCTCCTGCTGGAGGTTTAAGATGAGAAGGTATAGAATCATAGAATTTATTAAATCTCTTGGAGAAATTTTGGACAGTTTCATCTACAGCTATTTTCAGACTATTGTACTCAGTGAGTGCTTATACAAGGTTTTTTCTATTTCCCCATTTTCTCAAGAAGCTATCCTCAAACTCATTCCAATGATGCAACCTTCCTAGAGCTAATGCTCTACACCATTTGTTGACTTCACCAGTGAAACTCTGAGCAAATAGTCTCATTTTGACATCTTCATGGTCAACCTCCTCTCTATCTATAAAGTCATTGAATTGGTCTACATGTTCTTTAGTTGTAATTTCTTCATCACTTCCCCAAGTTTTGATTCTATCAGTGTATTTACTTGGGAGGGAATTAAGGACAGTTGGGAGAAAAAGTGTAGCATACCTAGCAGGTGTAGCAGCAGGTGGAGATGGAACATTTCCAGTCATGATGACAGGGACTGTGGTACTTTTAGGGACAACAGTAGTAGAAGAAGAATTGTTAGGAGGTGGTGCAGTTGGTCTTTGTAGTCTAGTTACAAATGAGCTCCATTCACACACACAACATAGGAAAACACAATCATTTCACCACTAAAGGAAGTCAGAGCATAATATTATGAATTCTAAGTAATTAGAGATGAAATATACTTCAAGTGATTAAACATGAGATACAGATCAATAATACATCAAAAACCTCATGAGAATCTCAGGTCTAGAAGTGGAATGTCACTTTGTATTATTGATAATGGTAAAAAACATACAAGCAACAATTTGGTGTAAATATTCTCCAACCCCCTTTGATTCTTCAATATTTTATCTATAAATAGACATTATTTACAATATGGATGATCTACCTAGTGACTAGATCCTTGAATTCTACTCTGACACCTATCACAATTGAAATCACTAACTTAAAATAGAAAACTGACAATTATCCTTAAAGAAAACAAAATCCTAGTAGGACTGTATCTCTTATTTATTACATTACTTTATCCTATCTATGAAACAGTTACATAATGGTTACATCATGAATGACACATGCTCGAAGGACAAATCATCAAGTTCACCATCACTTTACATATTTAAAGCAACCCTATATTTGTGGAACATAACCCTGCTTTTTAGGAATGGATGACCTTCATATTTAACGTTGTTTGACTGAAGAGATGGCTGCATGGAATTCCTTTCATGTCATAAATATCTTATAATCAGGTCCACTAACATGCTGGAGGTCTCCAGTTGGAAAAAATTCTGTTAAGATGCTCAAAATCCTTCAACAATTGCTCACTACGAAAACAGGGTAGTTTCGTAGTGAGTTTTAGTAGCATCAAAAAAATGGATTTTCCATCAATCTTCTTGACTTCTTTGCTATTAAAACATCTTTAGTATGCCATGAAACTTTACAAACCATCAATATCCCTCCTAAAAACATGCCAAAACTGATTTTAAAATCAAAAAAGCATCTACAAGAATTTTCGTAGTGTATTTTTGGCCTCAAGCCTGAGGTAAGCTACAAAAATGTGTAAAAAACCAGAAAATGCTATTTTCAAGATGGTCTTCAAAAACTGTTCTCCACCTAAAAAATTTGGGTTTTCTGCATGTTATGAACCTCCTAAAACATATTTCATCATACCTTATTACTCATGTGGTGTTTCCTCCTCATTTACAATCAGTTGACTAATGGGCTCCTCTACCACTGTCATTTTCAATCCTTTCTTTTCCAACTCCAGATGAATTAGATCCAATTACTCCTGAAGGTATTTCACTTTGTCCTTTAATTCCTTGTTCTTGTATTGCAAGTGCAAGTTTATATTTTTGATGTGTTTGACCTCTCCTCTCAGTGGCTAAGTCCACTTTATCAACTTTTCTGTATTTTCCGAGGTCTTTGAAACACTGGTGACTTGATCTTCCCATATTTTTCTCATTTGCTCAAACTGAAATTTCTCAACTTTGTGTTTCTTTGTGTCTTTCTTCAAAATTTATATATCCTCCCCTACCACCTTCAACTGCTCTTTAATGGTTTCAATTTCTGATTTTTCACTAATTTTCTCTTTACCCTTTCTTTTTTTGATAACCAGCTCCTCTTTTGCAGGTGAAGACAGATCTATGATTCTTGGTGGCTGAGGAGTTTCATTTATCTTCTCAGTCTCTTTGTTGCTTTCCATGACCTTTCTTGCATGTCTGGTCATAGGCTTTCTAGGTTGAAACATGAAACCAGCATCATCACCTGCAAACCCTATTTTTTTAGTTTTCTTATCTTTCTTCAGCTTTCTTCCTCCATCTCCAATGTCTTCAGCTTGGAAAATGGGAGTTTCTTCAATGTCAATTGCAAGCAAGATGTCCTCTAAGTTTCCTTTAGCCACTGTTTGGGTCCTAGTAACTCTCTTGTTGCTTTGTCTGCTGACTGTCTGCTTTTGTTTTACAGGTGTTGTTTTAGGTGTGTCATTATTCTGCAAAGGCTATGCCTCCATGATCACTGGTTCTGGAGGAGATGATCTATTCCCTTCTTTAACTTCCTCTGCCACAGTTGATGATGAAATTTTTCTAGGTTTGGAGGCTCTCTTAGGAGTGACAACATCAATTTCATAACCACTCATGAATAGAAATGAATTCCAATCTCTGTCTAGTCTCTTCAATTCCTCTAACACCATTATCTTAAAAATTGCAAGTAGCCATTTATTCTAAAAATCTCCATGGCAATTGGGTCGTCATTAAAAAAATTCATGTCCATGGGCTCATACCTGTGGAAATGACCACCTTTGTTTGTTTTCTTCCTTGTAGCCATGGGTGCTTTATATATTCACAGCCTCGCTTTCTTGATGACACCTGCAAATTTTAAATCTGCCAGTAACCTGCTTGGCTCGATGAAGCAGCTCTCCAAAGATCCAATTACATGCAAAGATAAAGTAGAATATGACAAAAGGGCTAATTGGGGTAAGGTTTTATGGTTTAAATGATAACTTCATGCTTTAATCATGACACATGCATGCCCAAAAGGGTAATGATGACCTCAGACATGGCTATGTACCTTTATATTAACCATAACAAACTCGACTAACCACCACCTTAACTCCTCCAATCATGGAATGAAATTTCATATCTAATTTTACAAGACAGGTAAAAAAATATATTTTCATAGTGTAGTTGGTTTAACCTCTGAAAATTCCACTACGAAACTATTACGTAGTTTCATAGTGAAAACTGTTGTTTTGTTGTATAAAATATTGCGAAAATTTGAAAAACTGACACAAGCGCCCTTCTTTAATTTAAATGCATGGGGAATGAAAACTGACACCATATGAGGATTGATGGGACATGACATGACAAAAATGGAGCTGACCTTGAACCTTAGGATAGGTTAAACATGTAAAAAATGAAATTTTCCTATACCAACTTGAAAAGGTTTAAGGAGACCTTATCCTTTTGATCAGTGAACTGTATGACCATGTCAAGTAATGTTTCACAATTTTATGAGTGATAACACCTTCTATCGGGTATCCTATATTTGGGTCACAGTTTCCTCCATCTTCCCCTCCTCCTTTTGCAGGAGGAAACCTATTGTTGTTATATCTAAAATTATTAACCGGCCTCATTATAGTCCTCCTTATCTTGGAATGGCTCCCAGTGTTTGGAAACCTGCTTTTCCCATTCAACCTGGTTCATATTGGGACCGATTGTTGAATCATTAACCTACACCATCTTCTCAAATTTCTATCCATTCATCAACATCCCGAAAAGCTCTAATACATGTGAGCCAACCTTTACATGTTGTCATTGCATCACAACCTTTTCCATTGGTATCTGGTATTTCCCAAGTCCCACTTACCCAGCCAATACAAGGTACCTCACATTCTCAACCACTTGGACAGGGTACTCCTCAAGTTTAAATAGGAAAAATTATTCATAATATGGTGCAATCCCAATTGAACCCATATTATCATGGGACAATACAGACCCCCATTGGGAAACAATCCAAAACCAACCTTCCTAACAACTTTATTGTCACCCTAGTGCTGGGAAACAAGGCCACATGTATACTGGTTATCATAGTCCTCATTATCCCAGTACCTAGGCTCCTTATTTATATAACCCCCCTTATATGGGAATGTAAGTGCCTAGTGCTAAAGCCATTCCTTCATATCCAGGTCATCCTCCTATGGACTTTAATATATAGTTTCCTTTTGTGGCTACTCTTGAATTACTAGACTTAACTCGACTCACTAATGACCCCATCACTCATTTGCTATGGTGACCTATTATTACCACTAAATTTCCTTCGAACATCCAACAAGTCAATGGGAACCCAAGAGAAGACCTGTCAATGCATGTTGTGACTTATCACCTATGGTGTTCTTTGAACTCCCTTAATGATGATTCCATTTGAATTTTTCTTTTCCAACGAACACTTACAGGTACCACAACTAAATGGTATATTGAGTTACCTAGAGATTCATTCCATGATTTCATCACTTTAGCCACCACCTTCCTCGCACATTTCTAGTTACCCATCAGATATGAAATTGGAACAAAACTATTGAGCAATTTCAAACAATAATATGGGGCATGCAGTGGACATATATATGGTTATGCTGCCATGCAAAAGATATTATACGTTGGTTACTTTTGGCACACTATCATTCGCGACTGCATAGTTTTTGTCCTATAGTGTCATCATATGCCAGATCTACAATCACAAGATCTATGCTCTACCTAATCTTGTGCATCCCATCGTCATTGTTGGTCCCTTTAGAAAATAGGGCATTGAATTTGTGACATGTAACCCTCAATTGTATTATCGTTTGGTAAATTTTTAGATTGTGAGATTAAACACATAAAGTAACATCAAAACCACTTTTAAGTCTAAAATCTAGCCCTTCTAAACTCATAGAGGGATCTCTCTTTAAGATTTAGCTTTGTTTTCTGTAAATTTTAGGCTTGCTGTTAGGTCCCTATATTACTAGTATAGTCCCTTATTATTGTTACTGTAACCCCTTTATTGTCATTATTGTACCCTTGTAACCCCCATATTGTTATTATTGTGCCCTTAAATTATTATTGTTAGGTTGGCTAGGATTACATTATGGCCCCATGGACTCCTATATATACAAAGGAGGTTTTGTAATTTGAATCATCCAAGAATTGTTCATTTATGTAATGTATTGGAGGTTTACCCCTCGAAGTGGTTTATTTATAAGGCGTTGATATCTCTTTTCTTCTATTTTAAAAGCTGGTTTCACAACATTTGGTATCAGAGCTTTGGATTCTAGGGTTTCGCTGCTCCAAACAGTTCATCGTGACATTTTCACTATAACGTTTTTTCTACAAAGGTTCAGAAGCTGAAATTTTTAGGGTGCGAAGCCAAAATCCTAAGGAACATCATCGTAAAATTTTCAAGCTTCATTCGCAATATTTTCGGAGATATGATCTGTGGAAGGTAGGACTTTTTGCAGGCTCATGAATTTCACTTAAACAAGTCATCGCGACATTTTCGCTATAACGTTTTTTCTACGAAGTTTCAAAAGCTGAAATTTTAATAGTGTGAAGCCAAGATCTTGAGGAACTTCTTCGCAAAATTTCAGATCTTGTTCCGCAATATTTTCGGAGATATGATTTGTGGAAGTTAGGTCTTTTTCAGGCTCCCTAATTTCATCTCAAAGAGGTGATCGTGGGAAAATATTCATAACTCTCTCTCTCTGAGCATCGGATTGGAATTCTGTAAAAAATGGCTAGAAGCACACAGACTATAGTTTCCTGTCTATAAAGTGAAGATCCAAAGGAGCAACCAGTGACACGTGGAAATTCATACAATTTCGCTCTACTGAACTAGTCCATAATTAGGTCATTGTGGGACATTGGACATAAATTTGCCTTGAAGAATCCAAATCAAGTTAGACCTGTGGCATTTGAAAGAAGCTTTAGAGGACTAATATAGGGCCAAATTTTAGATATTAAGGATCTTCAATTATATAGATAATTCAATTTGAATATAGAGCTCTACAAAAGAAAGTAAAAGGTGTGTATTTGTTTTTTTTGAATATCATAAGTCTTGTTTGAAGAATCAAGTTGAATTGATTCCAAGGGCATATTGTAGAATAGATATCAGTATTGGTTTCTAAAATGACCCCTAAAAATAATTCAACACCCATTAAGCCTTTAGAAGGCTCTACTATGACCCATGAAGACGAAGAATGGCAACATGACATATCAAAATTACAAGAGCAAGTGCAACAAATTTCGCTCTCACAAAGAGCAACAAAAAATGACATGGAAGTTTTGAAGAAAGGTGTGGAAACTAAGATGGATAGTTTGAAGAAATATGTGGAATCTAATATAGATGGCATGGAATCTAAGATGGATGACAAGGAAGCTAAAATGGAAAACATGAAGAATGATCTAAAAGCAGACATGGAAGGTTTGACAAAGTTGATACTAGAAATGTTTCCTAATGGTGAAAAGATAGTAGAGGAAACTTATGATGAGAACAAAATAAATGTTAATCGTGATTTCATAAACTCTAATGTTGGAAGGAATAACCACCATATTCCAAAAATGGATATGAGGAAGTTTGATGGAAAGGATCCTGTAACATGGATACTACAAATGGAGCAATATTTTGATCTCCATAATGTGCAAAACACACAAAAGGTACATATTGCAACTTTACATTTAGAACAAAATACATTTGTATTGTATCGATGGCTTTGCTCCCGTAATAAAATTGTCACTTGGTCAATTTTTATGGAGGAAATTATAGCACATTATGAGGATACAAAGAGCAACACCTTCTTTAGCCAATTGATAAATCTCAAACAAAAGGGTTTAGTGGGGGAGCATATTGAGGACCTCCAAAAATTGAATATAAGGATAACTGATATTCCAGAGTAATACAGGATTGATCTCTTCATAGGTACTTTAAAGGATAACATCCAACATGAAGTTCGTGTTTTGGAACCTAATTCATTGGAGAAGGCATTCAGGTTGGCAAGAAAAATTGAATGTAAAATTATGGCGACAAGGAAGCCTACCACTCACTACTATAAAGAAGGAAGTGTTGCTACGCCTAGATTTCCACAACCTACAAGGTTGACACCACAACAATTGGAAGAAAAAAGAGAAAAAGGGCTTTGCTACAGTTGTGATAGCAAATACACTAAAGGTCATAAGTGTGTTGAGAAGAAATTATTTTACATAAATTGTGAAGAGGAAGAAGAAAATGAACAAGAAGAGGATATACACCAAGAACCAGCCCTAGAAGAGGAAGAAATGAATCCGACCATATCGTGTAATGCATTGGCAGGAATTACCACTCCTCAAACTCTCAAGATAGAAGGAAATATCAAGAAGAAAAAGGTAATAGTGTTGATTGATTCGGGTAGTACCCATAATTTTATTCATTGTAAGGTAGCCAAGGAATTGAATTGTTTCATATACCCAACACCAGAATGTCAAGTGATGGTTGCAAATGGAGGAACTATAAATTTCTCTGGAAAATGCCATAATATCAAGCTAACCATGGGGGAATATGTATTTAATATTCCAATTCTTTCCATTCCTATGGGAGGTGTTGATGTTGTACTAGGAGTACAATGGTTACAATCTTTGGGGACGGTAGCTTTTAATTTTCAAGAACTTTTCTTGAAATTTTTTTCAGAAGGAAAGGAAGTTGAATTACGAGGTATTGTAGGGAAGCTAGGAAGGATAATAAGCTCTAATGTCATGAAAAATCTTCTAAAGAAATAACAACAAGGCGTAATTGCACAATTATGCTCACTAGAAGTTCCAACATTAAAATCATCTATTTCTGTAGATCTCCAACAAGTCTTGGACAATCATTCCAAGGTGTTTGAAACTCCCAAAGGACTCCCACCTATTCGTGATCATGATCATGCTATTCATTTGATTCCAGGAAGTGTTCCTCTAAACATCAGGCCTTATAGATATCCTTACTTCCAAAAGAGCGAAATTGAACGCATGATTGCAGAAATGTTAGAGGCAGGTATAATTCAACCTAGTCAAAGTTCTTTCTCTGCTCCTGTAGTATTGGTATACAAGAAGGATGGATCATGGCGAATGTGTCCGGATTATAGGGAGCTCAATAAGCTCACCATTAAAGATAAATTTCCCATTCCTGTGATTGATGAATTATTGGATGAATTGCATGGAGCAATTTATTTTACAAAGTTGGATCTTCGTTCAGGATATCATCAAATTAGAATGAAGACTGAAGATATTCCAAAAACAACATTTCGAACTCATGAGGGTCATTATGAATTTTTGGTCATGCCTTTGGCCTTACCAATGCACCTTCTACATTTCAAGGGTTGATGAATTCCATTTTCAAACCCTTCCTTAGAAAATTTGTGCTAGTATTTTTTGATGATATACTAATCTACAGTAGGTCTTGGAAGGATCATGTTGAACATGTTGACAGGGTGCTCAAACTATTACAGGAGAAAAAATTATATGTAAAAACATCCAAATTTTTATTTGGAGTACAAGAGGTGGAATATATGGGTCATATTGTATCTCACAAGGGTGTTAAGGTAGACCCTAAAAAAATTAAAGCCATTAAGGAATGGAAAGTCCCCACAACCATAAAGCAGTTGCAAGGATTTCTCAGGTTAACAGGGTATTATCGCAAGTTTGTTAAGAATTATGGGAGAATAGTAGTGTTGTGTAACCAGCTCCAAAGAGAGAAGAAAAGAGATATTCACGCCTTAGAAATGAGCCACTTCGAGGGGGCAACCTCCAATACATTACATGAATGAACAATTCTTGGATGATACAATTTACACAACCTCCTTTCTATATATAGGAGTCCATGGGGCCATAATGTAATCCTAGTGGGCCACAATGTAATCCTAGCCGACCTAACAATAATAATTTAAGGGCACAATAATAACAAAATGGGGGTTACAAGGGTACAATAATAACAATAAGGGGTTTACACTAACAATAATACGGTACTATACTAGTAATATAGGGACCTAACATGCCCCTCTCCTTCAAAAAAGCATTGTCCTCAACGCTTGAGTAGCTCTGGGTGCTTCTGTATAAATTTTTCATCCTCCCATGTAGAATCTTCAGTGTATAAATTCTTCCACTTGATGAGATACTCTGAAATTGATCGATTCCGTAGTTGTCGAGTTCTTGTTTCCATGACCGCTTCTGGTTCCAATATGATTTTTCCTTCCTCATCAAGTTCCGGCAATATTGTTTGAACTGGAAGATTTTCTCCTATAACCTTCTTTAAGCATGAAACATGGAAAACTGGATGTACTCGCGAAGAAGCAGGAAGCTCCAATTTGTATGCCATAGTACCAATCTTTTGCAACACCTTGTAAGGACCATAGTACTTTGGCGATAATTTATTATCCTTCTTAGCTTGCTTGAAGGACATTTGTTTATATGGTTGTAGCCGTAAAAATACCCAATCTCCTACATCAAAACTTCTCTCGCTGCGATGTTGATCTGCCTGTTGTTTCATTCGATTTTGTGCCAAATTCAGGTTATCCTTTAAGAGTTGGAGAACTTCTTGCCGATGCTCGACGTGATCTTCCACTGCTTGAACCTTCGAATTTTCCCTTAAAGATGATGTGATCGATGGTGGATGATATCCATAAAGTGCCATAAATGGGGTCATTTTTGCTGCAGTATGGAAGGAAGTGTTATACCACCATTCAGCGAGAGGTAACCACTTGACCCATTGTGTTTGTTTATCAAATACAAAACAACTAAGATATCCTTCCAAACATTTATTTACTATCTCAGTTTGACCATCAGATTGAGGATGATAAGATGAGCTATGAGCTAATTGAGTACCCAACAAGAAAATAACTCCGTCCAAAAATTTCCAGTAAAAATGGGATCTCTGTCGCTCACAATAACCCTTGGGCTTCCATGTAGCTTTTGAATTCTGTCCATAAATGTAGTAGCAATCGTACTTGCTTTAAATGGATGAGATAATGCACAAAAGTGTGCATACTTGGTAAGTCTATCAACTACCACCATGATGACACTCTTTCCTTCGTACTTAGGTAAACCTGTGATAAAATCCATTGAAATCTCCTCCCAACGTTGACTTGGAATGGATAAAGGTTGTAGAAGTCCCGGGGTCTTAATTGTCTCAACTTTATTCTGCTGGCAAACAAAAAATTCCGCCACAAAATTTTGAATATTAGATTTAAGGCCATCCCAAAAAAATTCTTTCTTCACCTCGTGGTAAGTTTTTAAAAATCCCGAGTGTCCTCCTAAAGGAGAAGTGTGCAATTCCAGAAGAATATTTTGTTTTAGTTGGGAATTCTTACAAAGATATAAGCGATCTTTGTACCATAAGGAATCATTTTTCCAACTAAATGTATCAGATGTACTAGGATCTTGCCGCAACTTTTGAATGAGTGTCCATACATCTTTGTCCTTCTTCCATTCATCTCTTGCTTCAGTTATCCAATCTGGTTGGATAATAGAAATGGCACAAAGCAATGCTTCCACCTCTTCATTATTTCTTGAGAGTGCATCCGCAACAACATTAAGCTTTCCTTTTTTGTAGATTATTTCAAAGTCATAACCCAACATCTTTGTGACCCATTTTTGCTGCTCTTCTGAAGATAGTCTTTGTTCCAAAAAGTGTTTAAGACTATCATGATCAGTTCTTACCTTGAAGTGTCTTCCCATTAGGTAAGTTCGCCATTTCTTTAGTGCATGTAGTATTGCTAACATTTCCTTCTCATAAATAGGTTTCTGTAAATACTTTCCTTTGATCGGACGACTTTCAAAAGCAATGGGTCTTCCTTCCTGCATTAAAACTGCACCAATTCCATTTCCTGAGGCATCACATTCCACAATAAAGGTTTTTGTGAAGTCAGGTGTAGCTAAGACCGGTGCTAGGCACATTGCCTCTTTAAGACGTTCAAAGGCCTTAGTTGCTTCAGGAGTCCATGAAAATGCATCTTTCTTCAATAATGTCGTTAGAGGTGCTGTTATTCTCCCATAATTCTTAACAAACTTGCGATAATACCCTGTTAACCCGAGAAATCCTCGCAACTTCTTTATGGTTGTGGGGACTTTCCATTCCTTAATGGCTTTAATTTTGTTAGGGTCTACTTTAACACCCCCGTGAGATACAATATGACCCAAATATTCCACCTCTTGTACTCCAAAGAAACATTTGGATTTTTTTGCATATAATTGTTTCTCCTGCAATAGTTTGAGCACCCTGTCAACATGTTCAACATGATCCTTCCAAGACCTGCTGTAGATTAGTATATCATCAAAAATACTAGCACAAATTTTCTAAGGAAGGGTTTGAAAATGGAATTCATCAACCCTTGAAATGTAGAAGGTGCATTGGTAAGGCCAAAAGGCATGACCAAAAAATTCATAATGACCCTCATGAGTTCGAAATGCTGTTTTTGGAATATCTTCAGTCTTCATTCTAATTTGATGATATCCTGAACGAAGATCCAACTTGGTAAAATAAATTGCTCCATGTAACTCATCCAATAATTCATCAATCACAGGAATGGGAAATTTATCTTTAATGGTGAGTTTATTGAGCTCCCTATAATCCGGACACATTCGCCATGATCCATCCTTCTTGTGTACCAATACTACAGGAGCAGAGAAAGAACTTTGACTAGGTTGAATTATACCCGCCTCTAACATTTCTGCAATCATACGTTCAATTTCACTCTTTTGGAAGTAAGGATATCTATAAGGCCTGATGTTTGGAGGAACACTTCCCGGAATCAAATGAATAGCATGATCATGATCACGAATAGGTGGGAGTCCTTTTGGAGTTTCAAACACCTTGGAATGATTGTCCAAGACTTGTTGGAGATCTGCAGAAATAGATGATTTTGATGTTGGAACTTCTAGTGAGCATAATTGTGCAATTACGCCTCGTTGTTCTTTCTTTAGAAGCTTTGTCATGCCATTAGAGCTTATTATCCTTCCTGGCTTCCCTTCAATACCCCGTAGTTCGACTTCCTTTCCTTTTGAAAAGAATTTCAAGAAAAGTTCTTGAAAATTAAAAGCTACCGTCCCTAAAGATTGTAACCATTGTACTCCTAGTACAACATCAGCACCTCCCATAGGAATGGAAAGCATTGGACTAGTCAACACATATTCCCCCATGGTTAGCTTTATGTTATGGCATTTTCCAGAGCAATTTATAGTTCCTCCATTTGCAACCATCACTTGACATTCTGGTGCTGGGTATAGCAAACAATTTAATTCCTTGGCTACCTTACAATGAATAAAATTATGGGTGCTACCCGAATCAATCAACACTATTACCTTTCTCTTCTTGATTTGTCCTTTTATCTTGAGAGTTTGAGGAGTGGTAATTCCTGCCAGTGCATTACACGATATGGTCAGATTCATTTCTTCCTCTTCTGGGGCTGGTTCCCGGTGTATATCCTCTTCTTGTTCATTTTCTTCTTCCTCTTCACAATCTATGTAAAATAATTTCTTCTCAGCACACTTATGACCTTTAGTGTATTTTCTATCACAACTGTAGCAAATCCCTTTTGCTCTTTTTTCTTCCAATTGTTGTGGTGTCAACCTCGTAGGTTGTGGAAATCTAGGAGTAGCAACACTTCCATCTTTATAGAAGTGAGTGGTAGGCTTCCTTGTCGCCATAATTTTACATTCAATTTTTCTTGCCAACCTGAATGCCTTCTCCAATGAATCAGGTTCCAAAACGCAAACTTCATGTTGAATGTTATCCTTTAAAGTGCCTATGAAGAGATCAATCCTGTGTTCCTCTGGAATATCAGTTACCCTTATATTCAATTTTTGGAAGTCCTCAATGTGCCGCCCCACTAAACCCTTTTGTTTGAGATTTATCAATTGGCTAAAGAAGGTGTTGCTCTTTGTATCCTCATAATGTGCTATCATTTCCTCCGTAAAAATCGACCAAGTGACAATTTTTTTATGGGAGCAAAGCCATCGATACCATACAAATGTATTTTGTTCTAAATGTAAAGTTGCAATGCGTACCTTTTGTGTGTTTTGCACGTTATGGAGATCAAAATATTGCTCCATCTGTAGTATCCATGTTACAGGATCCTTTCCATGAAACTTCCTCATATCCATTTTTGGAATATGGTGGTTCTTCCCACCAACATTCGAGTTTATGAAATCATGATTAACATTTATTTTGTTCTCATCATGAGGTTCTTCTTCTATATTTCCGCCATTAGGAATCATTTCTGGTTTTAAGCTTGTCATCAAGCCTTCCATGTATGCTTTTAGATCATTCTTCATGTTTTCTATGTTGTCTTTCATGTCATCCATCTTAGCTTCCATGCCCACTTCCATGCCATCCATCTTAGCTTCCATGTCATTCATCTTAGCTTCCACGCCATCCATCTTAGCTTGCACACCATCCATTTTAGCTTCCACGCCTTTCTTCAAACCTTCCATCTTTACTTCCACGCCATCCATCTTAGCTTCCATGCCTTTCTTCAAACCATCCATCTTTACTTCCACACCTTTCTTTAAAACTTCCATTTCATTGTTTTTTTCTCTTTGCGAGAGTGAAATTTGTTGCACTTGCTCTTGTAATTTTGATAGATCATGTTGCAATTCTTCATCTTCATGAGTCATAGTAGAGCCTTCTGAAGGCTTAATGGGTGTTGAATTATTTTTACAGTGCATCTTTTAGAACCCAATACTGATATCTATTCTACAATATGCCCTTGGAATCAATTCAAATTGATTCTTCAAACAAGGCTTATGCAATTCGGAAAAAAAATACACACCTTTTTCTTGCTTTTGAGGAGCTCGATATTGAAATTGGATTATCTTTGTGATTGCAACACTTCAATATCTGAAATTCAGCCGTTTAGTAGTAGATCTCTGAATTCTCTTTTGAATGCCACAGGTCTGACCTGATTTGGATTCTCCAAGACAAAGTTGTGTCCAATCTCCCACAATGACCTAATTATGGACTGGTTCAGTAGAGCGAAATTTTACGACTTTCCACGTGTCACTGTTTTTTCCTTTGTCTCTGAAATTGATAGCCAAGAAACTAAATTTTTTGTACTTGTGACCACTTTTTACGACACTCCAATCCGATGCCCAAAGAGAGAGTTATTGAACTTTTCCCACGATCACCTCTTTGAGATGCAATTCAGGAGCCCGAAAAAGCACTACCTTCCACAGATCATATCTCCAAAAATATTGTGAACCAAGCTCTCAAATGTTTAGACAATCTTCCTCGGGATTTCAGCTTAGCACCCTAAAAATTTTAGCTTCTGAAACTTCGTAGAAAAAAGTTATAGCGAAAATTCCACGATGACCTGTTTGGAGCAGCGAAACCCTAGAATCCAAAGCTCCGATACCAAATGTTGTGTAACCAGCTCCAAAAAGAGAAGAAAAGAGATATCAACGCCTTAGAAATGAGCCACTTCGAGGGGGAAACCTCCAATACATTACATAAATGAACAATTCTTGGATGATACAATTTACAAAACCTCCTTTCTATATATAGGAGTCCATGGGGCCATAATGTAATCCGAGTGGGCCACAATGTAATCCTAGCCGACCTAACAATAATAATTTAGGGGCACAATAATAACAGAATGGGGGTTACAAGGGTACAATAATAACAATAAAGGGGTTACACTAACAACAATAAGGTACTATACTAGTAATATAGGGACCTAACAAGTAGCACCTCTAACAACATTATTGAAGAAAGATGCATTTTCATGGACTCTTGAAGCAACTAAGGCCTTTGAACATCTTAAAGAGGCAATGTGCCTAGCATCAGTCTTAGCTATGCCAGACTTAAAAAAACCTTTATTGTGGAATGTGATGCCTCAGGAAATGGAATTGGTGTTGTTTTAATGCAAGAAGGAAGACCCATTTCTTTTGAAAATCTTCTAATTAAAGGAAAGTATTTACATAAACCTATTTATGAGAAGGAAATGTTAGCAATACTGCATGCACTAAAGAAATGGCGAACTTACCTAATGGGAAGACACTTCAAGGTAAAAACTGGTCATGATAGTCTTAAACTCTTTTTGGAACAAAGACTATCTTTAGAAGAGCAGCAAAAATGGGTCACAAAGATGTTGGGTTATGACTTTAAAATAATCTACAAAAAAAGGGAAGCTAAATGTTGTTGTAGATGCACTCTCAAGAAAGAATGAAGAGGTGGAAGCATTGCTTTGTGCCATTTCTATTATCCAAACAGATTGGATAACCAAAGCAAGAGATGAATGGAAGAAAGATGAAGAAGTGTGGAAACTCATTCAAAAGTTGCTGCAAGATCCTAGTACATCTGATACATTTAGTTGGAAAAATGATTCCTTATGGTACAAATATCGCTTATATCTTTGTAAGAATTCCCAACTAAAAAAAAATATTATTTTGGAATTGCACACTTCTCCTTTAGGAGGACACTCGGGTTTTTTAAAAGCTTACCACAAGGTGAAGAAAGAATTTTTTTGGGATGGAATTAAATCTGATATTCAAAAGTTTGTGGTGGAATGTTTGGTTTTCCAACAGAATAAAGTTGAGACAATTAAGACCCCAGGTCTTCTACAACCTTTATCCATTCCAAGTCAACGTTGGGAGGAAATTTCAATGGATTTTATCACAGGTTACCTAAGTCCGAAGGAAAGAGTGTCATCATGGTGGTAGTTGATAGACTTACCAAGTATGCACACTTTTGTGCATTATCTCATCCATTTAAAGAAAGAAAAATTTCTACTACATTTATTGACACAATTCAAAAGCTACATGGAAACCCAAGGGTTATTGTGAGCGACAGAGATTCCATTTTTACAGGAAATTTTTGGACAGATTTATTTTCTTGTTTGGGTACTCAAAAAGCTCATAGATCATCTTATCATCCTCAATCCGATGGTCAAACTGAGATAGTAAATAAATGTTTGGAATTATATTTTCGTTGTTTTGTATCTGAAAAAAAAAACACAATGGGTCAAGTGGTTACCTCTCACTGAATGGTGGTATAACACTTCCTTCCATACTGCAGCAAAAATGACCGCATTTATGGAACTTTATGGATATCATCCACCATCCATCACATCATATTTAAGAGAAAATTCAAAGATTCAAGCAATGGAATATCACATTGAGAATCAACAATAAGTTCATAAACTCTTAAAGGATAACCTGAATTTGGCACAAAATCGAATGAAACAACAGGAAGATCAACATCCCAGCGAGAGAATTTTTGATGTAGGAGACTGGGTATTTTTACGGCTACAACCATACAAAAAAATTTCCCTCAAGCAAGCTAATAAGGATAATAAATTATCGCCAAAGTACTATGGCCCTTACAAGGTGTTGCAAAAGATTGGTACTATGGCATACAAATTGGAGCTTCCTACTTCTTCGCGAGTACATCCAGTTTTCCATGTTTCATGCTTAAAGAAGGTTATAGGAGAAAATCTTCCAGTTCAAACAATATTGCCAGAACTTGATGAGGAATGAAAAATCATATTGGAACCAGAAGCGGTCATGGAAACAAGAACTCGACAACTACGGAATCGATCAATTTCAGAGTATCTCATCAAGTGGAAGAACTTACCCAGTGAAGATTCTACATGGGAGGATGAGAATTTTATACAGAAGCACCCAGAGCTACTCAAGCATTGAGGACAACACTTTTTTGAAGGAGAGGGGCATGTTAGGTCCCTATATTACTAGTATAGTCCCTTATTGTTGTTAGTGTAACCCCTTATTGTTATTATTGTACCCCTGTAACCCCCATATTGTTATTATTGTGCCCTTAAATTATTATTGTTAGGTCAGCTAGGATTACATTGTGGCCCCATGGACTCCTATATATACAAAGGAGGTTTTGTAATTTGAATCATCCAAGAATTGTTCATTTATGTAATGTATTGGAGGTTGCCCCCTCGAAGTGGCTTATTTATAAGGCGTTGATATCTCTTTTATTCTATTTTTGGAGCTGGTTTGACAACACTTGTTATGAATGTGCAATTGTTTCTTTGTTTGTAATTGATTTGATTGATTTGGTTGATTGAATTCTTTATACTTCCATTGGGCTATGGATTCTATAAAAGTAACTAGATCTGTTACAAGAGTTTCACAGGGAAAGATATGTGAACTAGTTGGATCTTTTAGAATTTAAAATTATATGGAACATAATAAAAAGAAATATTTGGTTGCAACTAAAGAAAAATTAAAAATTCCTTAGTTTGAATTCAAAAGAAAAAATTAAAATTATTTGCAGCCAGAATAGGGTGCATATTTCAACAAATCCTGATCGTCACAGTTTTTGTAATGCAATTAAACTTTAAGAAGGAACAATAAGGGAAACAATGAAATAACACATAAACAAAGAGAAGTACATCACAAATTTTTCCAACACATGAATCTTGTGAAAATTTACTTGTATTAATGATCAGTCCATCGATTGGAAAAAGTATAATAGCTTTGAGAAAATAATATTCAAAAATCAACCCAGAATACTTCGAAGTGTGAAGTATTTATAACAATATTTACAAAACTCCTATCTCAACCGACATGGTATATTTTAGTAATATTATAAAGAAATAATCTACTCTGCAAACTAATAGGATTGGTGGGAAACTGCAACAATAGGTGGCCCAGATCTAGAGGAAATTGTTACTGAGTTGGCATGTCTGTCTTTGCTGCGTTGGATGATCCTCTAACTGCATTTGGAGTTACCAATTAATCCATTAACTCGCACAATTGTTACCTTCCTAGAAATTTCATCTACCTCAGTATATTTTTCAAAGGTTGGTTTTACCACAAAGATGTGATTTAATTCATGTTGAATGTAAAAATCGTTTCCCATTACTTCCGGGAATGCTATGCCTGTCATACTACCCTTTATATTGGCGAATTTAGAACTATCTCTGGCTACTTCCTTTAGCTTCTTATTGTAATATTCTTGAGTAATTAATTTATCATTAATTACAAATACATTGGGTAATCCTTTTTGGTTCAATGCTTCAATTTTTCTGAAAAATATGTTAATTGTTATCACCAGTCCTTGGCATTTTTATTCTAATTGCATGATGAGGTTCCCTTTGGTTAGAACCTTCTTGACTTCTAAGATGGTTTCAGTCTTGTCATCAATTCCTAAGTCCTCCAAATCATATTTATTCTTTGAATTTGTGAATTTGATGATATTATATGCTTTAGTAGGCTTGTCACCCAACTTATATTTGATTTCTGTAATAGCTTCTATGGCTTTCTTTATCAGTTCCTTCTGCTCAAAAATGATTTGGATACATGACCAAATCTCATTCATGGAATTGAGAATGTCCATCCACATGATTTACTTGGCTTGGGCCAAAGTTTGGGCAATAGATGACTGTATTTATACTTTTTGTATCCTTTCTAGAAGCCTTCGGGATCTTTGTGCTTAAGCCAAATGTGAAGCTTCACTCCTAGTTTTCTGTTCCTGCAAATCTTTGACTTCCCCTTGCAGTTTATTTATCTTCTCTTCTTGTATTTACATGTTTAATATTTCCTTTTCAATTTTTCAACAACATCTGTAGTTTGGGCTGAAGGCATTGTTGATGTCGCAGCTCCTATAGTGGGGATTGCTATGAGGGGAACTGCATCCAATGGAACTATGGCCACATGTGGATTATTCTCTTTCTCTTTAATCATATTTTCCATTTTTGTCTCCATTTGTCTAATTTGGGAATTTTTCTCCATGATTAACTTTAGCATGTATCCCTTCTATGTCTTAGATTCTTCTTTGTATTTGGTCAGTGGATCTGTTGTTGCTGGCAACTTCACTTTTTTTATCAATGTTGCAATGTCATCGTTATTCTTCTTAATAAATTCTTCTGCAACCTTCACATTTTCTAGATCATAGCCCATATTAACAACCAAATATTCCAATGATTTGATCCTGGTATCTTTAGCCAGAGAAGAAATATTCTGCATATTTAGCTGAGATTAGATGTTAGAAAGTGACACCTGAAATTTTGACACATTCATGGTTGTATTAGTTAGAGTAGAACAAATTATCTCACTAGTTTGTTTAAGCATCTCCATTTGATCAATGGGATGAATGTCCTTGGTGTCAAAATCAAATTTTGTCTTTTTGTAGTCTACTGCTATCTTGGGATGTGGAATTTGAGCCTCAAGGAAGGCCATCTGCATCCTTAATTTTTTTGAATCAAAAGTTGATAGGAGTCTGCTCTGTGAACTGGTAGTCTACTTCCAGAACTGTGTGTAGGTTTTGTTCTTGAGAATCTCAGCCTTAAGATTGATTTATTTGTATCTGTCAAAGGTACTCTTCTCCTTTTATCCCTGAATAAAATTTGAAGTCTGAGTTGTATCTTGCCGACCCTGTGACACTGATGACAATGTCAGAGATGTAACACATTTGATGCCTGATTGTGATGAAGATTGTGTTTCTTTGATACTCATGGCATCTCATTTTTCTACATTCTTCTCTAAATCTATTTTAGAACTCATCTTGGTCCTCTTTCTGTACATGATCTTGAATTATTTACCTACACTATCCATCACTGAAGGTGACTCTTCTTCTCTTTTCCTTTTGCTTGCTTTCTCCTAAGGAGTAGGAGTCTATAAAGTTGAAGTATAAAACATTTGTTCTTCGGTTTCCTGCAAAGTATTCTCTATCCATGTCAATTGATTGACATATATTTCAATTTATAGCCTCTTTCTATTTGTATAAGGAGTATTTTTGTGTTCCATCCTTAATTTAGAAATTATGCCCAGAGGATCATATGACCATGTGAAACTTAGATTAAACTTAATCTCTTTGAGAAGCTTGTTTGCTTCTTCTCATGATGTCCTGTTGTTGCAAAAAAAAGAGCCAATTTGAGTTTTAATCTTGAATTGGGATTTCTTCTTGGCTGAAACAAAATGGATTTCATCAGAGTTGATCATTTGTCTTATGTATTCTAGGGAAAACAATTTCATTGGGAGGTGTTTGGGAAACTTGTATGGTGGCAATTCACACCTATACACCCTGATTTAAGTATAGTTTTGGTACAGGTACCAATCTCCTTTTTTTTCCTTCTCTGTCAAATGTAAATTATTCTTTATTTCCTCACTGATTCTCAGTTCTGGTCAGCATGTTCATCACTGGATGTATGAAATTATCAATGTATTGCTTGAATGCAAATTTATTTGAATCTTTCATTACCAGGGAAGTCCAAAATATTACAGATTGTTTAATCCCTTTCTCATCTAATTGTTGCATTGAAAATTTGAATCTATCTTCCTGATAATAGATAAACATATAAACCAAAATAGAAGTATACTTGAATAGTCCTTCAGTTGGTAACTTAATGAGTTTCTCATGTATACTATCAGCTAAGAACTGATTGAAATTGAAAATGATTGAAGGTTTGTGATTTGTAGAAAATATTGATAGGAAAACTAAGATCGGTTCATCTATCCATTGATCAGAGTAGTATCCTAATAGGCAGGATAACAAAAAAATTATTTTCTTAGCCTGATCTAGGAACATGGAAGAGGGATAAGGTGGATTATTCCTAGGTAATTGGGTGTTTTTAGGCAAAAATATGTTAAAAATATGTGCTATTTTAGAAAAATCCACCTTCTGATAGAGTTTAGTCAGGGTTTCTATGGAAAATGTAGTGTTGGTTTCTATAGGAAGGGCCTGCATCATCTAGTCAATGGTCTTAGAGGTAATGGTGAGTATAATGTCACCACTTGGGGCTATGATGGCTCTCTGGTTTGGCACATAGAAAGCTTAGAATTTTCTAACAAATTCATGGGAATGAAAGGTTTGGAGAAATATATAGTGAGGGGGATTGGACTCCTAGAGTCCAATTTCATTTTTCTTATCAACAAATATATCCTCGAACCAACAATAGAGTTCAAAAATATCAAACTCCCACTAAGTCTCGAAGATTTTATAGTCCCGGTCTACTAGAGGAATATGATCCAAGTCTACACAAGGGTGTACCATTGGGTTGACAGACTCTTCCAGGTTTTTCTTCATTGGAGGCATCATGTTAATGAGAAAATTTAAAGAAATAGGAGGGCATAATGAATGTTTAACATGAATTGCATGTTTGTCATAGATTGGAGTAGAATTAGGCTTTCTATCATGCTTGATCAGATGTTTGATCAATGGAAGAATAACCATGGCACATGAAATCTGGAAAACAAGGTGAATTGATGAAGTTTGTAGTAGGAAAGGTGAAAAATGGTGTCGCAATAGGGTTTTACGGTGAAGATGATTTTTTTGCTGGGGGTATGAGTTCATTGGAATTTCAAACGGTTACCCGAGGAACATTTATGGATTAACACTTATAGCCACGCGATAGGGGAACAATGGAGGAGAGCGCGTGGGAAGGGAGAGAAGGAAAGGAGGGTGGTAGGCCATTTTCAGAGGGGGTTCAGAGTGGTTAGTGGTATCATGAGGGGGGTGTGTGAAATGTTTTATAGGTGACCATCGCATGGGATTGATGGGGGTAAAACCGTCTTTTCGGACCCACCCCCTGGCGATAAAGGTAGGATGTCAAGGGGGGGCCGAAAAATGATATGGGTCATAGATTTGATCTGATGTTGATTGGTTCGCTGGAAAGTGCACATGCCTTAACCGAAAGCGACAAACACTTTTGTCATTTAATTTCCTTAATTTTATAGCAGAAAATTTGGATAAAATCATTAATGAACCAAAACATAAGGCAAAAAACACATTTTTCATAATCTTTTAAAACTTAGAATAAAATGCAATAATGAGCCTTTTGAAGTAGAATTAACCACATTTATCCTTTTGACTTCAAAATTTCTCCTAATATAAGACTAAGCTTTTTATTCATTCCTAAGTGTGCATTTGGACTTGCAAACCCTTATTTTACTTCTTTTGAAAAACAAAAAACCTACCCTATCCTATCCAATTATTGCTCCACTGATTCAACATAAACATTTGAATCAATATTATTTATCTATCTAACTAATAATTATCCAAGATTAAACATTTTGGCTAGCCTTATTCTCTAATCTAATTAACAAAAATTTAAACTTGTTTAACCATGATTAAGCTGTATGATCAAACAATGAGTAAGGATTGTAGCATTTTGAAAAAGGTGCACACAACCTTCATTTTGTTTAACAAAATAAAACTATCTTTCAAGTTGTGCCATTTCAATTTGCAACACTTTCAGTAATATTTTTTTCTTTTTTTCTTTTATGGTGTTCTCATCTTTATTTTTTTATTATTTCTTTAATTTTCTTTTCTTTTTCTTTGTCTCTTTATTCTATTTTTTAATACCCTCTTTTAATTTTCTTTTATATATTTTTTGGAAATCATTTTCAAATTGAAATATTATTTACAATATCATATAACTGAGATAAAATATCCAATCACCTTGTGATCCTATAAATTATAGGACCCTAACAGTGGCTCTAGTTGGGGATGACACTCTCCATGTGAGGTGCCAATATCCTTTTATCAGTAGCCTTGGATGTTTTGTTTCAGCAATCTCTGCATTTGATTTTTTTTTTTTTTGTTGTAGTAGTTATGATGGCACATCAATCAAAAGCTTAGGGCCTTCTCCATGGGCTTAAACTTCTCTAAATAGGCCACCCAATCAAAATAGTAAAGACAATGATATTTTACAATGAAATAATTTAAAAACACCTCTATTCATGTGAGAAATAATGCTTCAACATCCTACCATTCACAGGTCCACCAGGCATATCTGTCCCATCCAACTCTTTGAGAAAAAATGCATTATGACCTTTGAAAGCATAGATGATATATGGACCTTTCCATAGATTATAAAAATTTCCATGCTTTCCTTTATCTTCTCTTCATGAATCCCACATTAAAACACTCTCACCCAGCTGAAAATAATTTGCTTTGGTTCTTTTGTTAAAAATATTTTTTACATTCTCCTTGATAACTTATGTTTTGTTATAGACTTCTTTCCTGGATTGTTGCAGTTGAATGGTTTGATTTATCCTTCTCTGAGTATCATTTGGTTCAACCTGCAACTCTTGAATTATTTTCATAACTGGAACTCCTAAAGAAGCTGGGAAAACAACATCCATTCCATAAACCAATTGGTATGGTGACATGCCAATTAATTTCTTTGTGGTATGCCTATCAACCCAAAGTGAATTTATCAACATTTTATGACATGAATTCTTGTTATCTTCTAGCAGATTTTTGAGAATGTTAACCAAAATTTTATTTGAATATGCAGCTAACCCATTACCTTGGTGGTAATAAGCAGTTGAATTTCCTATAGTGATATGATATTTGCTCCAAAAATCTACCATTTTATTTGACTTAAAAGTTTCTACATTATTTGTGATAAGCTTACTTGGATATCCAAATCTTGATAGCATATTGGTTTGTAGGAATTTGATAATCACAACATTAGTTACTTGTCTCGAGGGTGTGGCCTCAATCCATTTGGTGAAATAGTTAGTGGCTATGAGGATCCATTTGTGTTGGGTTGAGGATGGTGGATGGATTTCTCCAATGAAATCCAATCCCCACTGTTGGAAAGGGATTTCAAAGGAAATAGGTTTCAGGGGTAGTGGTAGCAATTTTCTCTTTCCTTCAAAAATTTGTGCACTTGTGGCAGGAGGTAACTTTTTTATGGACATCAGGAAAAAGTGTGGGCTAGTAGAAAATAGCTCTTAGGATCTTGTTAGCAGTAGTTTTCCAATAAAAATGTCCACCGCAATCTCTGTCATGAAATACATGCATAGTTGTTTCTGCATCATCCTTCGAAAAAAACATTTTACTAAAATTTCACCAGCATCTTTCCAATATAAAATGATATCTAAGATACAAAATTCAAAAGCCTTTAGCTTAAGAAATCTAGACTTTGTCTTATTCAAACTAGGAGGAGCTTGTAAATTGAATAATACAAAAATGAGGTATGCATACCAGGGTGAGGTTGTAAAAGCCTTATCTATTTGTGGAGTCGCCTGCTCCTCTTGACCATCTAATGCAGCCACAAAATTAATATCCAAGGCATGAAAAATAGAGTCAACCATCAATTTGGCTAGTCCCTATCCTTTAATGAGCTTGGTGGAATTAATTTCAATGCCATATTCGTTATAGAATCATTTATCACCTCTATATACTTTATGACCTATGTATTGACCTTGGGAAACCCTTTTCTTTCAGACTTGGTCCTTTACCTAAAAAACAATATTTTTAATTCCATTTGTGACTCTACGCTCTCAAAAGCACATGCAGACGCGGGTCCATCTATATCCTACCCGCGTATATAATTTAAAATTTGAAAAAATATAAGAATCCCTATTTTATGGGTGGGGTTTACGGGTTACATCGTAAGCCTACCTACAGGAGCCCGTGGCCAAACTATTTCCCAACTGATTTTTTTTTTTTTTGAGGAAGTATAAATATGCCTCATGGGAAGGACTAAAGGGGGGAGAGAGATAGGTATTGATACTATAGCATGTTAGTCCCAGATCAAGTCTAATTATCCTTGTGCCTTCTGCACTTCCCAGGTTGAGGAAACCCTTGTTTCCTTATTTGAGATGTTAACCTCCTTTATGCGACATCCTTGTGCACCTTTATGGAAGAAGATTGTTGAGGCTTGGGCTGGACGGATCCAGAGGATGGTTTTGCTTGGAGTCGTGGCTGAATCAAGTGGTATTATTACACATCTTTTACATACATAAATAAAGAATCTTTGTCCTGTTCCTGATGTCGTGATCTTTAATGATTTTATAAATTTTAATGATCTTGTTTCAGTTGATTTCATGTTATTTTCTATAAGTTTTTATGATCTAACCACTAACAGCTAGAACATGTACATTGTTACAACTAGTCTATTTTATTTTCTTGATTGAGTTGCAAGTTTTGAAGCACATGGAGAAGTAGAGGGTTTGAACCCTACATGAATTACCTCAAACATAGGACATACGGGTAAGGTCACTTTTCCCAAGTTTACTAGTTTAAGCATTAGGAACATTAGTTTGATTACTTCTTTCTATTGTATGCCTCTTTCTCTGTTGGGGTCCTCAACCCAGACCCTAGAGCAATTCATCCCGTAACAAGATTGGCGAATCCACTGGGGATTATATCCATGTGATTCCTAGTTTGTGTTGTTTCTCTATGGATTTGGGTTCCCTGATTGATATGATCACTTTTCTAGTCATATTGGTTCTTTATCCATCGAGGCAAAGGTCCTGATCTTCTGGATCAGGCTTGGATTTTTTAATTTTTCTTCGCTACCTCTTTTATACGCAGTTTTTAGTTTACACAGTCATGTATATACACATTTTGGTCCAAATAAACGCGCATATGTGCAGGTTTCCTTATGCACAGTCACGTATGCACACTGGTTGTTCATGGCCAAGTTGCATATGGCTAGTTTCAAATGAAATTTTGATTTTTGGAGTCCTGCAAGGTATTTTTGCCTGTTCTTGGCCACTGGTGTGGGAAATTTGACGTGTCCGGGAATGGTTTATGTTTGTTGTGTATCAATTTCTCTCTTTCTTGATTGAAAACCTAGTCAACCTAGGGTTTACCTTGCTTTGTGAAGTTTCAGTTTTGGGTTTTGCACTAGGGCTTCTTTCTGATTTTCTTGGTTGTTCTGAAATTTTAGGACAATGAGTTAGTGTTGATTTTCTCATGATTTTCCTTGTTATTGCTTCAATTTTTGTTTTTTTCTTGTTGTATGTCTTGGTTTTCTTGGTTTCTTAAGAAGAGCTTTGCTGGAAAATCTTGAATTGTCTGCTTGGTTTTCTTAAATTTTTGTTGGTTACTGGAGTTTTATACTGTTGTTCAGATCATTTGATTGAGTTTATTTTCTCCATCCATTTTTTAAGTCCTCTCATGAAAGTGACATTGTTGGCTTAAGGAATTTGAGTTCTCTTTTTTCTCAACCTGTTGATTTGGAGTTTTGAGTAGTTTTTTCTTTCTCAAAGAGATTTTGCTTCTTCCTTACAAAAAAAAGACTTAAAAAAACATTTTCGTTTCCCTTTTCTTTTTCTTTGGTTTTGTTTTATGGTTTTTCATTGTTTTTGGAGAAATTTTGAAGTTTTTCATTTGGTCGGATTGCTTGCAGGTTTTGAGCGAAGCTCTTGATTTAATTTGTCTCTTCCTGTATCAAGTTTTTTTTGGCATTTTTTTCGAGGGAAGATCTTGTTTTGAACTTATCTTTGGTTTTGTGTCAAGTTTTCAGACCTCTCCCTTGAGAAAATCATTTTATTGTTCATTTAGAGTAGTCCTAGAGTCATGCATTTGGCATTGGTAGTTTTGCATTAGTGTAGTTTCATTGTTAAGCATATTTTGTCTTTTGTTACATTTTGAGTGTGTGAGCTTGTATCTTGAAAAGAAAAGAAAATTTATTATTTTCAATATTTTTTCATAGAACCTGTGTATAAATCCCTTTTCATAGAAGAAAAAGTTGCATTTTCATGTAGAGGGTTTCTATTGATTTATCTTTGTGTCCAAAACATCACAAGTTGCATCTCTGTTTACCCCTGACTTAAAAGAAAATCCCTTAAAATCAAGCACATAATTTAAAATGAACTAGAATATTTTTGAATTTTAATTAATATACATAAACTATTCTAGGTCATTACGGCCTTGGAATAGGTGAGTGGAGAGTCAACTCTCCAAGGTCACTCAAAATTTCAAACTTAGAAGTTGATTATTGAGTGAAATCCATCCTCGTTAACTTGTCGGGGAAATCTCTCCTCCAGAGAGTCAAGTGTGAGCGCGAGTGAAAGAAGAGAATAGAGATACTGCTATCATATTTTCCAGATCTCGACCAAATACCATTTCACCCGGCTCCTGATACAAATTGGTTACCATATTTTATATTCCTAGGTATCACATAATTGACTGCGGAGGGGAATACCCATGGTACCTAAGGCAGATGTTGCATCACATCCATTAGTACTTTTGGAGGTTTCCCTTGCGAAGCTTGGGTACTTGCACTGGCAAAGGCTTTTGTTTGGAGGTCAGTGTAACTGTTCCTGTTACCTTCACTAGTAGGCTTGATGTGTAATTACCCCAGAATATTTTCGGAAGGTCTTTATTTTTGATTTCTTGTATTTTGGTGTCTGGTCCTAATAACCCAGAGTGGAAATACCCGAGAGCTGCTTAATTTCTGAATCTTAGGAACATTTTTTAGAGAGTGCTCTTTCCTCCTAGACTGCAATAGCTTTGTAATTTTTTGAGTCTGTATAATTTCTCATAATAATTAAAAGTGGTTGATCGATCAATTAGTAGATATAGGAGGCTTCGTGGGATTTCTCCTGTGAGTGTCGAGCCTTCTTCTAGAAGGCCTAAGATAAATTATGTTGGTGATTTCCAATCAATAGCAGCGAACACATTAAAGAGTGATCCTCTACTTGGGGCTATTATTTCTGAGGGTAGTCTTAGTGTTAGTCATGATATAGAGAGGAGTACTCCACTGCTTTCTAGGGTCCTTTTTCTAGAAGAAGAAGTTGACGTTGAAGAAATTCATGAACCTCCAGTTACTCCTTCCTCTCCTCTTCCTACTAGTTTTCTGGACGTTTTATTATACATTGGGCCTTCATCTCATAGACAGTCTAGCCCTCATATTTCTCCTTATTTTCTTTTGATGGCCACAGCTAGGAACACAACTTCGTCTATGAGTACTTGGAGTGTGCATAGTACTCTTTCAATAGAAGGAGGAGGTACTATCACTATATTGACCATTGTAGAAATTTTCTGAATAATGAATATTTTTCCACCGAGATTATCCTGATCACATACTAATTCGAATTCATATGCAACACATAATCTCTTCTACAATCAATCATCAATTTGCGGAAATGGAAACAGTCGCATGCGCACATAAACACAATATGTAATGGGGAAAGCTTATAGCTGAAAACCCCTCAACTATTTTGTATATTATATGGAGAGAACATGTAACATTACATAGCACAATACTCCTCACAAGTACTCAGTACTATCTCATAAAGTTACACACAAACTAGCTTGGTTTTGAACAAGTCACAGGTTCAAAACACATCCACTAATTGCCTACCTCTATTGCGCAATCAAGGCTGGTCTAATGAGAGATCCAAGGTTCGAATCTCCTTGGCTTGACAGCGCAATCATCATGGGAAATTCCTCCAAGTGTGGTGCAAATCTCAACCCTGATTGATAGCTATCTCAACCCCTTATCCTACCTCTTCCAGGTCTCAGTGGGCTTGTCCATGCCTTAGTGAAGCGTGTGTTCTTGATTGAATAATGAGTTAATAATTAGTGAATTAAATAATATTTAATTCACTCCACTCATTAGTTGATTGTAATGACTATCTGTAACTAGTTCATTAAATCAAACCAAGCATCACAACTCCTGTTGTCTCATTCCTCCCACAGACACGCCCTTTGAAGTCTAGCCAGGTTATTTGAGCATGAGCTCACAGAGCCAATGAGTAGCACAATTTCCTTTTATCGAATGCATAGGCCACATCTGGCTCAGATTTGAAGTGCATAGAATAAACTGAAGTTTAGAGTCTAAATATTATTAAGGGCTAATAATATTTGACTGACCTATTTTTAGAGAGGCAGTCTAAAAATAGACTTCGACCTGCATGTCTAAAAATAGAGGTCCATATATTTTTACCAACTCGACCAATCATCCAAGAATAACATACTGCAACCCCTGGACCATGCTCCATATGTCTAAAAATAGACATAGTCTAAAAATAGACTTTGTGCCAAAAATAGCCTGTGGGCCCACTTAGTGAAGGCGACTTCATTTCACTAAGCTCCATCATCTTGTTGCATTTTCAACAACCATCACTCCTAGTACTACAATTTTTGGCTCTACCTCCATTCCATCTATGACTGGGGGCATCCAAGATTTTTCTTCCCATACTAGTCCCTTTTTATTTGGGATGCCTTCTAGTGTAATTCCCTCAGTTTCTTTCACCCCTGCATCTACTGTCTCCACACCCATGATTTATATGGCTAGTGGATCAACTTATTTTTAGGTTTTTCCCTTTGAAAGTGGTCATATTCCTCATTCGAACCCTTCCTTAGGTTATTTTCCTTTCTCCATGAAAATTCAAGGTTTTAATCCTTTTCTAGGAGGTCAAAGTTTTAATTCTTTTCAAGGCTAGAACCCTACTTTCAGTGGTTTAGGAGTTGGGAATCAGTTCATGTATGGTCAACAGTGGAATGTTCCTTTCTCCCACGTAGGTTCCTCTCAGGGTTTCTCTCCTTTCGTTAATGCATGGAACCTTTACCAAGGGGTCTCATCTTCATTTAATACTTCGATTGGGGGGAATGTTACTGTTTATGGTAACCCTGCAATGGGAGGAGGTCCTACTCTGAGTTTCTCTGGACCACAAGTTTTTCCTTATGGTACAAATTCTTCTACGAACATTTCATGGAAACTTGGTGCCTCATCAAATCCAGATTATTATTTTCAGAATGTTGTGAATCCTTCCCCTGGCGGATGGAATTCTCAGGGTCCTTCGTGCTTACCTTTCCTGGCAACCCTAAATTTTCCATATCTATCAAATTTGGCTAATGATACTATTAGATATAGCCCAAGTTGGCCTCTGGTTCCTACTAAAATTCCATCATATATTCTGAAATTAGAAGGGAAGACTGGTGAGGATCCAACTAACCATGTTACCACTTTCCATTTATGGTGCTCATCGAACTCCCTTGTTGATGATTCAATTAGGTTGAGATTATTTTAGTGCACCTTAACTAGAAATGCTGCTAAATTGTACATTGAGCTTAATAAGAAAAAAATTTCTTCATTTGGTGAGTTGGCTATCATGTTTTTGAATCATTTTTAGTTTCCCATTAGTTATGATGATGAAATTGACCTTTTGGCCAATTTCCAGTAGGAAAGGAAACACACATTTCTAACCATATTCAGGAATGGAGAAGGAAGAGGCTCATTAAAGCCTATATTCCCATTGAATTCCTTCTTGAATGGTTCCTCAAATATTTACATCCATAAATCTCAAAGGATGTATCTCTTTCTGGGGTATTCACTGAGGAGCAAGCTATGTTTAGAGCCCAACAGTTGGAACTTATCTATTCTTAGTTTGGGATTCTTAATAAGATCTTTCCTGATGCTCCTTATTCCAAGATAGATTTAGCCAAACTGAAGCCAGGTCCCCATGCTGATAGTGTTGTTGGTTCGATCGATAGTAATATGACTAACCTTTTAAATGCATTACAACAGTTTTCTCTACAATCTGCTCCTTCTATTCAGGCTACGCCACCAGTGTCTACTCCTTCCCATCCCTTAATGATTAATGTTTTCCAAACCTCTAACCCCAAAGGAAATAAAAAATCTGATGGGAAGAATAAGGATAAGGATTGGAAGGGTAATGTGAACAAATCCAATGATAATGTTGGAGAGGGTAAGAGAGAGTTGAAGAAGAAAGTAAAGTTTCCTTGCAAATTGTGCACTAGAGACCACCTCACTCATCTCTTCCCTAAGATTTAGGATGCTCAACACTTGTTAGCTCAAAAGGGTTCCTCTAGTTCCTAGGCCATCTTGACTAAGCCATTTCCCCAAGGGCAATAAATTCTTTCTGGTTTGAATGAAAATACTAGAGCTCCCATAGGGAGCAACTAGGAGGGGAAAAACTCTTCAAGTGTATATATGGTGATTGCTCACATTAATGTCCCCATGAGATCATGTGATTATGGTGAGTCTGAATCTTCGAAGGCTAAGGCCACTCCTGATACTTCCAAGCCACTCCATATTAAGAGGCCCATAGTTGAGCCTATACCTCGCATGCTGAAAGTTTCTGCTAAGCATTCGACAATCAACCCTAATGCCAAGATAACTCAAAACTACTCCATTGTAGAAGACCTAGCTCAGATTCCTTGTGTTATGTCTGCATTGGAGGTACTCCACTCGTGCCCAACACAAAGGAGTGAGATTCTCACTATGATTGGGGAGATAGATCCAAAGAAATCTCTTATGATCACATATGATAGGTCAAATATTAAGAAGAGGCTTCCTCATCATATGGTTTTTCAGGTCAAATCTACGTATCAGAAAATAAATCATTTTGAATAGTAGTCAATGAAGGAGCTTCCACATGTGTCATTTCTATCTCATGTTGGAAAGCTATTGCATCTCCTCAAGTTGTTCCTTCTCTTACTCTCTTGACTTCATTTGACGGTCATTCTCACAGGCCACATGGAATTTTCCAGATTTTCCCATCTATGTTGGGGGAAATGTTGTCAATATCGAAGTAGAAATAGTTGATGCCAATTTGGACTACAACCTTCTATTGGGATAAAATTGGATTTATGAGATGGATACCATTTCTTCATCATTATTTCGCATCTTATGTTTTTCCCATGAAGGGAGAATTTTTACTGTTGATCAGATGGGCTATTCTCCGTTAGATCCAATGCATCCTCTGATTATACTATTCCCTTGGTGAATCATGCCAAACACCTTGTGGAGAATTTAAGAGCCTATATGTATACCTCATTGATGGGTACCTTTGATCTTCCGCCTCCTTCTATTCATATCAATGTTATTTCATCCTCCAAGGATCCTACTCAAAGAGAGTTCTTCCTAACTCATTATTTCTTGGATCCTTGGACCTTACCCTCTCCTATGACCACATTAGAAGAGGGGAAAGTGGGTGGAATGGCATATCCTATATCTGAAATAGAAGTTTCTTATTATTATATTTTTTAATATGTAGATTTTGATCTGTATTCTCTTTCACCAGATTATTTGGATGGAGATGTGGCTCCTACTTGGACACTTAACTCATCTTCTTCTTTGGAATGCCTTGATATTGTTCTACCATCTGAGGAGGTAATTATAGAGGAAATGATAGGTGTAGAAATACTGTGGGATGATTTGCATCATCGGTAATATTTTCTACCAGATTTGTGTGAGGTTGAGTCAAGATTTTCTAGCCCTGTTTCAACTAGTCTTGTTCACCCGATCCTAAATCCTTTGGCTCCAACACAGATTTTTGCCGAAGGTAATATAGCTGTCATTTCAGAAACAATTCTGGTGAACATTTCAAGGAATCCAAATTTTATAGAGAATTTTTTCATCAAAGCTTAGTGTTCCCCTAAAGATATTCCGATCTATATCGATCTCTTTAAAAAGTTTCATGATGTGTTCGCTTGGTTTTATGAGGAAGTGCTTGGGATTGATCCATCTATTATCCAACATGAGATCAATACTTATGAGAATGCTAAGCCTATATGGAAAAATCTTCGACCGATCAATCCTAGGAAGCTTGAAGCTATCAAGGCTGTTGGCTTGAGGGGTCCTGACCCGACTTCAAAGTTTATGGACAAACCAAGAAAACCTCCAACTACTGGCCCTTTTAGCAATGATTTTCTTGCGCAGACCAAAGTCTCACCTGAAGTAGTATCGGGGGTGCTGGAACCGGGTTTCTGCACCCTGAAGGAGAAATTAATGAAGTGGTCCTCAGCAAAACCCAATGTGAACTTATACATATGAGAAAAATTAATATATAACATGCTTACAGATAATGCACTATCAATAATAGAATAACATAGAAGTTTTGTTCACCTTAGCTCAGATAAACAAAACATAAATCGATCCAGATCTTAACCAATGTAAATACTTAACAGATATATTAACCATCAATAATCATGCATTATCAAATCATATATCCTTGCGCAATAATTAATAAGTAAACAAAAAATGCGATCTTAACAGAGCATAATAGTAAAAAGATCAGATGCATAACACATTAAACTTCGCCAAAATTTCCCTTTCTATTATCTTTCATATCTGTCAATCAATACATCAATTGTTCCTTTCAAAACCCTTATGAAACCCTCACAAACCCTTATGCGCACATAAACGGCAGAGTCTGCACACAACCAAGACTAGGTCTCTACACACACAACTAGCAGGAGCCTTTCAACCCAACCCAACAACCCCTGCAGATGCATAAACTTATCAAAACATCAATAAATCATAACAGATATATCACTACTTGGCTTAGACATACTCTATCTATTTATATACGCCTAGTACGCAAATACTATGGTCTCAAACCATGGTTTGAGGCCGACAGTTTACATTTAAGCCCGTTTACACTAAAATTGGGGACTTTGATCCACCCCAAAGCCTCTTGACTCTATTTGCGCAACGCTCACATAAAAAATCATACAAAAATGTCTTCAAAACTTGTGCCTTAGGGGACCCCGCTCCAATAGGCCCCCAACACAAACATGTGACTCGTCCCAAGTCACTGAGGTGCTGGCTCCTTAGTCTTAGCCTAAAGTGTCTTGACATAAGTTTGGAGAGGGAGCACTAATTCAAGACTCTAAGCTGCTACACTCAGTTCTTGTTGAACAATATTTTTGGTAGTAGGCCCTTCAGTGGCTATCTCGACACTACGCTAAGTCTATTGAATGATCTTCAAAGTTTTGTCCAGCATCTATGATAATTACAATGATTCTTCTGCCCATGGTTGCATGCACTCCTTCAGTACCTGTTCCTTTCGGCACAAGTCTGCAATGTCTGTCTGAATTCTTCTACCTTCTTGTAGACGAGCGAGGCATTGTGTAAGGACCAATGTAGGGGCCATTGTTCAGATTTCTTTGAATTGTTGCTCTTTCTGATTGAGGGCGTCACACAACTATTGTACGACTGGGTCATTTTAGACAGACGCCAAAATATCCATAGCCTCATTCAATAAACTGTCACATTGGGTGACCACAACATCAATGTTTTCCTTTTCCTGTTTAAATTTCATAGCTCTCTATGAGAAAACCTATGGCAGTGTCTCTGGCTACAATTTGGTCTGGACATCTATGATCTGTTGTTCATAATCTATCTCAATGGTTTGAACTCTCGCGCGCGCTACTTTCACTACAGCATCCAAGCCTTATAACTTCTCAACAAGTGCAGCTGTGGCCAGGACAACCAGAATGTCATGGTAGACTTGATTGATTTTCGCCTCCAGTCCAACATGCTGGACCTCTACTTCTCTACAAGTTGCTTCTACTTGTTGTTGTTGTTAGTGTGCTTACATAACCTATTGTTCTACATCCCTTGTCTTTGTTTGAATGGTAGCTTCTCTATATTGAAGCTCATCTACGATCACTGAGTGTAGAAGGTGTAATTTACCTACAGGAAACACCCAAAAATTAGCATGCACATCACCTATACCAGTGAATTGTAACTGCTAGTTAGCGTCCATCTGAATTGCGGGTAGGGGGATGTGGAAAAATTGTGCATACCATGATGTTGATAGAGAAACATCCAATGGTTGCATTCTTGTAAGGGGTGCACTGATCCGGCTCGCCCAAATCATGCTCTCTTGAATCTGGCTCGATTGAAATTTTAATTCTTGTAACTTGACTTGCATAATCTCTAGCACATCTGTATTGGACTTCCATATATGTCTAGTGATATTTAGTCGCTGACATGAAAATGTACGAAATTTCATTGAGGTTTTCCTCTCTCAGTGTTAGGACCTCCTACCCTACCTTCTTGGATCCCTTCTACTTCTTGTGTGAGACACTTGCGGCCTTAGAGCCGCACTTAGTGCCTTTTGATGTCTCAACTTCTCTGATCTCCTTAGGCGCATAGCCATTTTTCTCAAGCATTGTTTTTATGTCAACAGTTTCTCCAGTTGTCGGAGGGGTTGGTTCCTTCTCTGTAGGTTTCACTGTAACCATTGTTGTCACTGTCTCTGAAGGCTTTTCAGTTTCTTTCTCTATATATTTTCTTTTCAGAGTGCGCTATTTCATCGGGGTCGATGGTGTCAACCAGGATAGTGAACATTCTTCTATCACTTTTACTAGATCATCCTCGGTCACCAAATAGGGTAGCTCATACCAAACCCCCTCTACAGTGCCCCTTTCATAGATATGGATGTTGTGAAATGTGGCTTTGAAAACCGAAATCATCTTATATTGATCATATAAGGTGGGTAATAGTCGTGGCTTTGACTGCACCACTTCACTCAATGTTGCATAGTATAAACCCAAAATATTTTGTTTCCTTCGCACACACCAGGCCTGATGAGTTCCATAGTGTTGCGTAGCACACAGCTTCACACATTTTCTCTTCAATTTCAAGGAAATGTGTATCTTCAGGGGTTCTCCATCCAATTAGTGCAATTAGTAACAAGAGCCAAGAATATTGGAAGGGCTTGCCTTCCTCCTATGCCTCACGCACATTCTTTAGAAATTATTTGCATAAGTACCTACACCAGTTGTAACTTAAGCTCTTTTCACATCTTCTGGGAAGCGCAATCACATGCACGAGCACCTCCTTAGGTCGGCACTTAAGCATTATCTTGCAAGCCAAGATGAGTGTACCAAAACTTACAACAGGGTCATTTATTGCCTCTACATCGAACCCTCGGTTCTTACACATGACGTTATACTTCTTCTTGATTTGGTCTGCAACCACCTTTTCCTGCGCTTTACCACCAAAGTCCGCAATACGGTTGGCCCCCTTAGCAGGCAAACCTGCTATTCTGTTGATCAATTTTGCATCGATATGGATGCACACTCCAAACTAGAGCGCTTCATCATGGACCAATGCCAAAAAATGTCAGACGCAGTTATCATTGATGGGGTTGCACCCAAAATGAGGGATTTACAACAATTTGAGCAGAACTGCCTTGTGCAGACCTAAGACCCCTTTCTTTGGCTCGAGGCACAAAACACCTTCCTTGTAGGTAACATGATCCAAGTATAATTCAGGTGTGAGCTCAGGGGAATTATTGACATCCGTGATGTCCCAATCATCAAACCTCGGTTGTGGAATATTCACGAGCATATCACCTTCCATTGGGACATTCTCCAGGATCAAGGGTACTTGGATACTCACGTGCACCTTATCCAAGTCCTTAGGTGCCTTTATAGTGGGTTTTCATGGCACAATATAACTTGGAAGCTGGAAGAATGGGGATACTTCAATGAATTCTTTGTCTCCTTCCTCAATTGTCTCTGGAAATCCTTCCATGAGCCTCTTCATTTTCTCTCCTGCTGAATGGTGCAGTCTTGGGTATTTTCTCTAGGAGATTTTTGCATTCAAAGGATTTCCCCTCCTTGTTTTTGGATGGCATAGGTGTTTCCACTATAGGAACTTCAATGCAGGAGGGTCATCACCTGGTCTTGTGGCTATCATTTCGCCCTAAATTACGTATCCTAGCCCTGCTCGGTGCATTGCGTCCTCAAACCCTGGATCCCGACCAGACATAGACGCAACAAATGCAATGGAAAACACAGAGCTCAAAGCATAAAAATAACTTAAAACACAAAGGGAGCTATTGTAACCCCATAGGTCATATTTACACTAGTGGTGCATCTTCAATGACTCCTTGTGCAATAATGAGGCTCCATTACTGAAAAAATGGTCCCAAATATGGAAAACGTCTTCATTAAATGCATCCTAGACACTCCCAAAAATGGTAATAAATTTGTTGTATCTAGTTTTACTCTTCCAATGACTAGTTTTTGGCACCTCTGCATGCCAGTAAACCTCATGGTGCAAATATCGTGTGTGTGTCGCACCATACTATGCATATAATCCAGAGCTAAGGATAACCATTGACAGACTGTCCCCCCTGTTACACAGTATTTTGTCACCATCCCTGCAATCCCCATTCTGAACATTGGAGGACCATTTTAGTGACCCTTGTGTATTTTCATACATTTCCATGAATTTCATTACATCCCTTGACATGTCAGGAACACAATATTTGTTGATCATTCTTCAATTAGACCCTCAAAAACCTATTATTTTGGGTCGGTGCTGGTAGGTAGTTATGTCCTCATGCCCATAGATAAATTTACACTAAGCCTAGAGTCGTGGTCGCTATGTCTCTGAAGGGTACCCACACTGAACTACTTTTGGAATTTTTTTAAAATAGAAATGAAGCTTCCATGATTTAACAGCTTTGTGGGTGGAGTCATGGTTGTTTGTTCGACTGGATCAAGTCGATTTTCTCCCTTTGGTCTATTATTTCCTACAAATGTGCAACTTCCCAAAGGGATAGACCTCTCCGCCACCTTATGTGGATCCCAAACCTCCTCCTCCTCTCCTATAAATTCTTCTTCCTCGCATTAATTCAGCTAGCTTAGCAGTCAAGTGCCATGAATCCTTTTAAACAGAATACTATCCCTTTGCCTTGCATGGCACTTGGAAAAATTTCTGCAAAAATAAATCCTTTTAAAAATAATACTATCCTTTTAAAGGATTTTCATTCCCTAGGAGATGTTTGGGATATGATATCTTATTTAGGGTGTGCTCAATTTGTACCACACATCATACACATTCTCCATGCATGTGAGAGGATTGGGGAAGCAAGCAAGTGGTTGGAAAACCACTCATCATATACTATTCTGAGGCAGTTAGGAGTAAAATTGTGCTGGTTGCATTTCAGGGACCTGTTAGGCCTCCATAATTTGCAACATTGGCAAGAAAAAATGCTGTAGAGCCTACATCAAAACCACTTTGGAATCCTAGGATCTAGCCCTCCTGGATTCAGAGAGGAATCTCTCTATATGAGTGTTTTCTAAAGATATGATCTTTATGCTTTATGATATGATATTAGGCTAGTTATGAAGTACAAGGGTTTGTTTGTTTTTGGTTAGGTGTGATATCATCAAAATAAAGGAAGTCTTTAGAAGGGTGAAGGTATGAGCAAGTTGAAAGAATGGTTCAACTAATAGGATAAATCAGAGACAATGTCAATCCATTGGGCTATGGAGTCATAAAGGATTTAATTGCACAACAAGTTCCAAGAATGATCTATGGGGAAAGTCATCTATATCAAAGGATCTTCTAAGATTTAGTTATGGTATGAAACATCAAGAGATGGTGAAAGAAGAAAACATATAAGAAAAAACAAAGGGCAGCTTAAGATCAAGTAAGAACTTTGAATCTATCCTGCTTTCAGCATGCTCTCAAAGGAAAACATTTAAGATAAACAATAAAAAGTAACCTAAGATCAGGTAAAGAATTTTAACCTAGCCTGCTTTCGGTATACTCTTCAGGAAAATTTCAAAGACAATATCTCAAGTTATACTCAAGAAACATGGGCTCACCAACACTTCACTGGTTATACTCTATTGAATTATCCTCAAAGACAAAATTAGCAGAAAACATAAAGATAAAGATTTATCAGTGAGATTTAGGGTACCTGATAGTAAATCCTAATCTATATTTGTTTTTCTTTATCAGAGAAAAATGGACAATATGAAAACATAGGTAAAATAAAAATTACAGTTAGAAACTCATCACCATTGACATAAACCAGGATCTCATAAATCAACTTGTATTATGATGTTCAAACCAGTTACAATATTCAAGTCCAATGGGTCTTTACAGCTTCAAACTTCTCATCACAGCTTATCTTTCTTCGATTACAAACAGAGCTTCAGCAGCCTCAGTAACTATTTACACTTGATGAGTATTCAACAACCAACATTAATATTGTCTTTTAGAGAAGTATTTATATAAGAATGAGGAGGTGGAGTGAAAGAAAGGGTTATTTGTTCAATTAATACAGAGTAAGTGCTTCTCAGCCTTTGAAGGGCCAAATGGAGAAATTATTTGATGTTTTTAACTCTGTTAATTGAATTTCGCATTAAGTTTCATCAACTTTAGTCACTTTTGCTGAATTTGAGGCTTTTTTGGTAGATGGAAATTACTTCTGAGTTGTCTTTTGGAAAATATCTCTGACTGTGCATTAACTGTGTATTCTTTTGAGGAAAATTAGCTGGTAGGTGGCATTTTTAGGATTAATTGCCTCACTGATGTGGCATTTGGAGGCTTTCTTGACTAATCTGTCTCTCTTTGTTTCTTTAAACCCTTGTTATTGCTTTTGGACTTATATAATCATCTTCGGGCCTTTAAACCTTTTATGCTGACTGTTTCATACTTTAATCATTCCTCTGCTTTATTCACTGTGTCTTTATCTTTGTAAATCAACAGTTAAGTCTTTAAATCTTTGGTTTTTTAACTTTAACCTTTAAATTTAATCTCCACTGTATTTCACTGTTCTTCTTCTATTTCCTTTATTAATGTACAAGTGTCTTTGGTGCGTCGAGGGTTTCATTGTATAACCAATGCTCATGAGGCACCGATCAAACCATGATTTTGAACCTGTGGAATCCCTTTCTTCATGATTTTGGCCTGAGGATTGTCATCCTTAATAATTTGTTACTTTATCGTGACTGTGGGATGGCTTTACATCTCATCCACCATGAAACCTACAACATAAACAAACTATTACATAAAATCCTGCACATATTGGGTTAAACTACTTTCAGAGGCTGGCCGGGGGGCGAAAGGAGCAGTGAGGAGGAGAAATTTCATGCGAAGGAGGTTTTGTGGACAAAACCTGCGAAAACAGGGTTTAAGTTGAATATTGGAGCGAAATAGTGGATAGGCGGTTTCGGAAAATCACAAATAGTTTTCGCGCACGAAATGAGTGGTAAGCGGTTTAGCTGCGAATGAACACGATAGAGGTCTTTGATTGACATGTGTCCAAGAAAAAACTACCTATTTCATGTCGAAAATGAGCGATTGGTTTTATTGGTGAAATGAACGCGAAATGTGTTTGGGACCGTTAGATCTTCGGGCTGAAGATCAACGGTCATGGATGAGCGTGAAAAATAGAAATATGTGTGGTGGAAACATGTGGTGGGGTTGGGGTTATGTCACCTTTTCTTTCATGTATCAGGAAGGCTTTTAGGTTGGGAAAACTTTGGTTTTCAGTGTTAAACATAAAAATTCAGTTATGGATAAATACAAAGGAAAAAACCTTTTTTACAAGGGGCGTGGGGGGAAAAAAAACAAGGGAACAACAACGAAGGAACAGTAGCAAAGGGAACAGCAGTGAAAGAACAACAGCGAAGGAAAAGCAATGAAGGAACAACAGCGAAGGAACAACAACGAAGCAACAACAATGAAGGAACAGTAGCGAAGGAACAACGGTGAAGGTAAAATCAGTGAAGGAACAAAAACGAAGGAACAACAGTGAAGGAACAACATCGAAGGAACAACAATGAAGGAACAGTAGTGAATATTAATTTTTTAGTTTAGACAGCATCAGAAGGCTTCAAGAATGAGCAATTTTTCTATTAAAATAATCTCTTGAAGGCTTAAGATTTGTTTTAGCCATCATTTTCTATGAAAAATTTTTACTGATGGCTAACAGTGGCTCCACTTGGGGATGGAAACTCCTTGGAGGTGTCAAGAACTTCATAATTTTATCTCTGAGATGCAAACCTATGCTGTATCCATTGAAAACTTGCTTCTTCTTTGATCATGTTGCTTTAAAAGATTATCAGTACTTACATCAAATAGAATGATTTATTTCCCAAACAACTACCTACACAACCTATTTTTCCTAACATTTTTTTCTTCATAAGGTGCACTTGGACATGCAAACCTTTGAAATCAATATTTTATTCTTTTATTGAAAGCAAAAACTAATCTAAATCTACCCTTATTTCTTCCATGAGTTCATTTTAAACAGTTGAACTCATTAATTCTCTACCTAATCTACTATCTACCAGGATTAAACTGTCTGACATATTTTATTCTCTACATTCTAAGATAGAAAGTTAAAACACAGCAAAGTCAGGATCAAACTATATGACCTGCTATGGTGTCTATGGTTGTATGTACACATTGCACATAGACTTTATTTGAACAAAATTTAAAACAAAACTTGAAGGCTTAAGATCTGAGATTTTAAAAATATCCTTCATTCTTCTTATGACTCGGATTTGGATCTGTTTTGAGTCATCTTTTTATTTTCTCTTGGTTCAAGTTTTCAGTGTATTAGAACCATTCTTTTCTTTTTCTTTGGCTCATATTTTGGTCTAATTAGAGCCATTTCTCTCTATCCTAATATAATCTACTAATAAGCCAAGATTAAACAGTTTAGAAAATCTTATTTACTAACCTATCAGCAGTAAATTGAAATATATTTAGTCATGATTAGGTTGTATGACTAAATAGTAGTGTTCTTTTTGGTAGTGGCATTTAAGCTTGCACACTCTCAGATTTTTCCTCTTCTTTTTTGGTATGGGGCCGTACCTTTCTTGTTTTATTTCCCCCCTCTTTTCTTTTCCTATTGTTTTTTTATTTTTCTCATTTTCTTTCAAATCAGTGTTATATACAATGAACAAAAAAATTTGAAATTTAAAATATTAGTTAACAAAAATAATGTTTGAGCATCTTTCCATTGACAAGACCTCCAACACATTCAGCTCCATCCAATTCTTGCAGAAAGAATGCATTGTTTTCAATGGCAAATTGAATAAAATAAGGGCCTTGCCATAAATTATCAAATTTTCCATGTTTTCCCTTATCTTCTCTCCTTCAATCCCATTTCAATACTTTATCACCAATTTTAAAGTCACTGGCCTTGGTTCTTTTGTCAAATATCTTCTTGATGTTTTCTTGTATTTGTTGTGCTCTGATGTGTACTTCTTCTCTGGTTTGTTGTAGATGTATATTCTGGTTTATTCTTTTTGTTATATCATCATCTTCAGATTGTACTTCTTGGATCAACTTCATCACTGGCACTCCTAGACTGGTTGTAAATATTGCATATGTCCCATAAACTAGCTGGTAAGGAGACATTCCAATTGATTTTTCAATTGTTAGTTTTTCTGCCCATAAATCATGTACTAGCTTACTGTGCCATGATTTCTTGTTATCTTCCAACAACTTCTTGATTATGTTTATGAAACTTTTTATTTGAGGATTCTGCCACCCCATTACCTTTAGGATAATAAGTTTTGGAATGAACCAATATAATCTGATATTTATGACAGAATTCTACCATATTTTTAGACCCAAATGCAGCAGCATTGTCAATTATGTTCTTTCTAGGACAGCCAAATCTAGACAATATATGATTTTCAAGGAATGAAATGATGACTGAGTCTGTGGCATTCCTAGAGGGGATGGCTTCTATCTATTTGGTAAAATATTTTGTTGCTGTGAGGATCCATTTATGTTGGGAAGATGAGGTAGGATGGATTTCCTCAATGAATTCTAGACCCCACTACTGAAAAGGAGCTTCAACAGTGATTGGTTGCAGAGGTAAGGGAAGCAACTTTCTTTTGCCTTCAAATATTTGACATTTGTGACAGGCAAGGATCATTTTATGGAAATATTGAAAGAGGTTGAGCTAGTAGTAACTAGCTCTAAGGATTTTGTTAGCAGTTGATTTCCAGTAGAGGTGGCCTCCACATTCTCCTTCATGAAACTCGTGTTTGATCTTACTTGCATCATTCTTAGGCAAACATTTAAGAAATAATCCACTAGCATTTTTCCAATATAAACATTTATCCAAAATGCAATAATTTACAGCTTGCAACTTTAAGAATCTTGCCTTTGTTTTAGACAAACCAGGTGGGACATTAAGATTGAGCAAAACATATAAAATATCAACATACCAAGATGAATTCAGAAAATGATTTTCAATAATTGGAGTTGTCAAGTCCTCTTGTTCATCTAATGCATTAAACATGTTTATATCAAGAGCTTGAAAGTTGGATTCAGCGATAAGTTTTGCTAGACCTTGAACTTTTATGAGCTTAGTGGGCTTGATTTCTAAGTCATATTCTAAAATTACAGCAATCCACTTTCCTCTTTTGCCATCTAGATCTTGGGTCAATATATTCTTTACAACTGAATGAGGCACAAATGCTATAATGTGGGAATGTAAAATTTAAACCTTGAAGTCTTTTAAGGCTTTAACCAAAGCAAAGGCTTGTTTTTCCATTATATTGTACTTCAGAGGTGCATCTCTTAATTCCTTGCTGAAAAATGCAATTGGCTGCTCTTGTCCATTCAAGTTTTTCTGTAATAGGACAACAACTACTGTGTGTTCTGATGCAAATTAAAAAATGAAGAAATATTTTGTAAAATCAAGACTGATAAGAACTGGTGTTTTGGTAAGTGCTTGTTTTATCAGCTCAAATGATTTCTTTGCTTCTAAGGTCCATTTAACTCCTTTTCTTTTAAGAATATTTTTCATGTTTCTAAGGAGTTCAGCTAAATTGGGTATGAACCTTCTCAAGAAATTAATCTTTCCAATGAAAGATTGAATTTCCTTGATGTTTCTAGGATGGGTGATTTGCAATATACCATCGATCCTCTTTGGGTCTATCTTTATTCCTTCTTCAGATATCATATGTCCAAGAATTTTACCTTCTTGGAGACCAAACAATGTTTTCTTTTGATTTAAAGATAACCCATACTTTCTGCATTTCTCAAAGACTTTCCTCAAGTGTACTAGGTGTTCTTCATATGTTTTATAATAGACAGTGATATCATCTGAATAAATCACAATGAAGTAACCTATTTCTTCTGAGAATGCAATGTCCATGGCTCTCTGAAATGTGGCACCAGCATTCATTAATCCAAAGGGCGTTTTCAAATACATGAAAGTACCCCAAGGAGTAGTAAAGACTGTTTTAAGTTGATCATCAGGATGTACCAATATTTTATTGTAAACTGAGAAGCCATCTAGCAAAGAAATTCTTTTAGAACCAACTACTCTTTGTAAGATATGATCCATTTTGGGTAATGGATAGTTGTCCTTTAATGAGGCTTTGTTTAAGTTTCTAAAGTCAATGAAAAGCCTAAATTCTCCTATTTTCTTCCTAACAGATACAAGATTAGACGCCCACTCTGAGTATCTAACAAGTATTATAATTCCAACATCATACATTTTTCTAATTTCTTTCTCTACTAGAGGTAATTGAACAGGGTGAATTATGAGCCATTTTTGTTTAAAAGGCTTATGGTTTTCTTTGAGGGTTATCTTATGTTGGATTATTTCTGTATCATATGATTTCAGATCTTCATAACTCCATGCGAATACATCAGAAAATTATTTAAAAAACTCAATTTATTTCAGTTTAATGTGAGTTGGAAGTGTTTTAGATAGTTTGATCATTTTGGGCTTTTCCTTATTACCTATGTTTCATTCTACCACTTCAGCTTCAGTAGGTTCGAGTTTTGGCTTTTTGGCAACATCATTTAAGTCAAAAAATTCTTCTAATGGAACCAGTCCTTTTGGCAAGCTTTGATCTTTAGATTGCAACACTTCCAGGTCTTCATTTTCTAAATCTATGCTATTTTCTGTTTTTTTTTTAGGTCCATGGTTTAACAGATTTATATCAACAATATCAGGAGAATTTTATTCTCCAAGAAGTGAGTTTTCTTCAGTGGGACAATCTTGTTCATAATCTGAATCTGAGGTTGGTATTTCAAGTTTATTACTGGACTATAGGAAGTCTGCTATTTGTTTATCTCCATCAAAAAATTGCCAGTATTTTTCATTATCCGGGACAGCTGGTCTATATTTGACTTGGGTGGTGCATAGCTTGCTTTCATAAGGTGTTAAACAAGTTCTAGCAACAAAGGCTAATCTATTAGCAAGAATGTTTTGATTCCTTGGGATAAAGGTAAGTTGGAATTCAACAAAGGTTTTCAACAAGTCCATGGCATCATTTCTATAGGCTCTAAGTCTGGGATGTTTAGCAGTATATTCCCCATTTACTTGCCTAATTATCAACTATGAACCTCCATGAAATTTTATTGTTTTGGCCCCTAATTTTTTCAATAAATGTAGGCCTAAAAGGAGAGCTTCATACTCTACTATGTTATTTGTACATTGAAAGTTAAATCTAAAGGAATGACCCTCAACATGATTGTTTTCAGTGTTATGCACCCATATGCCTACTCCTGCACCAATTTTGGAGCAACACCCATTAAAACTCCTACTCCAAAGAGGACTATATTCGGATTTATCATTTATTTCATTTTTTTCATATGAGTTTTGTTCATTACAGCTATCACTGCGTTGTTATTGTGGGTCTACACTATGTTGAATTTTGTTTTGTTCCTCAAGATTTTCAATGTTTTGAGGGCTCATTCGTTGATTTCCATGATTGGTACTATGTTCATGATTGTTTTGGACCTCAAGATATTTAATTTTGTTGCTGTAATTTTCTTAATTATAAAAATGTTGTTTGGTTTTCTCCTTGTTTTCCTCTTCATCTATGGATGCCACTATGTATGGGGATGAAGTGGTCACTATATCGGTTGATGTTTCATTGTCTAACTCTTGCTCATTAGGAATATCATCATTATAAAGAATAAATGAGTCAAGATTAGTATGTATAGAATAAAGAGGAGAGTTATCTGGTATTTCTTGACTACTCACCATATATTTCATGTGTGTTTCCTATAGATTCTTCTTGTAATGTTCCCAAAATTTTAGCCTCAAAGCTAAATGGAACATTAGAGTTAGCAGCAGGTGTAGCCGGTGAATAAATGGGTAGGAAAGCCCATAAGTATCCTAAGGAGGATAAAAAAACTCCAAGTATGAAAGGGGACATTCTTTCTAGCCTAATAAAACACCTCCATGTGTGAACAAAGATAAAATGAAGCTTCTTTGACTAAGTCAACAACACAGTTTTAGTGGAGGAGGAATCCTAGGAGGGATAACCCAATTTTGGAGGGAGATGTAGCTTGGGTTAGAAGTAACCTAATTGAGTGGGGCCAAGGGAAATAAAACTCATGTCTTATATAAGGAATAGGATGGCAGCATTATTGATCATTTTGTAGATTATTATTCTTGGCTACCAAGAATTGTTGCTTTGCTGCTTAGCAAAGCTGTAGTGCTGTTTAGCACTGGGTGTTCCCGGGTGGGAATCCCACCTTTTTCCTTTGAGGAGTTTATTGGGAGAGTTTTCATTCATAATTCCACATTAGGTTTTCAGGCCAAGCTTCAGCCATCTTCATCAGCACAACTTTTCCGGAGATTGTGTAGTGTTACTGGGTGTAGCAGTGGAAGGGATTGGAATCCCGGCTTCTGAGCTAGTTTCTCATAGGAGGAAGGTTTCCTTCACTTGAGAGATCTGTTTGGAGAGATCCAGGACTTATTTCAGATCTATGGTATTAGACCACACATCTCTCATACCCTCCCAACACTGTTTCTGCTAGGGAGTGCGTTATTTTGGAGGCAATGTTCATTGCATGGTTTGGTGGCTCTGTGGTAGTGTTTCCTTGTGATGGATAGGTTAATCCTTTCATGGGAGGAAGCCCTTGAGGGTTCTACACCAGATAAGTTATCTTTCCAGACTTCTATGCTCTTTTGCTTCAGTTTTTCAGTGATTATTCAATAATTTTCTGAAGATCACATTTGTGTGCAAAGTATTTGACAAGAAACCCTTGTCGGGTTCTCTTGTATTTTGTATGAGGAGAATAAATCTCTGTACTTCAGCATTATTCATTAATATATGAGTAGATATATTTTTATCCCATATTTTTATGTTAAAAACCTATTTATACTGCGCATTCCAATTATGCAACAAATCCGGTAAAATGTAGTTTGGGGTTTTTAGCCATTTTCAGCTACTCTAGTGTGGGAGATCTGTTTAACCCACATAGTTCCATTTATTTCTGATATCCTCTTGTATTTATATGCTACATAGATGTATCCATGGGATTCAAGTGATTATTTCACTTTTTTATTATATATGTTGCTGTAAATGCATTTTTGATGCTTGATTGATGAGCAATCCTGAAAAAGGAACATTACACTTCTAGGTTGACTGAAGACAGGGATGGTGGCATAAGTCATATCCATATGCATAGTACCTTTCAAATTAGCACCCCATGAACTTGAAAGAATCATTCCATATTTGGGAGGCACATCAGCCACTACCACTTCCATCACTAGGCATTTGGCTGGGATCTAGGTCAAGTTTACACAAAGATCTTTGATCAAGCCTAAGCATTTTACTCTACTAGAGTAAAAGGAATATAAATATTTATATGGTCTGGTTATCTCAAGGCCTAATCTCTCCATGATTACTTTGGGCATGAGGTTATGTGAAGCCCCTGAATCATGCATAGCATTGTGAAAAAATTTATCATGGATATTCAAACTGACATAGAATGGAGGGGTAGTTCCTTCTTGAAATTTTCCTTCAATATTTGGACCAAACAGAAGCTCTAGTGTATTATCATTTAATTTAACAGTGTCATGAACATTTTCTATGTTCAAGGCTTTCAAAACTTGATCTCTATATACATTTTGAGTGACTAACTCAGTAAGTGGGACAGAGATTTTGATTTTAGCAATTTCAATTCCTAGACTAAAGGGAATCTGATTTTTCAAAATGTTTGTTTCAGCATTGTTAGTCACTTATTCATCAGCAAAAACAACTTGCTGATTTCTACTATTTACAACATTCAACACAATTTTTTTAGGAGCATTAGCTGAAATGCTAGTGCTGCTAGGGTCACCACTCTGTTTTTCATTGATTTGGGTGTTTTTTCCCTTGTTTAAATCAGAATTTTCAGCCACTATTTTATGGGTTTCTACTGTCTTTGTGGAAGTATCTATAGGGTTTTTTTTGGCAGAATTTTCAGAGGTTTTCTTCTTGGGAGTTTCTTGATTCTTTTTACTCCTTAGGCCATATTGTTTAGGTGATCCTATGATAACATTTTCAAAGTCTGGATCATAGTATTCAATTTCTGATATTCTATCATCATAGGGTGTATATAGACCTTGTTTTATTTCATGGAGGAAATCAGAATCCTCATCGCTTACTCCCAACATCTTTATGTTATCATACTCTCTTTTTTCAATTATTTCTTCATCCTCATTAACATAATTTTCTTGAAAAGGAGGTCTAATCTATTGATCAACATCTCTTTGTCTGTTCTGAGATTGATTTCTCCTAAAGTTCTGATTTTGGTTTTGGGATTGGTTTATATTTTGAGGAGATGTTTGGTTTTATTTAGTTTGAGCTCTCTCATATATGCTCATCGTCTCCATCATCTTTTCCATCATTCTTTCCAATTTTTAGTCAGATGTGGAAGGTGCAGCTTCATCCCTATAGGATACCCTCTTCTTAGCCTTCATTCTAGCTCTCTTCCCAATCAGACTTGCTTCTACACCTAAGGCTCCCCTCTGCATATCTTATAAAGTTAAGGGGTCTCTTTCTCTTAGTTGATAGGCCATTTCAGGATCAAATCCTTCAGGGAACTTGGCCAAAGCTGAGCCTTGTGGAGGTTTCAATTCTGGGGGTAGTGCATTATAAACACTATTAAACCTAGTGTAATAATTTTGAACACTTTCTCCAGGGTTTATCTTGAGGTTGTTGTAATATGAAAGTATTTGGAGAGGGTTCTTCCTCATTTCCCATTTTTTTATGAATTTTTCACGTAAAGAAGGGAGATCATTTATACTATTAGGAGTTAGACCTTTGAACCATTTCTTGGCCTTTCCTCCTAAACTTTGGGAAAATATTCTCATTTTAATGGTCTCATATTCTATTTCCATATAATCAAAGGCATCATTCACCTTGTCTACATGATGTTGAGTAGTAATGGGTTCACTCCCTGTGAAATGGGAAATTTTAGACTAATAGTTCGTTGGCAAATTTACTAAGGGTAAAGGAAGGACTAGAGGAGAAAACCATGTTGCCATGACAGGAAGTTGCGGAAAAAATGGGGGGTTTACAAGTGGAGGGTTTATGAAAGGAGGGGGAGGATGGAATGGAGTAGTTTGAATAGTGGGTGTAAGGATAACATAAGTACTTGGATCAGCAAGAGATTGTCAAGCAGATCTAGGATGAGAGAAACCAAAGTTATGAAAGAAATGAAGGTCAGGTGGGGTGGTTTCTCTACTACCAGGATGTTCACCACTATGTTGGGGTGAGTGTGGAGACTCAAAGTCTAACTGATCTATATCATCAAGTGACCTAGTTCTGAATGGATTTCTTAAGTCAACTTGTGTATCTTGCAGAGCGAAGAGATTTTCAGGGACAGAGTTAGCTCTATGAATTGGTCTGACAACAGTTGAAGTTTTGGATTTAGGATATTTCCTAAGGATATTTTCTAGATTATCATCTATCTCAGGAGGATTTGGGTCAGGATGGGCTCTAGTATAAATTCTTCTAGAAGCCACTATGTGATGTTTTTAGACCCAATAATGAGAAAATTTCAGCCAAATATGACAGTCTTTAAGAGGCTAACTAATATTTTTCAAAGAAAACTCAATCCTCTAAGTCTTCTTAACTGGGTTGATATGACGTTATAAAAAAAATGTTTCCCAGTGGAGTCTTAGGAACAACTAGTGGGGTCAGCAGGACTACTGAATACCAATGGATTCGTTAGGTGAAGGATTTTTACTTATTTCTCAAGGCTTTGGTTGTTGTTCACCATCAAAAATCAATAATAACCAGTCTTGGTGACACTTAATTCATTTAGGAATAGGGGTTAGTTTAGTTGTGAAGTTATCTATTACTCAATACTTCCCCAGTATGGTTGCCACTATGTTAGGCCTCCGTAATTTGCAAGATTGACAAGAACAAATGCTGCAGAGCATACATCAAAACCACTTTGGAATCCTAGGATCTAGCCCTTCTAGATTCAGATAGGGATCTCTCTATATGAGTGTTTTCTAAAGATATGATCTTTATGATTTATGATATGATATTAGGCTAGTTATGAAGTACAAGGGTTTTTTTATTTTTGGTTGGGTGTGATATCATCAAAATGAAGGAAGTATTTTGAAGGGTGAAGGTATGAGCAAGTTGAAAGAATGGTTCAACTGATATGATAAATCAGAGACAGTGTTAATCCATTGGGCTATGGAGTCATAAAGGATTTAATTTCACAACAACTTCCAAGAATGGTCTATGGGGCAAGTCATCTATATCAAAGGATATTATAAGATTGAGTTATGGTATGAAACATCAAGAGGTGGTGAAAGAAGAAAACATACAAGAAAAACAAATGGCAACTTAAGATCAAGTAATAACTTTGAATCTATCCTGATTTCAGCATGCTCTCAAAGGAAAACATTTAAGATAAACAATAAAAAGTAACCTAAGATCAGGTAAAGACTTTTAACCTAGCCTGATTTCGGCATACTCTTCGGGAAAATTTCAAAGACAATATCTCAAGTTATAATCAGGAAACATGGGCTCACTAACACTTCATTGGTTATATTCTATTGAATTATACTGAAAGACACAATTAGAAGAAAACATAAAGATAAATATTTATCAATGAGATTTAGGGTACTTGACAGTAAATCCTAATCTATGTTTGTTTTTCTTTATTAGAGAAAAGTGGACAGTATGAAAACATAGGTAAAATAACAATTACAGTTAGAAACACATCACCGTTGACATAAACTAGGATCCCATAAATCAGCTTGTATTATGATGTTCAAACCAGTTACAATCTTCAAGTCCAGTGGGTCTTTACAGCTTCAAAGTTCTCATCATAGGCTATCTTTCTTCGATTACAAATAGAGCTTCAGCGGCCTCAATAACTATTTACACTTGATGAGTATTCAACAACCAACATTAATACTGTCTTCTAGAGAGGTATTTATAGAAGAATGAGGAGGTGGAGTGAAAGAAAGGATTATTTGTTCAATAAATACAAAGTAAGTGCTTCTCAGCCTTTGAAGGGAAAAATGGAGAAATTATCTGATGTTTTTAACTCTATTAATTGAATTTTGTATTAAGTTTCATCAACTTTAGTCACTTTTGTTGACTTTGAGGCTTTTTTGGTAGCTGAAAATGACTTCTGAGTTGTATTTTGGAAAATATCTCTGACTGTGCATTAATTGTGTATTCTTTTGAGGCAAATTAGCTGGTAGGTGGAATTTTGAGGATTAATTGCCTCACTGATGTGGCATTTGGAGGCTTTATTAACTGATTTGTCTCTCTTTGTTGCTTTAAACCTTTCTTATTGCTTTTGGAGTTCTATAATCATCTTCGGGCCTTTAAACCTTTTATGCTGACTGTTTTATCCTTTAAGCATTTCTCTGCTTTATTCACTGTGTCTTTATCTTTGTAAATCAGTGGTTAAGTCTTTAAATCTTCAGTTTTTTAACTTTAACCTTTAACTCTAATCTCCATTGTCTTTCACTGTTCTTCTTCTGCTTCCTTTGTTAATGTACAAGTGTCTTTGGCACACCGAGGCTTTCATTGTATAACCAATGCTCATGATGCATCGGTCAAACCATGATTTTGAAGCTGTGGAATCCCTTTCTTTGTGATTTTGTCCTGAGTATCATCATCCTTGACCCTTTGTTACTTTATCATGACTTTGGGATGGCTTTATAGCTCATCCATCATGATACTTGCAACATAAACAAACTATTACATAAAATCCTATGCGTATTGGGTTAAACTGATTTCAGAGGCTAGGCGAGGGGCGAAAGGAGCAGTGAGGAGGATAAATCTCATGTGGAGGAGGTTTTGTGGACAAAACCTGCAAAAACAAGGTTTAATTTGAATATTGGAGCGAAATAGTGGATAGGCAGTTTCAGAAAATCACAAATGGTTTTCGCACACGAAATGAGTGGTAAGCAGTTTAGCTAGGAATGAATGCGATAGAGGTATTTAATTGACATGTGTTGAGGCGAAAACCACCTATTTCATGTTGAAAACGAGCGATTGGTTTTATTGGTGAAATGAACGCAAAATGTGTTTGGGACCGGTAGATCTTCAAGCCGAAGATCAACGGTCATGGATGAGCATGAAAAATAGAAATATGTGCAGTGGAAACACGTGGTGGGGCCGGGGTGATGTCACCTTTTTTGTCACATAGTGGGAAGGCTTTTAGGTTGGGAAAACTTTGGTTTTCAATGTTAAAACATAAAAATCTAGTTATGGATAAATACAAAGGAAAAAAAAATTTTTTACAAGGGGCATGGGGGGCAGAAAAGATAAGGGAACAACAAAAAAGGAACAACAATGAAGGGAACAGCAGTGAAGGAGCAGCAGTGAAGGAACAGTAGTGAAAGAACAACAGTAAAGGAATAGTAGTGAAGGAATAGCAGTGAAGGAACAGTAGCGAAGGAATAGCAGTGAAGGAACAACAACGAAGGGAACAACAGTGAAGGAACAACAGCAAAGGAACAGTAGTGGAGGAACAACAACGAAGGAACAACAGCGAAGGAACAACATCGAAGGAATAGCAGTGAAGATTACTTTTTGAGTTTATACAGCATTAGAAGGCTTCAAGAATGGACAATTTTTCTATGAAAATAATATCTTGAAGGCTTAAGATTTGTTTTAGCCATAATTTTCTATGACAAAAATTTACTGATGGCTAACAGGACCATTATCCTTCTCCATTCTTATATATGGAAGTCATTATGACTGTGATTATGATCCCATATGTTGATTATGTCCTTATCATTGTTGTGGGCATGATTGAATAGATGACACATGGATTGGATATTCCCATTAGAGATGTGAGTCTCCACCTTAATTATGCTTCATACTTCAGGGAGAATATTGGACAATCCATTATTGCTACATTTGACCTCTTGTTTCCATATGAGGTGAGCCATATGGTTAACTTGAGCACTTGGGAGGTGCCTCTCATGAGCATTTGGGAGGATTTTTTCTATGAATTACCATTTTGGAGGATGATTCATTTTGTGTGGATGATAGCTTGGGGATGGGAGCTTAAAATGGGAATGAAGGTTCCAAATAATTTTCTGATTCCATGCCTCAAGAAGGCCTCTAGACTATATATAGTTACCTCCATGGATATCCCACCTTTTCATGATGAGAGCCATTTGGATTTATCACCAAAGGTTTACTCATACATTTTGGAGGAGGAACTTAGGGACATATTGATGAGAGAGCATCCTAATCATTGGAGGAAATTATCATATGAGGATGCTATAGGAGGAGGAGAGGAGGCTATTGAATTCTATCCTTGCAGTTTCTTGAGGACAAGAAACATTTGGGAGGGGAGGATTGTAATATTCCTAAATTAGCATGCAACTAACTAGAATATCAATTTTTTATTTTTTCCTTTAGATAGAAGAATAAGTGGGTAGAGAGACCCATAAATCTCTTTAGTAGGAATAAATCACTCCAAATGTGAATGGAGGACATCAAAATAATTGGATAAAGCACCCCTATGTGTGAATAAGGGATGAAGTATGTGGACTGGGTCAACTTTGACCAAATCAACAATGCTGGCATGGAGGGAGTGGACATTCAATGAGGGATAATGCAGTTTTGAAGGAAGATCCTTTGCATGGAAGTAGTGGCTTTAATGAGTGGGGCCAAGGGTGAGGAAGCTCAACAATCATATAAGGAAGGGGATGGAAGCCATGGAAAGCATGTTTTTGGATTATTATTTTTTTATGGTATGTTATGATTTGTGGCTCTCTTCAGTTGTTTAGCTAAGGTTTCAATGAATTTTTAGACAAGGGTGTTCCCGAGCGGGAATCCCACCTTCATCCTCGGGGGACTTCGAGTGCCCACTCAGGAGAATTTCTTGAGCATCATTTCCACATTCCAGCATTGGGCCAAGCTACAACTTTCTTCTACAACACAATTTTTGTTTAGAGTTGTATTGAGTTGCAGGGTGTAGCAGTGGAGGAATTATTCCTTCCATTGGGAGGCTAGCAAGGAAGGTCCTTGGGCTTCATATCACATTTTGTCATCAGGCCAAGGCAGCACCATATCCTACAGCACAGTTTCATTCTCAAACTGCATTATTCTATTGATCAGATTCAAATAAGGGTTCAATGCTCCACTTGGGAGGTTAGATCTTCATTTGAGGGATCAACCCTTCATTGAGAGAGTCTATTGGAGGAGTTCCATTTAGATCTACATCAGGTTCAGCCACCTCCTCTATGTGCTTCAGTTGCATTGATTCTTTAGCCCTAGGGCTTTAGATCACCATTTGTATTTTGTGTATTTCTGGAAACCCTTCCTAGGCTTCCTTGGAAAGGTGTGTAGGAGCATAGATCTCCATTTATAGCATTTTAAGAGCATCATATTATCAAATTTATGTTATTTTATTTTCCAGTATCAGTCATTCTCATTTATACTGCACTGTTGCAGCTCTCTGACATTTTGTATATTAGAAGCATCTCACTTGTGAGAGGGTTTGATCATTGAAGGCTTTTTTTCTTATGTTGTATGATTTGTGCCACAATATATTGCACATTTTTGTTTCTGATTTACTTAATAATATGGCTCCTTCGTGGTCTCACCTTTGATGTATTGATATTTGCTGCTATTTCCATTATTGTGTGCTATATTTCTTCTTTTCCTATTTTTCAATATTACATAATAGCTTTTAACTTAAACAAATAGTAACATTCCCATAGAAAAATAGGGTAGGATGGGGAAGGTCACCTGCACCCTAGAAATTTGAGGGCAAGGTCATGAAACTTTCATTTATCATTAGTCAAATTCCGAGCCTGCTACTGTAACAACAACAATTGTTCCTTCTGTTTATTTGCAGCTTCCTTCTTCTTCCATTCCTCCCAGACTCTCTTCATTTCTTCCTTTTTCCTTTTCTCCTATAGGGCACTCATTTTATTTTGATATTCTTTCAGTGAGATCATTCCCTCATGTAGGGAAATTTCCTACAGTTTCCATTTCTGCAACTCATAGATCTGTAAAATCTTCTCAAAACTCCATCCTATAGCGGGACTTGGTGTTCCACTACATGAAATTTCAATGGTGGGTGTGACAGCCTCTTTAGGGTGGGACTGTTCCACCTCAGTTTTTGGTTCCTGCATAAAAACATCATCATAGGTGGGTTCTTTTGTAGTAGTCTTCTTCATTTTACCTTGGCCAGCCTCTGTATCCACAATTGGTTCCTCTATAATATTAGTGGCCTCTACAGGTTCTTGTGTGTTAGCTTCTAGGTCAATTACCATGGGAGGCTCTGCTTTAAATATTTTTTCTTGTGTAATGGAAGTATCTTCAATAGGTTCTTGTGGAGTAGCCTCCCTGGGCTTTGTTTTAGTCTCCCTTGAGCAGGTGCTTACCTGAAAAACTCTATACCCTACTGCTTCTAATTCTAGGGAAAATTTCGCACGTACGAATCCTGGATTCCCCCCCCCCTAGCTCTCTTGACAGCTTAAGCTAGGGTATCTAGACCCAAGGCTTCTGATTTCCTAGCTTTGGCTAATCTCTTATTTAACTGTTCATTTTCTTTCTTTAAATTTTCAATTTCAAAAAGTATAGTTTGAGTTTCATTCCTACTTAGCGAGGAGGGTTCTTTTTCTTCTTCTTCTAGCTCTTATGCCTTCTCCTGATTCTCAGTTGCAGGCCACGGTTCCATTGGAATACTAACTTTCACCATTTGTTTCAGTCGTTTGTCTCCAATCGGCTTATCAATGGGCCTTTTCTCAATTTTGGCCTCGATGGACCGGGTTTGGACTCTAGCCTCTTCATGACTTTCTCTCGAAGTCTCAGCTTGTTTCCCTCGGCTCGTCCTAGTTATTTTTTGTTTGAACTCCTCCTAGCTCTTTCCTTGTTGGTATAAGGCATCCAACACAATCACTTTGATAAGACCATGGTTGGTAACACAAGCTTCAGGGTGTGTTGTCATTTTGACTACTGCAGTCATATGCTTCATATTTCCCAACAGGAAATATGGAAGATTGATCTTCTGTTGGTGCTGAAGATGGTTCAATAAAGAAAAATGATAATTGAAGACAATTTCAGACCTTCCCTCATAGGCAATGTACTTTATAAAATTCATGGAAACATCCACCCAAGGTTGGGGAAGTGATAGTCTATCAACCCCTCTTCCTTTCTTCTCTAGATTTTCTTATCCTACAAGGAAATTTTCCTTTAGAGAAGGCTCATTAACCTTCCTATTAAACCATATTCTGCCTTTGGCTGATAATGTGGTTACTTAGGAAACAACTTCTTCTGTAACTTCGATCCGCAGACCCTTGACTTGGGTTTGGTGGTCGTTCAAATTCCTGGCGAATTCCATTGCAATTATTTCATCTAGGCCCTTCGACCTTTGAAATTACTCGAGCCACCCACCATCCCTAAATATTTGATATGATTCTGGACAACTCTGTAACCTTCAATGGAATCTGACTCATGTCTCACCACTCATCCTCCCATCTTGTTGTTAACCTTAATTAAACCTTAAGCTCAACCAACCAGGACATCGACGTTGTTAGGTCCCTATATTACTAGTATAGTCCCTTATTGTTATTAGTGTAACCCCCTTATTGTTATTATTGTACCCTTGTAACCCCCATTTTGTTATTATTGTGCCCTTAAATTATTATTGTTAGGTCGGCTAGGATTACATTGTGGCCCACTAAGATTACATTATGGCCACATGGACACCTATATATAGAAAGGAGGTTTTGTAAATTGTATCATCCAATAATTGTTCATTTATGTAATGTATTAGAGGTTTCCCCCTTGAAGTGGCTTATTTCTAAGGCGTTGATATCTCTTTTATTCTATTTTTGGAGCTGGTTACACAACATTTGGTATCAGAGCTTTGGATTCTAGGGTTTCGCTGCTCCAAACAGGTCATCATAGAATGTTCGCTATAACATTTTTTATGCAAAGTTTCAGAAGCTAAAATTTTTAGGGTGTGAAGCTGAAATCCTGAAGAAGATTTTCTAAAAATTTCAGAGCTTGGTTCACAATATTTTCGGAGATATGATCTGTGGAAGTTAGGTCTTTTTTCAGGATCCTAAACAGGTCATCATGGCATTTTTGTTATAACTTTTGTTCTATGAACGTTTAGAATCTGAAATTTTTAGGGTGTGAAGTTGAAATCTTGAGGAAAAGCGTAGCTAAATTTCAGAGGTTTTTTCGCAATATTTTTGGAGATATGATCTGTCGAAGGTAGTGCTTTTTCAGGCTCCCGAATTTCATCTCAAAGAGGTGATCGTGGGAAAAGTTTAATAAATCTCTCTCTGAGCATCGGCTTGGAGTACCGTAAAAATTGGTCACAAACACATGGAATTTGGTTTCTTGGCTATCAATTTCAGAGGCGAAGGATGAAACAATGACACGTGGCAAGTCGTACAAGTTTTCTCTACTGAACCAGTCCATTATTAGGTCATTGTGGGAGATTGGACATAACTTTGTCTTGGAGAATAAAATTTAGGTCAGACCTATGGCATTCAAAATAGAATTCAGAGGGCTAATTCACTGCTAAATTTCAGATATTAATGAGCCGCAATCACATAGATAATCCAATTTCAATATCGAGCTCCTCAAAAGAAAGAAAAAGGTGTGTATTTCTTTTTTCCGAATTGCATAAGTCTTGTTTGAAAAATCAATTTGAATTGATTCCAAGGGCATATTGTAGAATAGATATCAGTATTGGGTTCTAAAAAATGCCCCGTAAAAATAATTCAACACCCATTAAGCCTTCGGAAGGCTCTACTATGAAGGAATAGATGAAGAATTGCAACATGATCTATCAAAATTACAAGAGCAAGTGCACCAAATTTTTCTCTCACAAAGAGCAGCAAAAAATGAAATGGAAGTTTTGAAAAAAGGCATGGAAGCGAAGATGGATGATGTGAAGAATAATAATGATGGTTTGAATAATAATATGGATGGTTTGAAGAAAGGCGTGGAATTTAGGATAGATGGCATGGAAACTGGCATGGAATCTAAGATGGAAGACATGGAAGCTAAAATTGAAAACATGAAGAATGATCTAAAAGCAGACATGGAAGGTTTGACAAAGTTGATACAAGAAATGTTTCCTAATGGTGAAAATATATTAGAGGAAACTCATGATGAGAACAAAATAAATGTTAATCATGATTTCATAAACTCTAATGTTGGTGGGAAGAACCACCATATTCCAAAAATGGATATGAAGAAGTTTGATGGAAAGGATCTTGTAACATGGATACTACAGATGGAGCAATATTTTGATCTCCATAATGTGCAAAATACACAAAAGGTACACATTGCAACTTTACATTTAGAACAAAATACATTTGTATGGTATCAATGGCTTTCCTCCCGTAAAATTTTTTTCACTTGGTCAATTTTGAAAGAGGAAATGATAGCACATTATGAGGATACAAAGAGCAACACCTTCTTTAGCCAATTGATAAATCTCAAACAAAAGGGTTTAGTGGGGGAACACATTGAGGACTTCCAAAAATTTAATATAAGGGTAACTGATATTCCAGAGGAACACAAGATTGATCTCTTCATAGGCACTTTAAAGGATAACATCCAACATGAAGTTCGCGTTTTGGAACCTGATTCATTGGAGAAGGCATTTAGGTTGGCAAGAAAAAATGAATGTAAAATTATGGCGACAAGGAAGCCTACCACTCACTTCTATAAAGAGGGAAGTGTTGCTACTCCTAGATTTCCACAACCTACAAGGTTGACACCACAACAATTGGAAGAAAAAAAGAGCAAAAGGGCTTTGCTACAGTTGTGATAGAAAATACACTAAAGGTCATAAGTGTGCTGAGAAGAAATTATTTTACATAGATTGTGAAGAGGAAGAAGAAAATGAACAAGAAGATGATATACACCAGGAACCAGCCCTAGAAGAGGAAGAAATGAATTCGACCATATCGTGTAATGCACTGGCAGGAATTACCACTCCTCAAACTCTCAAGATAGAAGGACATATCAAGAAGAAAAAGGTAATAGTGTTGATTGATTCAGTAGCACCCATAATTTTATTCATTGTAAGGTAGCCAAGGAATTAAATTGTTTCCTATACCCAGCACCAGAATGTCAAGTGATGGTTGCAAATGGAGGAACTATAAATTGCTCTGGAAAATGCCATAATATCAAGCTAACCATGGGGGAATATGTATTGAATAGTCCAATGCTTGCCATTCCTATGGGAGGTGCCGATGTTGTACTAGGAGTACAATGGTTACAATCTTTGGGGACGGTAGCTTTTAATTTTCAAGAACTTTTCTTGAAATTTTTTTCAGAAGGAAAGGAAGTCGAATTACGGGGTATTGAAGGGAAGCCAGGAAGGATAATAAGCTCTAATGTCATGACAAAGCTTCCAAAGAAAGAACAACGAGGCGTAATTGCACAATTATGCTCTCTAGAAGTTCCGACATCAAAATCATCTATTTCTGCAGATCTCCAACAAGTCTTGGACAATCATTCCAAGGTGTTTGAAACTCCCAAAGGACTCCCACCTATTCATGATCATGATCATGCTATTCATTTGATTCCAGGAAGTATTCCTCCAAACATCAGGCCTTATAGATATCCTTACGTCCAAAAGAGAAAAAATGAATGTATGATTGCACAAATGTTAGAGGTGGGTATAATTCAACCTAGTCAAACTTCTTTCTCTACTCTTGTAGTATTGGTACACAAGAAGGATGGTGTTGGAAATATGATGCAGAGTGTTGTCCTTGATGGCAACCCACTGAATGAAGATGAAGACATGCGACTGTTGACATGTGTTGTCCTTGATGGCAATCCACCTGATGAAGGTATTCTTGACTTGATGGACTTGGTAAATGATGTAAATCTGATATGCAATGATGTTTGTTAGCAATGTGATGCTAAGTGTTGTCCCTGAAAGGCAACCCACTTGATAAAGATGATGGCAACTTACTTGATTAAGTTGTGCTTGCTAGAATATGTTCTTGATGAAGAAAATATGATGTATCTACAGTGTGTACCGAAGGCAATGAAGAAAGGAATTCAGAATGTGCTCAATGTATGATGAAAAGAGTATGTCTCTATGAATATGCGGATTAGTCTAAGGGAAGCCGCATATGCACGCAGAAAAGAACGTTCCAAGTCGCGTATGGGAAAAAGCGCTCAAAAAGTGCAAAACCAGGGGTAACCACCATAGTATTTCGTCTAAATGACCCCGTCCAGGAATACCATCGGAAGTAATGTAGTTTTGGGCTCATGGTATTGAAAAAGGGGCTCATGGTATTGAAAAAGTGTAAACCTATATAAGGAGAAGAAATTCATTGTGCAAATCATGAGTGTGGGTGCAAGATGTCTGAGCTTGAATGAATACTTGTCTCTGAAGTAGATCTGAATGGAAAGTGTTACACTTGAATGATCTGAATGTATGATGCACCATGATGAAGAAGGGGATCTAGATCTGAAATATACTTGTATCTACTAGATCTACTTATGGAAGGCTTAGATCTGAAATGAGGCGAACACCTGTCTGAAGTAGAAGGGTAAATCTGAACTGAATATCTGATCTGAAGAAGTATGCTTCTCTATAATGATTGAAGATCTATACGCTACTTCGCCGCAGAGGAAGCACGTATATACGCGTCTTCGCCGAAGAGAAAGCGCGTATGTGCAATGAAATATGTACAGAGGTATACGCTGGTTTGTGTGAACGGAAGCGCGTATATACGCGACATCAGAGAAAGGAAAGCGCGTATGCAAACTAGGGTTTGCTGAAGTCTGTGGTAAGAAATGTCTGACCTATTCTGCTGGTTTACTGATATCTGTCAGTGAGTTATATGTATCTGTTTCATGGTTGACTGTGCTTAAAAGTATGGAAAGGGTCCAGTTTGAAAATATGATGAAATGTGGCCCGCAAGTGGTGTTCTATTGAAGTTGTTGGATCCAGTGTGAAAACTGATGAAACGTGGTCCATAGAGGTGTCGCAGGGTTGTGGTCTTCTACTGTGGGTTGTATCTCCTTCCAGTGAGGTCATAAATCCAGAGCAGGGTCGTAGGCTCCTCTGCAGGAGCAAATGGGAAATTCAGCTTCAACCAAAAGGTTGAGCCCTTCCAGGAGAGGCTGGTAAACGAGCGCAGGTGGGTGCCTGCGTGCTGGTCAAGTCTGCGCAAGCACATATGTTGTAAGATGTTTTCTCTATAATAAAATATTGAAGGCTGAGCAACTGCAGCGGTGGTTTTCTCCCGACTTGGGTTTCCACCTAAAAATCCCGGTGTTCATGTGTGATGCTTTGTGTGATGGTTTATTCTGTTCTTACTGCACATGTTTACTGTTTATAGAACATCTAATAAATGAATGATGGAATTATGTAAGTGAATAACTAATGGCATAATTAGATCTCTGGGTATACGCGAGTTTCATGAAGGATATCCGCGTGTATATGCCAGTTGGCTTCAGCAAAGTAGCGTATGGGTTTTAGAGCATGAAAAAGTAAAAAATTTTGATTATGCTGTAAATACTGATTCACCCCCCCCCCCCCTCTCAGTATTTTTCCCAACAATTGGTATCAGAGGGGGGTCCTTCTGCAGAAGCTTGATCGCTTGAAGGAGATCCGTCGCAATGGGAAAGAAGCAAAAGAAGAAGGTTACTCCAGGAAAGAAGAAGCCTCAGAAATCATGTATAGCAGAAATTGAAGGAGATGAAACAGGTATTGATCATTGCTCTTGTATTTTACTTAACTGTATATGCAAAGGATATGATAGTGAAAGTGAAGATGAAGAAGATTTTGACCAAGCTCTACAAGTGCTCATGGCAAAGAAGCAAAAGAAGAAGGCTACTCAAAGTAAGGAGATAGCTGAATTTGAAAAAAATTAATCTGATAGTGATTGGGGTCCTAATTTTCTTATTGGTGCAAACAATGATGAAGATAGTGAGAGAAAAGTTGTGGATCTAGAAGAAGTTATCAAAGATCAATAAAGAAAATTTAATGAGAAGGAATCTGCTAACAAAGCTTTGATATTTAGACTGAAAAGGATGTTCGATGATGTATACAGTCGAAGTAAAGGATATAAAGCTGGAATTATCTCTCTGCAAGAAGATCTTGAAGAATCAAATAAGAAGAATGAAGGACTTAAAGCAGAAAACGTTTCTCTAAAAACATATCTGGAAAAATAAAAAAGGAAGAATGAAAGTCTTGAAGCTGGAATCATCTCTCTACAAGAAAAACTTGAAGCATCAAGTAATAAGAGTGAGGAACCTCTACAATCATTTGAAAAGGAAGGACTTGAAGCAGAAATAATTTCCCTCAAAGAAGACCTGGATAAATCAAATAAGAAGAATGCAGGACTTGAAGCAGAAAACATATCTCTGAAAGAAGATCTCAAAGCATCGAAGAAGAAGAATGAAGAGCTACAACAAACATGTGAAGTAAACGAAAATTGGTTGAAAGAAGAGATTATAAATCTGAAGGATCAAGTAGAAAATGGAAGAAGGAAAGAAGAAAGCATGACAAAGCAATGTCAAGCCCTGGAGGTTGAGGTAAACATTCTCAAAGGTAAATTAGAAGAAAAGGTTAGAATTTTGAGGTTTCAAGATAGTACTAAGATTCTAGATAATATTCTTAGTAGTCAAAGGTCTCCTTCTATCAAACTTGGTCTTGGTTTTCATGAAACTATTAAAGGAGAATCTAGTTCACAAGGAAGTGCTAAAGATTCAAAGGAAGTCAATACAAAACCTGAAGAGTTGAAAGAAACAAAAGGTCAATCAACAATGATGAAATCTCAAAGTAAATCATTCAATAATGTTGAATGTTTCAAATGTCATAATTATGGGCATGTTGCAGCAAATTGCAGGAGCAGATCATTTCAGCCTCAAACAAACAGATTCTACTCAAAAAGGTACTCTGGTTTATTCAAGGGATATTGTTTTTCATGTAACAAGTATAGACATAAAGCAGCTGATTGTAAAAGGAGGAAGAATAGAAATACTCATTATGATTCTTATGTTTATTTCTCTGGCCACATGAGATGTTATGCTTGTAACAAGTATGGACATGTAGAAAAAGAATGCAGGATGAACAGATCTAGGAAAGTGGACAATTTTCAGCACATAGTTGGAAAGCTCAAGAAAATTTGGAAAAAGAAGGCGGACCGATCAGAAACGTAGGGAATTCAAACCCTACTGCAGTCATCCACTTCTGGAAGCTTACTTCTCTGATTGACTGCAGGAATGATGTGGGATACATTATGAGATTTAGTAATGTATCGTCACAAGGGGAGCAATGTATGATGTCTCTCATGGTTGATTTGATTATTTTGGTTATATGTATTTCTAACAGAACATATGATATGAAGAAGACAGGTACAGGAAGGACAAGTTCAGGGGGAGATAAAGGAATGTGAAAAATTTCTATGTTTCACTTTCCATACGCGGGTTCTATTCACAAAAGTCGCGTATACACGCGAGTTTCAGCAGACACAGTCGCGTATGCATTTATGATAAGAGATTTGATATGATAGCTGAAGATCTGGTGCAGAGGTTCATGGGGAGCATTATTCTGACTATTAAATAACTGTATTATTAACTCAATATCAGCTTAATTTCTCAGTTCTAAATAATGATGATATGATACATGGTTTCTTATGTTGAAGATTGTGGATGAGTCCTGTTTTCCTTTTTGATGAAGAGTATTCATTGTTTGAGATAAAAGTCTTATAATTCGGAGACAAGGGCAGTTCATGCAGAGATTATTGCTGATGACTTACTGATGAACGTATTCAGGTTGCACAAGTTAAGAAGGAGCACTGGTTCAGGGGGAGCAGCAGGTTGAATACTAATGATTGCATTGTTGGCAATATGACTGCTTATTCTTTGGTTTTTGTGATATTCATGCTCAAATGATGATGACTTGGTACATGGTTTACTATGATGAGATTTTGAGCCCTGGTTGCTGATAAGTATCTTTTGTGCTCACACATGGATGAGTTGGATGTCGTTTGGTTCAGAAATAAGTATAGATCATGCAGAGTTTGTTACTATGGTTAAGATCTTTTGCCTACATATGTTACTTCATGTTAAATCTTAAAGATCATGGTGATATTGGATCACATGGATGATTGACACGTATTTGAAGATATTGTTCTGGTATGATAATCTCTCTTGGAAAGATTGTATTGATGCTGCAAATAATCTGGAGGCTTGGTTATTAATGTGCTTATGCTACAACTGTTGGATGACGCTTGAAGACACAACTGCATTGTTCTATCTATCTGTATTCCAAGGAAGCATTCAAATATCTCAGAAAGAAGCCGAACACTGTATTTTTCTCACAAGAGGATCAGATCTGGTTAAAATATAGAAGATGGTATTGGATACGCGGGTTTCCTGAAACACAGTCGCGTATATACGCGAGTTCATGCACAGAAAACCGCGTATGTCTGATTGCTGACAAATTTATGTTTGGGGTCAGCTCTCTTCAACACAGCTGCAGTGCTGTTTGGTATCTCTGATACTGTTTGATATCTCTGGTGGTGTTCCAGTTCTCATAATTCTATTTCTCATGTTTTGATAAAGATGCCTTGATGATTTGTTGGTGAAAATGTTCAGGATGCACAAAATAAGGGGGAGCCTTAGTCATATGGAAAGGATGCTTGGATGCATAGATTCAGGGGGAGCATTAGCGTTGCTGAGTATAATGCATTGTTGGCATTATGATGGTTCTGAAATATGTTCTCTTTCTTGAGGACTTTTTGGTATTGGTTATGAAAAGTCATATTTGTATTTTTGATGAAAAGGTCATGTGGAGACCCATGATGTAAAATTGTAATATTCAGTCATGTAAGGACTTGTCAAATTTGTAAACCCACTTGGTTGGGTAGCTGAGTCAAATTTTGTAAACCCACTTGGTTGGGTAGTTGAATTGAAATGTGTAAACCCACTTGGTTGGGTATTTGAGTCTCATATGTAAATCCACTTGGTTGGATCTTTGATGTAAGTATGAGTCTTTGGTGATAGGAAGTTCATAGAGTCATGTACTTCATTGAAAAATATGTTTGAAGATTCAGCATGAACTCATGGGGAGCTTGGTCACTTCAGTATACATCAGATCTGCAGAACGCTTCTTCTACATGAGGAGAAAAGGGGGTGAGTGTGTTGGTTTTGATCCGCCCGTTGCCCTTGATGTCAAAGGGGGAGAGTGTGTTGGTTTTGATCCGCTGGTTTTACCCTTTGCCCTTGATGTCAAAGGGGGAGAATGACATGGTGTTTGAATGAAGAAAAAGAATGGTGTCACAAATGGAGAGAGTGACATGGTGTCATTGTATTTTTAATGTATCTATCTGCTGTGATAACCAAACACCATCGTGGTTGCCATCAAGTCCAAAGGGGGATATTGTTGGAAATATGATGCAGAGTGTTGTCCTTGATGGCAACCCACTGAATGAAGATGAAGACATGCGACTGTTGACATGTGTTGTCCTTGATGGCAATCCACCTGATGAAGGTATTCTTGACTTGATGGACTTGGTAAATGATGTAAATCTGATATGCAATGATGTTTGTTAGCAATGTGATGCTGAGTGTTGTCCCTGAAAGGCAACCCACTTGATAAAGATGATGGCAACTTACTTGATGAAGTTGTGCTTGCTAGAATATGTTCTTGATGAAGAAAATATGATGTATCTACAATGTGTACAGAAGGCAATGAAGAAAGGAATTCATAATGTGCTCAAAGTATGATGAAAAAAGTATGTCTCTATGAATACGCGGATCAGTCTAAGGGAAGCCGCGTATGCACGCAGAAAAGAACGTTCCAAGTCGCGTATGGGCAAAAGCGCTCAAAAAGTGAAAAACCAGGGGTAACCACCATAGTATTTCGTCTAAATGACCCCATCCAGGAATACCATCGGAAGTAATGTAGTTTTGGGCTCATGGTATTGTTTTGGCTCATGGTATTGAAAAAGGGGCTCATGGTATTGAAAAAGGGTAAACCTATATAAGGAGAAGAAATTCATTGTGAAAATCATGAGTGTGGGTGCAAGATGTATGAGCTTGAATGAATACTTCTCTCTGAAGTAGATCTGAATGGAAAGGGTTACACTTGAATGATCTGAATGTATGATGCACCAATGATGAAGAAGGGGATCTAGATCTGAAATGTACTTGTATCTACTAGATCTACTTATGGAAGGCTTAGATCTGAAATGAGGCGAACATCTGTCTGAAGTAAAAGGGTAAATCCGAACTGAATATCTGATCTGAAGAAGTATGCTGCTCTATAATGATTGAAGATCTATACGCTACTTCGCCGCAGAGGAAGCGCGTATATACGCGTCTTCGCCGAAGAGAAAGTGCGTATGAGCAATGAAATATGTACAGAGGTATACGCTGGTTTGTGTGAACGGAAGCGCGTATATACGCGACATCAGTGAAGTGAAAGCACGTATGCAAACTAGGGTTTGCTGAAGTCTGTGGTAAGAAATGTCTGATCTGTTCTGCTGGTTTACTGATATCTGTCAGTGAGTTATATGTATCTGTTTCATGGTTGACTATGCTTAAAAGTATGGAAAGGGTCCAGTTTGAAAATATGATGAAATGTGGCCTGCAAGTGGTGTCCTAAAGGAAGCTTTGGATCCAGTGTGAAAATTGATGAAACGTGGTCCATAGAGGTGCTGAGGGTTGTAGCCTTCAGTCAGGGGGTTGTAGCTCCCTTCCAGGTGAGGCCGGTAAACGAGAGCAGGGGGTCGTAGCTCCCTTCCAGGAGAGGCTGGTAAACGAGTCAAGGGGTTGGAGCTCCCTTCCAGGAGAGGCTGGTAAACGAGCGCAAGTGGGTGCCTGCGTGCTGGTCAAGTCTGCGCCAGCACATATGTTGTAAGATGTTTTCTCTATAATAAAATATTGAAGGCTGAGCAACTGCAGCGGTGGTTTTCTCCCGACTTGGGTTTCCACCCAAAAATCCTGGTGTTCATGTGTGATGCTTTGTGTGATGGCTTATTCTGTTCTTACTGCACATGTTTACTGTTTATAGAACATCTAATAAATGAATGATGGAATTATGTAAGTGAAGAACTAATGGCATAATTAGATCTCTGGGTATACACGAGTTTCATGAAGGATATCCGCCTGTATACGCCAGTTGGCTTCAGAAAAGTAGCGTATGGGTTTTAGAGCATGAAAAAGTAAAAAAGTTTGATTATGCTGTAAATACTGATTCACCCCCCCTTAGCGTATTTTCCCAACAGATGGATCATGGTGCATGTGTCCAGATTATAGGAGCTCAATAAGCTCACCATTAAAGATAAATTTCCCATTCTTGTGATTGATGAATTATTGGATGAATTACATGGAGCAATTTATTTTACCAAGTTGGATCTTTGTTCAGGATATCATCAAATTAGAATGAAGACCGAAGATATTCCAAAAACAGCATTTCGAACTCATGAGGGTCATTATGAATTTTTGGTCATGCCTTTTGGCCTTACCAATGCACCTTCTACATTTCATGGGTTGATGAATTCCATTTTCAAACCCTTCCTTAGAAAATTTGTGCTAGTATTTTTTGATGATATACTAATCTACAACAGGTCTTGGAAGGATCATGTTGAACATGTTGACAGGGTGCTCAAACTATTGCAGGAGAAACAATTATATGCAAAAATATTCAAATGTTTCTTTGGAGTACAAGAGGTGGAATATCTGGGTCATATTGTATCTCATGAGGGTGTTAAAGTAGACCCTAACAAAATTAAAGCCATTAAGGAATGGAAAGTCCCCACAACGATAAAGCAGTTGTGAGGATTTCTTGGGTTAACAAGGTATTATCATAATTTTGTTAAGAATTATGGGAGAATAGCAGCACCTCTAACAACATTATTAACGAAAGATGCATTTTTATGGACTCCTAAAGCAACTAAGGCCTTTGAACATCTTAAAGAGGCAATGTGCCTAGCACCAGTCTTAGCTACGCCAGACTTCACAAAAACCTTTATTGTGGAATGTGATGCCTCAGGAAATGGAATTGGTGTTGCTTTAATGCAGGAAGGAAGACCCATTTCTTTTGAAAGTCATCCAATCAAAGGAAAGTATTTACAGAAACCAATTTATGAGAAGGAAATGTTAGCAATACTTCATGCACTATAGAAATGGAGAACTTACCTAATGGGAAGACACTTCAAGGTAAAAACTGATCATGATAGTCTTAAACACTTTTTGGAACAAAGAATATCTTTAGAAGAGCAAAAAAAATGGGTCACAAAGATGTTGGGTTATGAATTTGAAATAATCTACAAAAAAGGAAAGCTTAATGTTGTTGCAGATGCACTCTCAAGAAAGAATGAAGAGGTGGAAGCATCGCTTTTTGCCATTTCTATTATCCAACCATATTGGATAACCGAAGCAAGAGATGAATGGAAGAAGGACAAAGATGTATGGACACTCATTCAAAATTTGCATCAATATCCTAGTACATCTGATACATTTAGTTGGAAAAATGATTCCTTATGGTACAAAGATCGCTTATATATTTGTAAGAATTCCCAACTAAAACAAAAGATTCTTCTAGAATTGCACACTTCTACTTTAAGAGGACACTCAGGATTTTTAAAAACTTACCACAGGGTGAAGAAAGAATTTTTTTGGGATGGCCTTAAATCTGATATTCAAAATTTTGTGGCGGAATGTTTAGTTTGCCAGCAGAATAAAGTTGAGACAATTAAGACCCCAGGACTTCTACAACCTTTATCCATTCCAAGTCAACGTTGGGAGGAGATTTCAATGGATTTTATCACAAGTTTACCTAAGTCCGAAGGAAAGAGTGTCATCATGGTGGTAGTTGACAGACTTACCAATTATGCACACTTTTGTACATTATCTCATCCATTTAAAGAAAGTACAGTTGCTACTACATTTATGGACAAAATTTAAAAGCTACATGGAAGCCCAAGGGTTATTATGAGCGACAGAGATCCCATTTTTACAGGAAATTTTTGGACAGAGTTATTTTATTGTTTGGGTACTCAATTAGCTCATAGCTCATCTTATCATCCTCATTATGATGGTCAAACTGAGATAGTAAATAAATTTTTGGAAGGACATATTCGTTGTTTTGTATCTGATAAACACACACAATGGGTCAATTGGTTACCTCTCGCTGAATGGTGGTATAACACTTCCTTCCATATTGCAGCAAAAATGACCCCATTTATGGCACTTTATGGATATCATCCACCATCCATCACATCATCTTTAAGGGAAAATTCGAAGGTTCAAGCAGTGGAAGATAACATCGAGCATCAAAAAGAAGTTCTCCAACTCTTAAAGGATAACCTAAATTTGGCACAAAATCGAATGAAACAATAGGTAGATCAACATCGCAACGAGAGAATTTTTGATGTAGGAGATTGGGTATTTTTACGGCTACAACCATACAAACAAATGTCCCTCAAGCAAGCTAAGAAGGATAATAAATTATTACCAAGGTACTATGGTCCTTACAAGGTGTTGCAAAAGATTGGTACTATGGCATACAAATTTGAGCTTCTTGATTCTTCGTGATTCATCCAGTTTTCCATGTTTCATGCTTAAAGAAGGTTATAGGTGAAAATCTTCCAGTTCAAACAATATTGCCAGAACTTCATTAGGAAGGAAAAATCATATTGGAACCTAAAGCAGTCATGGAAACAAGAACTCAACAGCAAATAAATCTCATCAATTTCAAGAAAGTATCCATCAAGTGAAGAACTTACCCCCTCAAGATTCAGTGGATGAGAATTTTATACAGAAGCACCTAGAGCTACTCAAGCGTTGAGGACAACACTTTTTTGAAGGAGAGGGGCATGTTAGGTCCCTATATTACTAGTATATTCCCTTATTGTTATTAGTGTAACCCCTTTATTTTTATTATTGTACCCTTGTAACCCCCATTTTGTTATTATTGTGCCCTTAAATTATTATTGTTAGGTCGGCTAGGATTACATTGTGCCCACTAGGATTACATTATGGCCCCATGGACTCCTATATATAGAAAGGAGGTTTTGTAAATTGTATCATCCAAGAATTGTTCATTTATGTAATGTATTGGAGGTTTCCCCCTCGAAGTGGCTCATTTCTAAGGCGTTTATATCTCTTTTCTTCTCTTCTTGAGTTGGTTACACAATCAGAGGCAAGTACCATATCTTCCAAGAACTCGTCATATATTGGATTGAGAATTTTGACTAAGGGTGCAAGAACTTCTGGCGGAGGGAGATGATGGAATTTCATGGCGAGAGGTGAAAATATTTTAAATCACCGATTCGTACTCACACATACCTTCTATTAATGTCCAATTATGGAAAGTGACATGCTTCAAGTACAAATCCCCTTTTCGGCAAGATCTAGTCATGATTGGTTTTCATAGTATTCAATTCAATGCATGTGGGATTAATGGCAACTTTAAGGTTAACGAATTGATTGTAATCATGACAAGATTTATCCCCCCCCCCAGCTAGTTTTAATGATGACGACAGTCCATGACCATCAAAAGGATTGTTATTAATCTCTCCATAATCATCGAATTATTAGAGGATGGTTATGTTACCTTTTCGGTAACGTACTTGAGAAGACTTGAAGCAAGAAATTGATATAATTCCACGATTTCTTAGGTGGTCGTGGCGGTCTCCTTTAAATATCGTAATAATTGTTGCATGTCAGGATGACGGCCAAGATTCAAAACATTGTTCATGGATGACGATTGTTACATATGTAACAACCAAGATAGCCACTGTGTTATCCTTCATAAAACATTATGGTTAGCAAAAATAAATACTGAAAAAAATGGGTAACATCATCTTTGAAAAATATGCAGGAAAGAAAAGACAATGTTTTGGAAAAAAAATGGGTGTAGTAGCCGCCACAAAAGTGGTTTTCAACTGCTACCGATTATCTAATTGCACCCCAAAAGAGGTTTTCACAGTTAGATTCTTATATTATTATTATTATTATTATTATTTTTAAACAAGTGTTACACTTATTGGAAATTCAAAATTCAAGCTGCACAGGGGAACATCCCCCTACTGCTGTAACATGAAGATTAGAGTATGCGACAATTTTAATAAATTGATCCTTCGAAGAAGGTTGATGATATAACCTCAGATAATTCCCATTAACTAGTAACAGTGTAGCACTATCAATGGTAACCAATTTTATAGTCCCATTGCCAAAGGTTGTTTCTACTTCGTAAGGACCTAGCCATCTGGTTAAGAGCTTGCCTTTGAAATACTTGAATCTTGAATCGTATAAGAGAGCCCAATCTCCTTTCTGAAATTTCTTCTTCTTAATGAACCTGTCATGCCATCTAGCTCTTTGGTGCTAAATGATCTCTGTCTGCTAAATGGCAGCCCCATTTCTCTTCCAACTCATTGAGCTGATTCAACCTTTGTATTTGTGTTGTACTTAAATGCCATTCTCGATGTTTTTATTTCAAACTCTATGGGGAATAAGTGATTCTTATTGTACACCAATTCGTATGCTGATAAGCCCGTAGTATTCCTCCATGTTGTTTTGTAATCCCACGGTACCTATGGAAGTTTTTTAGCCCAATTCCTTTGGTGTCTGGCTAATGTCTTTGTCAAAATTCCCTCAATAAATTTGTTGGTGCTCTCCACTTGACCATTATCTTGTGGATGATAAGGTGAAGTAACACTATGATTAATTCCATACTTCTCAACCAATTTCTGAATCAAATGAGATGTAAATTGGGGCTCCCCATTTGTCACTATCTCCCTAGGTATCTCGAAAAGAAGAAAAATATATTCGAATAGGAAGCCTGAAACAACCTGCTCTGTAGCTCTAGTTAATGCCTTCGCTTCAACCCACGTTGTGACGTAGTCTGTATATACCAATATATATGATCTCTGTTGTGTTGAAGGATTAATTGGCCCTACAAAAACTAGGGCCCACTTCTCAAATGAATCTATCACTACTTGAGGTTGTAATGACATCTCGTCTGATTACAGAGGCTGGCCCATCCTTTACCAGCTATCGCACCCCTTCACAAATCTATTGGCATCCTGGAATATAGTTGGACAGTAGTACCTTGTTGAGAGTACTTTGGACCCCATCCTCTTGTCCATGAAGTGCGCTCAATAAGGCTCCTCATGGCAAGCCTTCATGATATCAAAAATCTTGTCTTCTCTAACACAACGCCGAATCTGAAAGTTCAGTACAGTGTGATAGAGATTGCCCTCTATCTAGGATTAAGTGACACTCTATTGTATGATCTTCATTTTTTCTGTGCAATATAAGTAGTGTGGGAATTTACCTACAGCAAGATACTAGGCTATATATGCATACCACGGTAAGTGAGTAGATATGGAAAAAATATACTAATCTAGAAAAAAATCCTCAGTAGGAGTGCAATTATCACCTATGGTTAACCTAGAAAGGAAATCAACAACTACATTATCTTTCCCAGGTTTATCTAGAATAGTGATATCAAATTCCTGTAAGAGCAATAACCATCGTGTAACCCTACCATTAGTAATAGGCTTATTCATTAGAAATTTAATTGTAGAGTGGTCAGTGTGTACAAATACTTAATACTTGATGATTTAATGCCGAAACTTATTGATAGCATGCACTATTGTTAGGAATTCCTTCTCAATCACTATGTAATTAAGCTAGGCTAGAGTTAAATTCTTGCTAATATAATAGATGCCATCAGGATTCTTTTCCTTTAGCTTACCCAAAACAACACCTACAGTTATTTCAGATGCATATGTAGAAATATGAAATGGAAATTTCTAGTTTGGTCCTCGCAAAACATATGTTGTTGTTACACAATGCTTCAGCTTCAAAAAGGCTTGCTCACACTTCCCTTTCCACACAAATTCCACATCTTTCATAAGCAAAGAAAACAAAGGAGATGCAATCTTTGATTTTTTTTCTATAAATATCCTATCGTACCCTACATGTACCATAAATTTACGTACCTCCTTTTGAGTCATGGGAGTTGGGATTTTAAGGGTTACCTCAATTTTTACAGGGTCTACCTTGATTCCATCTGCCGAAATAAAATGTCCCAACACAATCCCCTTTTTCATCATCATGTGGCACTTCTCAGTGCTCAAAGCAACAATAGATTGTACACAATGTTCCATCACATTTTCCAAATTAACTAATGTTGTTTCAAAAGCATCTTTGTAAGGTGTAAAATCATTCATGAAAATTTCAAGGAATCATTCAACAAATCCAAAAAGATACCCAATATTTCCCTTTAAAAGGTTGTAGGTGCATTGCAGAGGCCAAAAGGAAGCACTCTATATGAAAAAGTACTGCATGGGCAAGTAAAGGTTGTCTTGTCTTGGTCTTCTAGGGAAATCTGTATTTGGTTAAAGCCACTAAATCCATCCAGGAATGAAAAAAACTTTTTCCTAGAAGGAGTATCTAAGACCTGGTCTATAAATGGTAAAGGAAAATGGTCCTTTTTAGTGGCCTTGTTAAGTTCTCTATAATCTACACAAACTCTCCATTTTTCGTTCTTTTTCTAAACAATGACAAGTGGAGACACCCACTAACTTTCACAGACAGGATAGATGAATTTAGCATTAAGGAGTTTCTGAAATTATTCTTTCACTATCTCCTTAAGTGTTGGATTCATTCGGCGATGTTGTTGTCTAACTGGTTTCAAGAAATCTTTAAGGTAAATGTGGTGAGTGCACAGGCTAGGATGGATTTCTTTCATGTTAGTGTAATCACATGAAAATGCCTTTTTAGACTTTTGTAATCGCTGTATAAACACTCTGTTCTATTCAGCAGTCAAATTAGGATTAATTTTTAAATATTTACCTGGCTCAATTTGGATGGGATTATTTTTAGTATGCGGATTCATTCTCATATGTTCAATATTTACATCATCTAACTCATCTTCCTCCCTTGGATCTCTAATGGAAGAAAAAAAGAAGGAATTTCTGATAAAACTGATAATAATTTCATCCTCTGTTTCATCCTTAAAATATTTTTATTTTCTAAGAGTGAGGAGAGGTAGGGAGAAATCAGATTCAGGTTCAAATTTGTTTCAGCGGGGACCAGTCAAATCCATGTGCGGTCTCGCTAGGGGGTAAAGGTTCAGATTCTTAGTGGCCTACCCATACGATATCATCATAGATTCGGATCTACATTCAATGAATGCATCTATAGTGGCTAGCCACGGTCTCCCAAAAAATAAAGGATGACCCCCCAGGTTGGATTTGGTTTGCAAAATGAGAAAATCAGCGGAATATCCCTAAGAAGCTATAGTAATCACCACATCTTCTATCACCCCTTTAGGTTTGACATGGGACCTATCTGCTAATTCAAGTATTGTAGGTGTAGGTTTGAGTCCATGAATTTCAAGGGAGATAAAAATATCCTTGGTCATTACATTAATGGTCACCCCCAAATCGATCAAAATATTAGTTTATGGGTTGGTCATCAATATGAACAGTAACTGTAGGATTTCCTAGGTCGTTATATTTAGTTAACAAAGGTTGATCAATCATTAGTTTAGACAATTTCCCCATAACATGGATAGTAGCAAGGTTGTTTGGCTTCCTTCCAAGATTTGTGACACACAGATCCCTCACCGTTTTGGCATAAATAGGTACTTCCTTGAGATCTTGTAACAGTGGAATCTGCACATAAAAATTTTGTAATTCCTTGAGAAACTCTTATTCAGTTTGTGAGGCTGGCCTAGTTTCAATTAATCGTTGAGGGTATGGAGGATCCTGAGCTATTACAGCTAAGTCATCTATCACAGACGCACCAGCCCTACTTGATTTGGTGTTGTAGGAATAGCAGGCCTTTTCGAGTTGGCTTCTATAGGTGTAACGATTGGTTCTATATCGGTTGTTACAGGTGTAACAAATGTTGGGTGACTCACTTTCTTCCTTGGTAATGATAGGAGTATGGTTAGGTCTGATTACTTTTCCCGATTGAAGTTGAATCTCATTGAGACCAATATGAGTAATAAGGTAAGTCCAAAAAGTAGCCTACATGTCTATGCTATGGCCTAACTTATTATTCAAATTGGGTTAGGTTTCATAGGCAATTGGGGTCAGACAGGAGGTGTAGGAGTTTGGAGAGGAGGTAGTTGTAATTGCTGCTGCATTGGTAGTGCAGAGGGGGTTGGACCTTGGCCATTACCTCTCCAATTCTAACTCCAAGGATAATATTTTGATGAAGGATACTTCAATGTTGGAGAAGAAAACCTCTATTTCCAGGGTGAAGGAAATTGTGTTAAGGAAGGAGTAGGATATGGCCATGGAAATTGTTGACCATTATAAGTATTATTCCAAGGATTACAAGAGGAAAAATCTAGAGGCATACTTGTAGGTCATGGTTTCTATGGTCTCTTTGATCTGATGAAGTAGGAATATTGGACCTCCTCACTTGATTCCTTACGCACTACTTTCAGTCCGGGTATTTTTGGGCATTGACCAGTGGAATGTGCCAACTCACAAATGTTGCACAAGATAATGTTGTTCAGTTCACATTCCTTTTGTAGATGTTTCTTTTTGCATCGAGGACATAATATTTCCAGATTTTCTTCAGCTTCTACTTGTGCATTCTTGACTTGTATTGTTGTAATCTGGGTAGATAAAGTACTGAGGAGGTCAGTTTTAAAATCCTCAAATATATTCTCGATCTTTGCTCTAGTTAATCCACCACTTGTGGACTTCTGTATCCGGATTGAAGGGTGCTATACTGAACTCCTTCACTTGGACGATCCTCTTGAACTCTGTAGATAGAGCTTCATTATTTCTTCAAATTATTCCTATGATATGTCTGCTTTTCCTAACAAATTCAAGTGCTCCAGACAGTCATCTCTCATACCTCTTAGAAATATTGTTTTCAAGATTTTCGGGGCTAAGTCACCAAACTTAGAACTTTTTAAATTATAATGAAATTGTTCCATGTAGTATTCCAATATTTCCTCTTCCTTCTATGTAATTATGAAGATTTCTTCCTTTAAATCCCTAGTTTGATAGTAATCCTGATAATTAGAAAGGAATGCCTCCTTCATGTCACTCCAGGTTTGGATCGAGTTAGCACCCAGTCTCATGAATCATCTAAACACTACTACTTTCAGAGTAGTAGGAAACATTTTTAGCTTCTAGGCGTCTGTAGTGTAGTCGTAACTTATACACAGGACATCAAACTCGAACATAGAGGTGTTAGCATATTCAATGGCCATCCCTTGAAAGGATGGCAGAGATGATAAGGGAATATTTTTCATATGAGCTTCATCTATTGTTTCCGGTATTAGGAATTCAAAAGTAAAAATACCATCTCTTCTAGTATTTTCATCCCCCATAGTTGATCCTTCCTGATGAACAACAACTTTCCACTGTTGTTTCTGATCTAGGGTCTTAATTTCAGGAGTGGGTATACTATGTGAAGGATGATGAGGTACATATACTAAAGGTGGAGATGCCTCCAACCTTGATATAGTGGCAGATTTCTGTGGTCCTGTCTTCTTAGTGTCCCTGTATGAAGTGGACTGTTCTTTCTTTGCTTTTGAAATCATATCCCCAAAGAATGTCTTCCTTCCCAAATCTGCACTTTTCTTTTCCTTTTACGACCTGTCTTTCTTGAAGTTAGTTAGAGCGGGGGTGTTTTGGTTTCTTTATTATCTTAAATGCACACATGGATCCTCTAGGTATCAATATTTACTATGAGTACCTTAGTTCCACAGTGGTGAGCCCGCTCAAGTATGTTAGAGAAATGTGTAGGTTCTTACCCCTCGTCTTACCACCTGACAACTGTATAGATAAAGGCAAGTTCTAGAAAAATAGCACCAAAAATTCACACTTCTAAGTGATCTAGTCTAGCAACGGTGAGCCCACTCAAGTATGTTAGAAATATGTGTAGGTTCTTACCTCTCGTCCTACCACCCAACAATTGATGACTAAGAACACCCTACCATCAAACAAACAATTATGGCTCATCACTTCCATCCTCGGCAATGACACCAAAATGTTGGACTATTTTAATCACTGTTAAATGACTAACATTGTACACATAAATTATCAATCCAGGGACATTATTTATTTCAATGAAATTTGCACTGTCTGTACAGATACATCATACTAGAAGCATAAATAAAACAAGAAGAAATCGTTGTTGAACCAATTTCTGAAAATTAACACTCATGCAAGAATAAAACAAGGATCTACAAAAATTTAATCACACTTCAGATATAATGATATCTAGCGTGCCACACGATAACTACACCAGCTAGTATTTCTATTTGAATTTTTGCAACGACATAATAAATACTTGAAACTAAAGCAGATCTACTTACAGTCGACACGACAACAATAGCACTCCACAGATACATAGAGGAAAATATGAGATATACTACAACTACTTTATCATTGCAGTCCCTACTAAAGAGGATGGCCCTTCCTCCCTAATAAGGTCCAGGAGAATATAGAAACTAAAAAAGAATTAAATCCGTCAACACATATAACAACAACAATATGATATTATGTATTATGGTGATAAAAATTATAGAGTCAAAATGGCGATATTGTTCTGTGCTAGCCCCCCAACCTCAAAGATCCGAATGCTTATATAAAAGTTACATGTCCAGAAAATGAGGGACAGATCAGTCATGAGAATCTTATGATTCTCATGCTGATCAAAATAAAGTAAATGTAGTTACAACCAATTTCCTCAATAGAGTCTTGACTAGGAAAATATTTATTTCGATCAAAACTACCTGTAGCTGTTACTCTAAATGACAATATATGATGACTCATACAAGTATCATTAGAATGCGACAACTATAGCGTAACAAATTTTGAAGATATATTAGCATCCAGAAGTTGACAGTATGAAATCAACAGCATGACTATAACAACAGTCTATAACAATGGATCTGTAATAGCATCACGGTGTAACAACATCGTGGTGTAACAACAAAGGTCATGAAAGTGGAGGTGTTGACTCTTCATGAGGTAGCAATACCATGTAACAGCACATTCTAATATCATGCTCCCGACTGGTTCTATGCTCCTGTATGTTCTGGGTGTCTTTTGCTTAAAGTAGTATCTAAAAGAGTAGAAAAAAGACCAAAGAACTTCCTCCAATATTCACCCCAGTTAGCCAAAAAAAGGATCCAATACATCATAATAATTAATGATAATGGCAAGAAAATGAAACACGGTAAAGTTACACTATTTTATGATAAGGAAAAAGGGAAAAGGCAAAGGTAGTCCCAAGCTTGGAGGACAAAAAGGTCGAAATGGGGGAAGAAAATGTAGGGAATGAATACAAAAAAGCCACCCAAAAACTCCAATCTCATCTTCTATGGATAAGTTAGAGTTGGTCAAATTTCTAGTCAAAGTGGGTAGGTGGTGTTATCACCCTAGTAATTCTCAGGTTGTGGGATGGGGATTTTTATAGTTAAGAACATTAGAGGTAACCAAGAACCGCTTTGGGAATTTAGGAGCTAGCCTTCCTGAGCTCCGGAGAGGGATATCTCCTTATGATTTATCTTTTTTTTGGTAAAATATTTTAGGCTAGCTATGAGTGAAAAGTAGGGCTTGTTTTAAAATATTGGTGGGAATAAAGAGATTTCAAGGTAAACCAGAAGGATCTACCAGAACATTGGGCAATGGAGTCAACTCTCTAGGCAGGTATAACTAAGAAATAAAATTTAGAGATGCAAATGTGCTAAGGGCAAGATAGGTGACCTTCTAAGGCTTTGTATAGGCTTGATTGATGGAGTGGGTGAAATTTGAGCAAAAGGGCACTTAAGAATCCTTAAGCTACATATAATAAGATTGAAGGAGGGGATCAAACTGGGACCTAGAGCAATTAAGAATTCTATGGTCCAGTTATCAAGTAGAAAACATCAAAATGCCAACAAGTTTAAAACCTGGAGCTTATTATCACTAATCCTGTTTAATTTCTCCTTAATTGATCATTACAGAATATAAACACATAATATGAATGAATGTAAACTTTAAAAGAAATACACTGAAAACAAGAAAAAATGAGACTTATCTTGTCACCACGAGAATCCTTAGCTATGACGTCTCTAATCTCATTTCCAGCCTGCTACTTCTCTAATTGACTCACCAAATTCAATATGTCCAGCAAAAAGACTATAGTTGTCTTGATAAATTTTATTCCACCTGAATACTTCGTATTATGAAGTATTTATACATAAAATTGTTTACAAAATATCTCAGAAATTGAGATAATGTTTTAATTAAAAATAGGAAAGAAAACATAATAAGAGGGATAGCAGCGAAACAGTTTGCAAGCTATTCCCTTTTACAAGTGAAAATAGAACTAATTGTTCTAATTTTGAAAATATTTTTGATGTGCTGTGAACACCGTTGGCATTAGGTGCATGTTATCATGGAAAGTGGTTGAAGAACTTTCTTTCCTTTGAATTCAACGTTGATACTCTTTTTTCATCTGATTTTAGCTGTCTTACTGTGGTAATTAAAAAGTAACCAACAGTAACATTATTTTCATTGATACTCTTTAACCTTGTACTTTTTACCTTTTAGGTAACAGTAAAATATGACCTTTCACACTATTTTTTTCTGCGTCTTTTATTTGTTGAATTCACATCAGATTTGTGAATTCTCGCCATTGCTGGGCTGTTGGGATCCTTATGCTTCTCAGCTTCCTGTAACTTTCATCAGCCTCTGTATACTTGGAAAAGTTAGGCTTCACTGTGAACATATACTTTATTTCATTTTCCAAAAAGAACAGATTTTCAAAATATTGAAGTAATATTTTTCCACTTGGAGATCCCAGAGGCAAAGGTTTTTTGGCTTGTTCTTTAGCATAATTTCTGATCTTCTGGTCATAGTCCTTCTATGGCATCAATTTATCATTCAGAGCATGAATGTCTGGAAGTCCTACTTCAACTAGCAAGTTATACTTAGTTTTGAATTTGCTAATTGATATATTCATATTGTCACACTTTTCTTCCAGATTGTTCATGATGTTTCTTTTTGTAAGGACTTTCTTGATTTCTAAAATAGCTTCTATCCTGTCTGGAATCTTCAATTCAGCCAATTCTTCTTTATTTTTGTTTTTCAAAATGTGATAAGTTGAAATGCCTATTGTGGTTTGTTGCCAAGCTCCTTCTTTTTTCTATCAATTTATACTAAGGCAGCATGCAACATATATTTTTGTTCATATATAATTTGAATGGAAGGCCATTGTGAATGAATGCCTTCAGTTATTTTTTACCATAAATGATTCTTTATATAGGCAACCTATTCAGTAAGGTTCACTTGTTGTTGAAGAATTTTTACCTGCTCTTGTAACTTGTCTGCCCTCTGTTCATGCCCTTTGGAAGTAATTAAGGCATCCCTTTTTGATGTTTCTAGATCTTTAATGGTGCCTTTTAAGCTGAATATTTCTTTGTTTTTAATAGAAAGATCTTCCATGGCTTTCACTAGTGTAGCCTTGTCCTCTACTATGTTTACTTGTGAGGTAGATGAAGAAGAGGTAGAAATATCACAAGAGGTAATTGGCACTGCAGTTGCCAATAATCCTTGTGGTGCTAAGTGTTCTGCCAATGTAGATGGGACAGTTGTACTTACAATATGGATTACTGTAGGAATGTGAACATGTTGAGTTTTCTTTAGGTTTTCATTTTCTCTTATGGAAGCTTCCATTTGACTTTCCATTTCTTTTATTTGGGCAGTCATCTTAAGAACAAGTTGTTTAAGTTCATCATTTTTAGTTTTCTGCTGAAGGATTTCCTTTCCTTGAGGATTTTCACTTTGGGGCAACTTTAGCTGTTTTCTGAGGGCAGCTATATCTTCATTTTTCTACTTTATTATGACTTTTGTCCCTTTAATATTTGTTGGGTCAGCCCCTGCTTCAATCAATATGTCCTCCAATGCTTTGATTCTCAAGTTATTGGCATATAATGATGCCTTATCTAGTTTCATTTGATTCTGAAGGTTGAGCACTTTTTTCTCAAGCCTAATAAATTTCATAGTCTTACTGACAATTTTAGAATATAACATTTCTGTATTGCTCCTATGAAATTATATTTGATCCAATTCATGGATAGCATCTGCATCAACTTCAAGATCTGTTTTTGAATAGTTTGCTACTGATGTTGGAACAGCTACTGTAGGCTTCAAAAATGACATTACCAATTTATTAGAAGAATAATCGAAAGCTGAAAGGAGTATGTCCTTGTTTCCAGGCTTTTCTTTAAGGAACCTAGAATATGCTTGATTCTTGATTTCTTCATTCTTCTCTTTTATCTGTCTGAACCTAATTTGAATTTCTGACTCTGTGTTGTCAGGTTCCTTAGAAGAATAAGGCATATCAACATTTTTTTGATTCTCCACCATGACTGTATCCTTTTGTTGTGTTCCAATTTTGACATTTTGAAGCTCTTTAAGTGTTTCAGACACTATTCTTGTAGCTTCATCATCAGTTTCATTATCTTCAATATTAACATCTTTATTCCTTTCTTTATCTGTCAGTTTACTTTTCTTACTGTAAGGAATTTTGAATCTTTTATCCTGAATAGTTTCAGCTATGAAACTATCTCCTTCTCTGCTTCTTTTATGTACACTTTCAGTTTCTTTATTAACTGCCAATACCTGTGTTGGGATCCTTATGCTTCTCAGCTTCCTGTAACTCTCATCAGCCTCTGTATACTTGGCAAAGTTAGGCTTCACTATGAACATATACTTAATTTCATTTTCGAAAAAGAACATATTTTCAAAATATTGAAGTAATATTTTGCCACTTGGAGATCCTGGAGGCAAAGGCTTTTTGGCTTGTTCTTTAGCATAATTTTTGATCTTCTGGTCATAGTCGTTCTGTGGCATCAATTTATCATTCAGAGCATCAATGTCTGGAAGTCTTGCTTCAACTAGCAAGTTATACTTAGTTTTGAATTTGCTAATTGATATATTCATATTGTCACACTTTTCTTCCAGATTGTTCATGATGTTTCTTTTTGTAAGGACTTTCTTGATTTCTAAAATAGCTTATGTCCCTTCTGGAATCTTCAATTCAGCCAATTCTTCTTTATTTTTTCTGTTCAAAAATGTGATAAGCTGAAATGCCTGTTGTGGTTTGTTGCCAAGCTCCTTCTTTGTTCCATCAATTTCTACTAAGGCAGCATGCAACAGATATTTTTGTTCATATATAATTTGAATGGAAGGCCATTGTGAATGAATGCCTTCAGTTATTTTTTACCATAAATGATTCTTTATATAGGCAAACTGTTCAGTAAGGTTCACTTGCTGTTGAAGAATTTTTACCTGCTCTTGTAACCTATCTGCCCTTTGTTCATGCCCTTTGGAAGTAATTAAGGCATCCCTTTTTGATGTTTCTAGATCTTTAATGGTGCCTTTTAAGCTGAATATTTCTTTGTTTTTAATAGAAATATCTTCCATGGCTTTCACTAGTGTAGCCTTGTCCTCTACTATGTTTACCTATGAGGTAGATGAAGAAGAGGAAAAAATATCCCAAGAGGTAATTGGCACTGCAGTTGCCAATACTCCTTATGGTGCTAAGTGTTCTGCCAATGTAGATGGGACAGTTGTACTTACAGTAGCGATTACTGTAGGAATGTGAACTTGTTGAGTTTTCTTTAGTTTTTCATTTTATCTTATGGAAGCTTCCATTTGACTTTCCATTTCTTTTATTTGGGCAGTCATCTTAAGAACAATTTGTTTAAGTTCATCATTTTCAGTTTTCTGCTAAAGGATTTCCTTTGCTTGAGGATTTTCACTTTGGGGAAACTTTAGCTGTTTTCTGAGGGCAGCTATATCTTCATTTTTCTACTTTATTATGACTTTTGTCCCTTCATTATTTGTTGGTTCAACCCCTACTTCAATCAATATGTCCTCCAATGATTTGATTCCCAAGTTATTGGCATATAATGATTCCTTATCCAGTTTCATTTGATTCTGAAGGTTGAGCACTGTTTTCTCAAGCCTAATAGATTTCATAGTCTTACTAACAATTTTAGAATATAGCATTTCAGTATTGCTCCTATGAAATTCTATTTGATCCAATTCATGGATAGCATCTGCATCAACTTCAATATCTGTTTTTGAATAGTCTGCTACTGATGTTGGATCAGCCACTGTAGGCTTCAAAAATGACATTACCAATTTATTAGAAGAATAATCGAAAGCTAAAAGGAGTTTGTCCTTATTTCCAGGCTTTTCTTTAAGGAACCTAGAATATGCTTGATTCTTGATTTCTTCATTCTTCTCTTTTATCTGTCTGAACCTGATTTGAATTTCTGACTCTGTGTTGTCAGGTTCCTTAGAAGAATAAGGCATATCAACATTTGTTTGATTCTCCACCATGACTATATCCTTTTGTTGTGTTCTAATTTTGACATTTTGAAGCTCTTTAAGTGTTTCAATCACTATTCTTGTAGCTTCATCATCAGTTTCATTATCTTCAATATTAACAGCTTTATTCCTTTCTTCATCTGTCAATTTACTTTTCTTGTTGTAAGGAATTTGAATCTTTTATCCTGAATAGTTTCAGCTATGAAACTATCTCCTTCTCTGCTTCTTTTATGTACACTTTCAGTTTCTTTATTAACTGCCAATACCTTTGTTTGGTCAACTTGCTTACCTTTGCCACTGTTTCTCTGCATTTCCTGTGAATCATCATCAACTAGAGTGTTGGGCTTCTATTCAATTTTGTTACCATACTTTTCAATATGGGGCTTGGAATCATGCAAGAAGACAGGCAACTTGCATTTCACTCTCAGTGTGATTAAAGTACCTTGTGGATCATAATTCCACATGAAACTATATGGGAATTTGTACTCTTTCAACTTCACATTGATTTCATTGGTTGCTTCTCTATTATTTACAATAAATGGCCTAATTTGATTCTTCAATTTAAACTGGGTCTTTTCCTGGAAGCTATGAAATTAATTTCATCTGCATTCAATAACTGCCTCAAATACTCCAATGCAAATATCCTTGTTGTAACAAATCTTGGTAGTTTATATGGGGCTACGAGTGCACCATATACTCTGATTTCTGTGTAACTTTTGTATAAATACTAGTCCCCTATTTTACAGCTCTCAGATAGCTGTAGAATTCTCTTTGTCTCTTCATTGATTCTAGGGGTCTGCTCTTTGTTCAACAAATTCATAGCAGACACTAAAAACAGGTCATTGAAATCTGCAAAGCTATATTCTCTATTCCATTTTCTTAGAATTGATGACCAAAACACAACTGAAAGAACATTCCCCTCTGGATCTACAACCTGAAATTCAATGGGAAACTTATCTTATTGATAATACAAAAAGAGGTGAAGCAGATATGATGTGTATCTGAAGACTACTTCTTCTAATAATCTTGACAACTGATAAAGAATGTTTTATGCAATGAATTTACCAAAATTTTACACTATGGAAGGATACTATCCAGGACTAAGAGTTGACAAAAAACCTAAGATAGCCACATCAGTGAATTCATCACTCATGTAGCCTAATATGAATGATAGCATTGAGACAATTTGCCTGGTTTCATCTGGGAAATCAAAGGTATCAAGTGGAGGATTATGTTTGGGGATATCAACTTGCTTGGGACAAAAATTCTGGAAGACTTTGAATTTAGAAGAAAATTCAAGCTCTAGGTAATTTTGAGTCAACTTCTCTATGGACAACGAAGTAGCATTGGGATCAAGGTTTAGTTGTAGCATAGAGTTTATAGATTCTTCATTGATGTAAAACAAGACCTCTCTATCTTTATTCACAATGCATCTTTGGTCTAGAAGATAAAGGGATTGACATAATCTGACAAAATCAGGGGATGGATGAGTTTGAAGAACAATGTATTTTGGCAAATTGGACTCCCAGACTGGAATGTCTTTGTCACCTTTTTCTACAGATTTGCCAAAGCACCAATTATAAACATCAAGCAAGTTAAATTCTACAGTAGGGTCCAAGATTCTATAATCAAGGTCAAATAAGGGACTATTCTCTAGGGAAATGACTAGAGGCTGGACTGGCCTGACCACCTCTGTGGAATCAGCAGTGAGTGTAGGGGTTGGTTTGTCAATTTTGGAAGACTTATGCTGAGGAAATTTTGCAGAGGTTTTCTTTTGAGGCTTTGGGCCTCCATCTTTAGGGGTTACTTGTTTCTTTGTCATTTTTAAACTGAACAAAGCAAGTTTAGATGGTTTGCTAAGTTCTTTTATTAGAAGCAAGGGCTTCTTGGTTAATTTTACTGGTAAAATAGGGTTTCTGAGCAGGGTTTTGGATAAAAAAAAGGTTTTAATGCTCAGAATGTATGTTACGATCAATTTCAGCAGTGAAAAAGACCAGAGTTTGGGTAAAAACTGCAAGAAACGACAATTAGGGATTTTGGGGAAATTTTTACAGAGTTTCCCCTGTACTGTGGATGTTTTTTGTAGTTTTATATGTGCAATTTCAAATGATTTATAGAAAAATAACAGGAATTTGATGCTCAATGGGTCAGTTTTGACGAAAAGTACCTGAAAATCAGTGTAATTGGGGTTTGAAAATGTTAAGCAGTTGCGCTCGATCTTCAATTTCTGCTGAACTGGTCTCTTGGAAGGTAATGTAGCACTTTGTGGTTGAGTAGCAGGGCAATTTGGCTCAAAAATGGTGCTGGAAGGTTAAAAAATGAGTGAAAATAGCTCTGTGTGGGCTCTTAGAGGTTAAATGGTGAAATTATGAGTGAAAAGGGCTTTGCAGAGAATTTCAGAGTTTTAAACTTAAAAAGGTGAAAATTCATTAAAAAGTTATAAGTTTAATGTATTAAACCATAGTGGAAACTACGGTAAAATCACATTAAATCATGGTTAAATGGGTGTGGTTTTTGGAATACCACCAGTGGTATTCGCGTAGTTCAACGGTGGTAAGAAGTAATGACCTTTTTGAATGCGATGCAATCAAATCTCGATAGGTTAGCGTGGGGTGGTTTAAAAAAACCACCCATTTCGTGTGACTTTTACAAAATATGCATCGATCACTTTGCGAGCATGAAAACGCTTTATCGTAATCAGATCTGGCTTTGGGGAGCGAACGATCGGGATTAAAAGGGAAAGTGCGGGGAAAAGTCAATTATCGGGTTCAATATGGGACGTAGATCTTGGGAGTAAAAGAAAATCTGACGGTTAAAAATAGCGCGATGGGGAGGAGTAAAAATGTATTGATCAGTCGCTTTGATTTTCATTCGTTGGATCAAAAATGATTTGAGGATCGAAGGGTCTAGATTGAATCCCGATGGGAATAGGCCTTTTGATGGAATTTATATATAAAAGTGACTTTTTCCAATGGAAAGGGTGATCGGGTAAGTTAATCAAGATTTTAACCAAGGTTAGGGGGTCAGGAAAAGATATACAAGGGATATGATTTTTAGAAGTTTAGTTTAAATTAAACTTTGATATATTTTTTATTATAACATATATGAAACATGTTTTACAAGGTTTTTCATATCTTTTTATTATATGATTAATTAAATCAAGAGGACTTAATTACCATAGGGGCGGGATTACATATAAGAATAAAGTTAGCCAAAGGGGTTATAAGGGGGGGTTTTATTTAAACATGTGGGAATAAATAACTTTGGCTTAAGTTATAATAAGTGGGTTTTTGGGATTTATTTATAAAAAAGAGTTATATAATAGGAAAAGGTTAGTTGTATAGGGAGTTAATATATAAGTTAAAGTTAGTATGAAAATAGGACAAGGTATACTCTAAACACATATTCATAACAAGTAAAGTGAATTACAAGATAATTTTCATTGATCTTATCACTTAGCTCATGATATAATGTTGTTTTGAGGGTTTATTGCATTTAAATGATATAGGAAGTTAGCTAAATAGGAATTACAAATGCCTTTAAGTAAAAATGAGATTTTACTTAAGATTTTTCAAGGCAATGAGTGCACGAGTGGTAAATGATGTGATTAAGGGATTAATTTAGACATTTCACACTTTTAACTAATCAGTCATAGAGCCTTGGGTCCGGTCCCAACAAAAGTCAAGGAAATGCCTTGAGCCTTTCTGACAGATAGTTTATAATGTTTCATGACTATGGGAAGGGGAAGTTAGTTATTCTAAAGCCCATGATGAATGATATTTACAATGAGATTTTTCACCTTCTTCTACCTACCCATCTTATCATGCTAACATTTTTTCTTCTTTTGTAGTAAGGTGCATTTAAGCTAGCAACCTTCACAACATTTATTTTTTCTGAAAGCAAGTAAACTATCTAACTCTACACTTATTTCATCCATGAATCTAGATTAAACTGTTGGATTCACTTTATTTTTCTACCTAACTACTGAATTGTTAGGATTAAACTGTCTAACAACTCATTATTCTCTACCTACAACAAAGGAAATTGAAACAATGACAAGTTAAGATTAAACTTTTTAACTCATCATGGACTATGGCATTTATTGACACTCTGCCATAGTCAAAAGTAAAAAGTAGTGGCATTTATGCTTGCTCACTTTCATGTTTTATTCATTTTTATTTTGGGTCTTTTATTTTTTCTAAGTCCTTTGATTATTCTTTTAGGACTTTTTACCCTCTTTTTTGATTTTTTTGATTTTTTAATTTTTTTTATAAAATATGTGAATACAACTTGTAGAAGGAAAAGTATGTACAAATTTACAAAATTACCAATAATCAAGTCAAAATTATGACCCCTATATTATAGGTTGCTAACATTGGCTTCACTGGGGGATGGCTTTTCCTGGTGAAATGACAAGAACTCTGAGATCAGTAACCTTATCCATTGACCTTGGTGAATTTGTAAATGTCTTCTGTGTTCTGCAACAATAATATTTATGATATCTTATACTGCAAAGCTCAGGGCCTTCTCTTCGGGCTTCAACTTTGTAGATAATATATCCAATCCAATCTACACTCTAACTATGAATATTTACAATGATAAAGTAAATGGATCTAACTATTAAGTGACTTGTAAGGAATAGTAATGTTTCAACATTCTTCCATTTACTGGTCTTTCTTGAAGCTATGTTCCATCCAAATTTTTGATAAAAAAGGAATTATTTCCTCTGTAACCATATATTACATAAGGTCCCTGCCACAGAAAATAAAACTTCCCATGTTTACCTTTATCCTCTCTTCTTGAATCTCATCTTAAAAATTGATCTCCTATGAAAAATTCATCTTCCTTAACTCTTTTGTCAAAAATCATTTTGATCTTGTCCTGTAATACTTGTGACTTTTCATAAACTTCATCTCTGGTTTTTTGAAGGTGTATGGTCTCATTGATTCTTCTTTGAATGTCATTAGTTTCAACATGTAATTCCTGGATCATCTTCATGACTGGAACACCCAAGGAAGAAGGAAAAACTGCATCAGTACCATAAAAAATCTGATATGGTGAAGTTCCTATAGAATTTTTTGTGGTAATTCTATCCGCCCAAAGGGCATAGACCAACTTCTTATTCCATGTCTTTTTGTTATCTTGGAGTAGCTTTTTGATGATATTAACTAGACTTTTATTTGAGGATTCGGCTAGACCATTACCCTAGGGATAGTATGATGTAGAATGTCTTAAGGTAATATGATATTTATGGCAGAAAGTAATCATTTTCTTAGATTTGAAAGCAGCAGCATCGTCTGTGATTATTTTGTATGGACATCCAAATCTAGACAAAATATTACTTTCTATGAATGAGATAATAACTGATTCTGTTGCTTGCCTAGTGGGAATTGCTTCTATCCACTTAGTAAACTAATTAGTGGAAGTTAAAATCTATTTGTGCTGACCAGAGGATGGGGGATGAATTTCACCTATGAAGTCTAAACCCCATAACTGAAATGGTTTTTCTGTGGATATTGGTTTCAGAGGTAATGGAAAAAGTTTCTTTTTACCTTAAAAAATCTGGCACTTATGACAAGAGGTAACAAACTTTTTAACATCTGAAAACAAGGATGGCCAGTAAAAACCAGCTTTGAGTATTTTATAAGCTGTGCTCTTCCAATATAAATGTCCACCATAGTCACCTGCATGAAATTCTTCAAGGATTTTGTCAGCTTCAGATTTCAATAAATAATTAAGTAAAATCCCAGTACTTTTGTCCAATATAGTGCATTATTTAAGATACAGAATCTCATTGCCTTTTGCTTGATAAATCTTGCCTTTGTCTTTGTTAGTCTAGGAGGAGCTTGTAAGTTTGTAAGTACAAATATTATGTCATAGTACCAGGGTGAGTCTTGAAAGGCCTCACTGATCGATGAAGTCACCATCTCCTCCTGTTCATATAATTGTGCAATGAAATTAATATCTAAGGCATTACAATTTGATTCAACCATCAGTCTAGATAAACCCTGTCCTTTAATGAGTTTGGTTGGTTTAATTTCCAAATAATATTCAAGGATTGTGGTCATCGACTTTCCTCTCCTACTGTCTGGTCCATCTTGAGTTAAAATGTCTTTAGCCACTGCATTAGGGACATATGCAATTATGTGTGAATGAAGTACATACACTCTGAAATCTTTGATGGCTTTAACCAGAGCCAAAGCCTGTTTTTCAATTATGTTGTATTTCAGTGGTGCATCTCTGAGAGCTTTACTAAAAAATGCTATGGGATGTTCAAAGCCTTCATCATTTTTCTGTAGAAGAACTACAGCAATGGTGTGTTCGGATGCAAAGGAAAAGATTATGAAATCTTTTGTGTAATCTGGGCCGATAAGGATTGGTGCTTTAGTTAAGGCTTGTTTGATGGATTCAAAAGATTTTTTGTCCTTCATTGTCCATTTAATTGAGGAGTCCTTTTTAAGCATGTTATTAAGATCTTTTATAATCTTGGCCAGATTAGATATGAATCTTCTTAGAAAATTAATCTTTCCCAAGAATGCTTGGAGTTCTCTGATGTTCCTTGGTGGTAGAATGTTTTGAATTGCTTCGATTCTAGCAGGATCTATTCTAACTCCTTCTTTCGAAATGATATGACCTAACAATTTACCTTCTTCTAACCCAAAAAGCGACTCTTTTGGATTAAGAGATATACATATTTTCTGCATTTAATGAAAACTTGTCTCAGATGATCCAAGTGATCATTATTTGTTTTAAAAAAAATAGCAATGTCATCCAAATAAATGACTAAAAACTCATGGATTTCCTTGGCAAAGGAAATATCCATGGCTCTTTGAAATGTGGCTCCTACATTTTTTTACCCAAAAGGAATATTCACATACATGAAAGTGCCCCATGGAGTACTAAATGCAGTTTTGGTTTGGTCATATTTATCAACTAGGATCTGATTGTAACCAGAGAAACCATCTAATAAAGAGATTCTGGAAGAACCTGCTACCCTCTGTAAAATATGGTCCATTTTTTGCAAGGGGTAGTTATCCTTCAAGGATGCCTTATTAAGATTCCTAAAGTCTATGCATAATCTGATTTCTCCTGTCTTTTTTCTAGTTGGCACTAGATTAGAAACCCAGTCAGAATATCTAACTGGTGTAATTATCTTAGCATCAAACATCCTCTTAACTTCCTTTTCTATCAAAGGTAACAAAACTGGATTAATCCTTCTGAGTTTTTGTTGAAAGGGCTTTTAGTTTTATTTTAAAGGAATTTTATGTTGGATAATGTCTATGTTATAAGTTTTTAGGTCTTCATAGCTCCATGCAAAGAAATCTTGAAATTATTTTAAAAGTTCAATGTATTTAACCCTTTGATCTGCTGGTAAGGATATAGATAGTTTGATTATTCTTGGTTTATCATCTGTCCCTAAGTTGTACTCTTCTACATCATATTTAACTGGCTCCATTTGGCCTTTTGGGCACATCAGTAGAGTCAAATAAATCTTCTAGAGGAGTTAAACCTCTGGGTAAAATGTTGTTCTTTAAATCAATCAAATCTATGTCATCTTCAATCAATTCCTATATGTCTACTTTTTCCATTTCATCAATGTCACTTTGAGTAAAAATAGTAGGCTTTTCAAACTTATGTACATCTAAATTATCTAAATCATCTATTTGACACAAATTTACATCTATATCACATGATGATTCTATATTACAGTCGTTATCGATTTGAAAATTCTGAAATTCATGCTCATTATTCAAAAAATGATAAATTTGCTGATCTTCAGAAAATATTTGCCAATATTTCACGTTATCAGGAACAATAGGCCTATGTTTAATCTCAACAGTATATTTCTGTAATGGTGAAAAAGGAAATTTACAACTGCTGGCAAATGTTGCTAAGCAATGGGCATGTATATTCTAATTTCGAGAGATGATAGCAAATTTACCTTCTAACAATTCATTCAGTAAGTCCAATACTGTTTCTCTATATCTTCCAAGTCTGGGATTATGAAACTGAATACTCTGTGTTTATTTCCTTTATAACTAGTTCAAAATGTCCCTTGACCATTATTCTTTTTCCTCCCTTATTTCTAATGATTTTCAAACCTAAGATTAATGCTTCATACTCAGCCATATTGTTGGTGCATTTGAAGTTTAATCTAAAGGCATGTCCTTTAGAATGATCTGTTTCAATATTCGTAATCAAACACCAACTCCAGCTCCAAATTTGTTAACAGAGACATCAAAATCTAAATGCCATAAAGCTTCATGACCGATATAATCATCCATGATTTTAAGTTATGTATCTCTAATTTCAGTTGGATTTTCATTTTGATCAGAGTTACTGAGAATGAAAGAATCAAGATCAGTGGGAGTAGCATAAATTGGATAATTTGTAGGTCTGTCTGCACTACCGACCATGTACTTCATCAAGTTTTCCCTATAAAGATTTTTAGGCTGTCCGAATACTGACATAGTAGCATAACTCATATCCAGTTGTAGATATCCCTGCAACTTTTCTCCCCATGAGCGAGAAAGAAGCATGCCATACTTAGGAGGGATATCAGCTACTACAACATCCATGATCATACTTTTACCTGGATATTGGACTAGTTTAACACATAGATCTTTAATCTAACCAATACATTGGACTTTGGATGAATCATATGAGAATAAGTCCTTATAAGGTCTGGTTATGTCTAGATTAAGAGTTTCCATTATAGCTTTAGGCATTAAATTGTGGGAAGCTCCTGTATCAAACATAGTATTGTGTAGAATTTGGTCATGTATGGTAAGACTTAAATAAAATGGGGGTACCGCCCCATATGAATGCTTTCCATCTACGTTGGGATCAAAAATCAACTCAGGCCTATCTTCATTCATGTTGATGGTATCATCATTCTCATTCACATTCAATGCATCAGAAATCATAGATCTATATGAATCACTTTTAGCTAGTTCTACTAAGGGAACAACTATTTTTACTTTGGAAATTTTAGATTGCATATTAAATGTTGGTTGAGATCTAATGGTTTGAATCATTTCTTCTTTGGGAAATGAGGTTTGTGATGATTTCTCTTGAGTTTCTACTATTTTTCCTTTGTTTTGAGATTTTCTCCTATCTTCTGTCTGAGTTTCTTGGTTTCTGCTATCTTTAACAGTGTTTTTCAGGATTATTTTGAGGGAAAGCAGAAGTTTTATCAGTTTTAGGATTATTAACAGAAGGTTTAGGATCTGATATTTTAAAATCAGTAGGATTCTTTCTTAGCTCAATGACTGTTGTTGTATTGGTGGCTTTGGGAGAATTATCTTTTGGAACATCATTTGAAAATTTAGCCACCTCGTCAGTAATGTCCACAATATTTGGGCCTTGCTGTTGCTTAGGACTAGTTGGGTTTGAACCTGGTTTGTTCTCTCTCGGGAGAATTTGCAAGAATTTTGATTTATTAGTATCATTCTTTTTGTTTTGTTCTTGCTAGTTTGGAGCATTAATTTTTATGACATTTTCATTATTTTTCTTACTCCTAAGGTTGTATTGACTGTGAATCTCGTTTATTGCAAAATCGTAACCCTGTTTGTAATCATAGGATTCTCTAGATTCTACCTTGAACTGTTGTAGTTCAAATAGTTCTTGGTCCTCCTGGGTGAGGAAAATGGTGTTGTTTTCATCAATCCCCATGACAATGTTGATGTCTTCCTCCTCTTCAACACTGTTTTGTGAACTTTCTGCGAAATTTTCTTGGAGTGGGGTTCTTATATTTTGATCAGGGAAAGGTTCTTTACCTTTCCCTAGGTTGGTGTTTTTTCTATAATTGGGATTCTGAATCTGGGATTGATTGTCCCATTGGGGTTTTCTTTCAATTTGATCCAGTCTATCAACTAATTTTTCTAGTGCTTTAGTAATGAAATCAAATTTATTATCTATGTGAGATGCTTCTTCTTTAATAGTAACCCTTCTTTCATTTCTCAGCCTAGCCTTCTTAGCAAGTATGTTAACTTCTACACCTACAGCGTTTTGTTGCATTTGTTATAAAGTATATGCATCCCTTTCCCTAAGTTGATAAGCCATTTCTACGTCAAAGCAATCGGGGAATTTCAGTAGCACGGAGTAAGGGGTAGGTTTAAGTTCTGTGGGAATGGCATTGTAAACGATGTTATACCTTGTAAAAAAGTCTTGGACTGACTCATTTGGGGCTCTCTTGACTGCATCAAACTTAGATAGTATTTGAATAGGGTTCTTATTTTTCTCCCATTTATTAAGGAATGCTCTATGGAATGCAACTAGATCTTCTATGCTACCAGCTCCTAAACTTTTAAACCAAGTTTTTACCTCTCCAATTAAACTCTAGGAAAATAACCTCATTTGAAGATCACTTTCATCAATTTCATAGACTTCCCAGAAATCACTCATCCTAGTCACATGTTGTTGAGCAGTTATCTGTGAGAGATTATCAAACAGTGGAATATCTTTCTGATAGTTCTGGGGCATGTCATGGAGATTTTGTGGCAGAACCAAGGGAGCATATCGAGCTACCATGGCTAGGATTTTTGTTGAACTTGGAGGTACAGTAGTGGTAGTAGGGATTGTGCTGGTTACTGCAATAGATGTGCTTGAAGAGCTCGATAAGGAGGATGAAAAAGAAGTAATATGGCTAATGGTAGTTGTAATGGGTTGGGTAAATGATGTATATACTACTTTGGGCTACAAGGGCAGCTCAAGGATGAATGGATCGGTTGATGAACTAGCAGTGGATTGTGGATATGATGAGTATATGATTCTTTGGGGCAAAGGAAACTTAGGGCTTATGGGCTCTTGAGGTGAACTGACAGTAGAATTAGTAAATGATGTGGCAGCATACAGAGTTGAATCTGATGCTGGAAAGACTGTTGTACATAGTTGAGAGACTGGGGGTTTCAATTTAGACAAAAATTTAGCTAACTTAACAGCTTCTTCAATGTCTTTGATTTTTGTGACACTTACCCTTTTAATTGGACTTTTACTTTCAGTTTGATCTGATTTGGTAGGAACATAAATAATTGTATGTTTTTCACTCACATAAGAAGTAAAAACTGGATCTAAAACAATATCTTTTAAATTCGATTCATATTTTGTTCTAAATAAAGATCTTTCAAACTTTAAGTCAAAATCAATGTCTGATAAGCTAACCAATTCTTTGGGTAAAGAATCAGCCTTTCTCAGAGGGATCTCAATTTCAGAACTATCAATTGGTTTTTTCTTTTTTCTTCCTATATGGTCCGGATCATCTACTATCTTTGGAGGATTAGGATCGGGGTTGGATCTAGTGTAGTAGATTTTTTTGGGAGCCAGAATGTTTATTAGGTAAAATACCCACAACCTTTAAATTCAATCTTAAAGTAGAAAAGATATAATTAAAGATCTTCATTCAAGATAAAACTTAAAACTGGAGAGTGGTTAGTTCCCAAGCAGAGTCGCCAGTATGTTATCACCCTAGTAATTCTCAGGTTGTGGGATGGGGATTTTTATAGTTAAGAACACCAGGGGTAACCAAGAACCGCTTTGGGAATTTAGGATCTAGCCTTCCTGAGCTCCAGAGAGGGATCTCTCCTTATGATTTAGCTTTGTTTTGGTAAAATATTTTAGGCTAGCTATGACTGAAAATAAGGGTTTGTTTTAAAATATTGGTGGGAATAAAGAGATTTCAAGGTAAACCAGAAGGATCTACCAGAACATTGGGCAATGGAGTCAACTCTCTAGGCAGGCAGAACTAAGAAATAAAACTTAGAGATGCAAATGTGCTAAGGGAAATATAAGTGACCTTCTAAGGCTTTGTATAGGCTTGATTGATGGAATGGGTGAAATCTGAGCAAAAGGGCACTTAAGAATCCTTAAGCTACAGATAAGAAGATTGAAGGAGGGGATCAAACTGGGACCTAGAGCAATTAAGAATTCTATGGTCAAGTTATCAAGTAGAAAACATAAAATTCCAACAAGTTTAAAACAGGGAGCTTATTATCACTAATCCTGTTTAATTTCTCCTTAATTTATCATTACAGAATAGAAACACATAATATGAATGAATGTAAACTTTAAAAGAAATACACTAAAAATAGAAAAAACGAGACTTATCTTGTCACCACAAGAATCCTTAGCTATGATGTCTCTAATCTCATTTCCAGTGTACTGCTTCACTAATTGACTCATCAACTTCAATATGTCCAGCAAAAAGACTATAGTTGTCTTGAGAAATTTTATTCCACCTGAATACTTCAGATTATGAAGTATTTATACATAAAATTGTTTACAAAATATCTCAGAAATTGAGATAATGTTTTAATTAAAAATAGGAAAGAAAACATAATAAAAGGGACAACAGTGAAACAATTTGCAAGTTGTTCCCTTTTACAAGTGAAAATAGAACTGATTGTTCTAATTTTGAAAATATTTTTGATGTGTTGTGAACATCGCTGGCATCAGGTGCATCTTATCGTGGAAAGTGGTTGAAGAACTTTCTTTCCTTTGACTTCAACGCTGATACTCTTTTTTCATCTGATTTTAGCTATCTTACTATGGTAATTAAAAAGTAACCAACAGTAACATTATTTTCACTGATACTCTTTAACCTTGTACTTTTTACCTTTGAGGTAACAGTAAAATATGACCTTTCACATTGATTTTTTTTGTGTCTTTTATTTGTTGAATTCACATTAGATCTGTGAATTCTTGCCATTGCTGGGCCGTTGGGATCCTTAAGCTTCTCAACTTCCTGTAACTTTCATCAGCCTCTATATACTTGGCAAAGTTAGGCTTCACTATGAACATATACTTTATTTCATTTTCCAAAAAGAACAGATTTTCAAAATATTGAAGTAATATTTTTCCACTTGGAGATCCTGGAGGAAACGGCTTTTTGGCTTGTTCTTTAGCATAAATTTTTATCTTTTGGTCATATTCCTTCTGTGGCATCAATTTATCATTTAGTGCATGAATGTCTAGAAGTCCTGCTTCAACTAGCAAGTTATACTTCATTTTGAATTTGCTAATTGATATATTCATATTGTCACACTTTTCTTCCAGATTGTTCATGATGTTTCTTTTTATAAGGACTTTCTTGATTTCTAAAATAGCTTCTATCCTATCTGGAATCTTCAATTCAACCAATTCTTCTTTATTTTTACTGTTCAAAAATGTGATAAGCTGAAATTATTGTTGTGGTTTTTTCCCAAGCTCCTTCTTTGTTCTATCAATTTCTGCCAAGGCAACATTCAACAGATCTTTTTGTTCATATATAATTTGAATGGAAGGCCATTGTGAATGAATGCCTTCAGTTATTTTTTACCATAAATGATTCTTTATATAGGCAAATTGTTCAGTAAGGTTCACTTGCTATTGAAGAATTTTTACCTGCTCTTGTAACCTGTCTGCCCTCTGTTCATTCCCTTTGGAAGTAATTAAGGCATCCCTTTTTGATGTTTCTAGATCTTTAATGGTTCCTTTTAAGTTGAATATTTCTTTGTTTTTAATAGAAATATCTTCCATGGCTTTCACTAGTGCAGCCTTTTCCTCTACTATGTTTACCTGTGAGGTAGATGAAGAAGGGGTAGAAATATCACAAGAGGTAATTGGCACTGCAGTTGCCAATACTCCTTATGGTGCTAAGTGTTCTGCCAATGTTGATGGGACAACCATACTTATAGTAGGGATTACTATAGGAATGTGAACCTGTTGAGTTTTCTTTAGGTTTTCATTTTCTCTTATGGAAGCTTCCATTTGACTTCCATTTCTTTTATTTGGGTAGTCATCTTAAGAACAAGTTGTTTGAGTTCATCATTTTCAGTTTTTTCCTGAAGGATTTCCTTTGCTTGAGGATTTTCACTTTGGGGCAACTTTAGCTGTTTTCTGAGGGCAGCTATATCTTCATTTTTCTGCTTTATTATGACTTTTACCCCTTCAATATTTGCTGGGTCAGCCCTTGCTTCAATCTCTATGTCCTACAATGCTTTGAATCTCAAGTTATTGGCATATAATGATGCCTTATCCAGTTTCATTTGATTATGAAGGTTGAGCACTATTTTCTCAAGCCTAATAGATTTCATAGTCTTACTGACAATTTTAGAATATAGCATTTCAATATTACTCCTATGAAATTCTATTTGATCCAATTCATGGATAGCATCTGCATCAACTTCAAGATCTGTTTTTGAATAGTCTTCTACTGATGTTGGATCAACCACTGTAGGCTTCAAAAATAACATTACCAATTTATTAGAAGAATTATCGAAAGTTGAAAGGAGTCTGTCCTTGTTTCCAGGCTTTTATTTAAGGAACCTAGACTATGCTTGATTCTTGATTTCTTCATTCTTCTCTTTTATCTGTCTGAACCTGATTTGAATTTTCAACTCTGTGTTGTCAGGTTCCTTAGAAGAAGAAGGCATATCAACATTTTTTTGATTCTCCATCATGACTGTATCCTTTTTTTGTGTTCTAATTTTGACATTTTGAAGCTCTTTAAGTGTTTCAGTCACAATTCTTGTAGCTTCATCATCAGTTTCATTATCTTCAATATTAACAGCTTTATTCCTTTCTTCATCTGTCAATTTACTTTTCTTGCTATAAGGAATTTTGAATATTTATCCTGAATAGTTTCAGCTATGAAACTATCTCCTTCTCTGCTTCTTTTATGTACACTTTCAGTTTCTTTATTAACTGCCAATACCTGTGTTTGGTCAACTTGCTTACCTTTTCCACCGTTTCTCTGCATTTCCTGTGAATCATCATCAACTAGAGTGTTGGGCTCCCATTCATGTTTGTTAGCATACTTTTCAATATGGGGCTTAGAATCATGCAAGAAGACAGACAACTTGCATTTCACTCTCAGTGTGCTTAAAGTACCTTGTGGATCATAATTCCACATGAAACTATATGGGAATTTGTACTCTTTCAACTTCACATTGATTTCATTGGCCACTTCTCCATTATTTATAATAAATGGCCCAATTTGATTATTCAGTTTAAACTGGGTCTTTTTCCTGGAAGCTATGAAATTAATTTCATCTGCATTCAATAACCGCCTCAAATACTCCAATGCAAATATCCTTGTTGTAACAAATCTTGGTAGTTTATATGGGGCTACAAGTGCACCATATACTCTGATTTATGTGTAAATTTTGTATAAATACCAATCCCCTATTTTACAGCTCTCAGATAGTTGTAGAATTCTCTTTGTCTCTTCATTGATTCTAGGGGTTTGCTCTTTGTTCAACATATTCATAGCAAGCACTAAAAACAGGTCATTGAAATCTGCAAAGCTATATTCTCTATTCCATTTTCTTAGAATTGATGACCAAAATAAAACTGAAAGAACATTTCCCTCTGGATCTACTTTCTGAAATTCAATGGGAAACTTATCTGCTTGATAATACAAAAAGATGTGAAGCATATATGATGTGTATCTGAAGACTCCTTCTTCTGATAATCTTGACAACTGATAATGCATGTTTTCTGCAATGAATTTAGAAAAATTGTACACTATGGAAGGAGACTAGCGAGGACTAATATTTAACAAAAAACCTAAGATAGCCACATCAGTGAATTCATCACTCGTGTATCCTAGTATTAATGATAGCATTGAGAAAATTTGCCCGGTTTCATCTAGGAAATCAAAGGTATCAAATGGAGGATTAAGTTTGGGGATATCAACTTGCTTAGGACAAAAAGTTTGGAAGAATTTGAATTTAGAAAAAAATTCAAGCTCTAGGTGATTTTGAGTCAACTCCTCTACGGACAATGAAGCAGCATTGGGATCAAGGTTCAGTTGTAGCATAGAGTTTATAGATTCTTCATTGATGTAAAACAAGACCTCTCTGTCTTTATTCACAATGCATCTTTGGTCTAGAAGATAAAAATATTGACATAATCTGACAAAATCAGGGGATGGATGAGTTTGAGGAACAATGTATTTTGGCAAATTAGGCTCCCAGACTGGAATATCTTTGTCACCTTTTTCTATAGATTTTCTAAAGCATCAATTATAAACATCAAGCAAGTTAAATTCTACAGTAGGGTCCAGGATCCTATAATCAAGGTCAAATAAGGGACTATTCTCTAAGGAAATGACTGGAGGCTGGACTAGCCTAACCACCTCTGTGGAATCAGCAGTGAGTGCAAGGGTTGGTTTATCAATTTTGGAAGACTCAGGCTCAGGGAATTTTGTAGAGGTTTTCTTTTGAGGCTTTGGGCCTCCATTTTTAGGGGTTACTTGTTTCTTTGTCATTTTTAAACTGAACAAAGAAATCTTAGACGGTTTGCTAAGTTCTTTTATTAGAGACAAGGGCTTCTTGGTGAATTTTACTGGTAAAATAGGGTTTCTGAGCAGGGTTTTGGATAAAACAAGGGTTTTAATGCTCAGAATGTATGTTACAATCAATTTCAACAGTGAAAAAGACCAGAGTTTGGGTAAAAACTGCAAGAAATGGAAATTAGGGATTCTGGGGAAATTTTGACAGAGTTTCCCCTGTACTGTGGATGTTTTTTGCAGTTTTATATGTGAAATTTTAAATGATTTACAAAAAAATAATAGGAATTTGATGCTCAGTTGGTCTATTTTGACGAAAAATACCTGAAAATCAGTGTAATTGGGTTTTGAAAATGTTAAGCAGTTGCGCTCGATCTTCAATTTCTGCTGAACTAGTCTCTTGGAAGGTAATGTAGCATTTTGTGGTTGAGTAGCAGGGGAATTTGGTTCGACAATGGTGCTGGAAGGTTAAAAAATGAGTGAAAATAGCTCTGTGCAGGCTCTCAGAGGTTAAATGGTGAAATTTCAAGGGAAAAGGGCTCTGCAGAGGATTTCAGAGTTTTAAACGTAAAAAGGTGAAAATTCATTAAAAATTTATAAGTTTAATGTATTAAACCATAGTGGAAACCACGGTAAAATCACATTAAATCATGGTTAAACAGGTGTGGTTTTTGGAATACCACCAGCGGTATTCGCGTGGTCCAATAGTGGTAAGCAGTAATGACCTTTTCAAATGCGATGCAATCAAATCTCGACACGTCAGCGCGGGGTGGTTTGAAAAGACCACCCATTTCACGTGACTTTTACAAAATATGCATCAATCACTTTGCGAGTGCGAAAACGCTTTATCGCCGTAAGATCTGGCTTTAGGGAGTGAATGATCAGGATTAATAGGGAAAGTGTGGGGAAAATTCAATTATCAGGTTCAATATAGGCCGTAGATCTTGGGAGTAAAAGAAAATCTGATGGTTAAAAATAACGCGATGGGGAGGAGTAAAAATGCATTGATCAGTCGCTTTGATTTTCATTCGTTGGATCAAAAATGATTTGGGGATCAAAGGTTCTAGTTTGAATCCCAATGGGAACAGGCCTTTTGATCGGATTTATATATAAAAGTGGCTTTTTCCAATGGAAAGGGTTATCGGGAAAGTTAATCAAGATTTTAACCAAGGTTAGGGGGTCGAGAAAAGATATACAAGGGATATGATTTTTAGAAGTCTAGTTTAAATTAAATTTCGATATATTTTTTATTAAAACATATATGAAACATGTTTTACAAGGTTTTTCATATCTTTTTATTATATGGTTAATTAAATCGGGAGGACTTAATTACCATAGGGGCAGGATTACATATAAGGATACACTTAGCCAAAGGGGTTATAAGGGGGGGTTTTATTTAAACATGTGGGAATAACTTTGGCTTAAGTTATAATAAGTGGGTTTTGGGGATTTATTTATAAAAAGGAGTTATATAATAGGAAAAGGTTAGTTGTATAGGGAGTTAATATATATGTTAAAATTAGTATGAAAATAGGACATGGTATACTCAAAACACATATTCATAACAAGTAAAGTGAATTACAAGATAATTTTCAATGATCTTATCACTTAGCTCATGATATAATGTTGTTTTGAGGGTTTATTGCGTTTAAATGATATAGGAAGTTAGCTAAATAGGAATTACAAACGCCTTTAAGTAAAAATGAGATTTTACTTAAGATTTTTCAAGGCAATGAGTGCATGAGTGGTAAATTATGTGATTAAGGGATTAATTTAGACATTTCACACTTTTAACTAATCATTCATAGAGCCTTGGGTTTGGTTCCAACAAAATTTAAGAAAATGCCTTGAGCCTTTCTGACAGATAGTTTAGAATGTTTCATGACTATGGGAAGGGGAAGTTACTTATTCTAAAGCCCATGATGAATGATATTTACAATGAGATTTTTCACCTTCTTCTACCTACCCATCTTATCATGCTAACATTTTTTCTTATTTTGTAGTAAGGTGCATTTAAGCTAGCAACCTTTACAGCATTTATTTTTTCTAAAAGCAAGTAAACTATCTAACTCTACACTTATTTCATCCATGAATCCAGATTAAACTATTGGATTCACTTTATTTTTCTACCTAACTACTGAATTGTTAGGATTAAACTGTCTAACAACTCATTATTCTCTACCTACAACAAAGGAAATTGAAACAATGACAAGTTAAGATTAAATTTTTTAACTCATCATGGACTATGGCATTGATTGACACTCTGCCACAGTCAAAAGTAAAAAGTAGTGGCATTTATGTTTGCTCACTTTCATGTTTTATTCATTTTTCTTTTGGGGTCTTTTATTTTTTCTAATTCCTTTGATTATTCTTTTAGGACTTTTCACCCTCTTTTTGGATTTTTTTGATTTTTTTATAAAATATGTGGATACAACTTGCAGAAGGCAAAGTATGTACAAATTTACAAAATTACCAATAGTCAAGTCAAAATTATGACCCCTATATTATAGGTTGCTAACAAGTGGGACAAGATTAATGGTCCTACATTGACTGAGACCAGGAACATGGAATTTGGCAACTCAGACAGGCGAAATTGTTGCCTACTTAAAATGCCCAATGACGTTTATTTTCAAAAAATTTGAAAATGGCCAATTTTGTATATTAAAAAAATATATATATAAAATAAGGGGGTGGCGGGGCACTAACCCCGCCACCCAATGATACCTTCGAGTTGTTATATGTTATATTAAAAATATGTTAACTCACAAAATTGGGTGGCGAGTAGTGAACCCTGCCACACCCACCAACCATAATACAACGACCGTGTATTATATGCCACAACAGTCGTATGTGGAGCCAAAGGGAGTTGAACCTGCCTGTCCCACATGGGTCGACCCCCAGCGGGTGGCCCCATATGGAATCAATGCCAAAACAACATATAATGGCTCCATAATCATGGCCCATGCCACAACAAAAAATGGTCAAAAAAATGTTAAACATGCAAAAAAATACATTAACCACCAAGTTAACGCAGAGTTAAAAAATGTTAATAGTGCACAATTTTAAGATTGTTCAGTGACGAGTGTCGAGGTCGACCTTGTAGCCTCTAATTGCCCAATTTCTCTATCAACCAATGCTCCAAGTGGGGAGTAACCTCACCATTATTTAAACTCACCTTTTTCATTCGATCGAGCAGGGGGAGAGCAACGGATCATAGGCCGAGTTTAGGAGTAGAATGACAAAACCTTGAGCGCATGAGGATTTACAAACCATGGAATCATGATCTAGCAGAACTGCGAAAAAATGGAACCTTCCCAGGAATAGAGGGTGTGGAACCCTGAACTTGGAGAATTTTCTCGGGAGGTAAAATTTCACATTGTCAGAATGATATCAAGTTTATAGTCAAATTTCATAAAATTTCGCAAGGATTGCAATGGTGAAGTAAAATTCACCATATGAGCAGTTTTATCACTCTAAAATTTCCCAAGGGTTGTTCTAGGTGTCAAAAAAAAAATATCAGAGGTAACTACTATCCACTTTTAGATATTAGGATCTAGCCTTCCTAAACTCAAAGAGGGCTCTCTCTTAATTATTTAACTTTTTTTGTTTAATAAATTTTAGGCTAGTTATGTATGCTTAATTGGATGGGTTTTGATTGATTTTTTGGTTGGTTGATTGGTGGAATCAATTAATTAGATGAAAATGTGCCTTTCCATTTTCCATTGGGCTATGGAGTCAATACGCTTTTAAAACATAACATAATCAAATTATAAAGGAAGTGTTACAGGGAAGGATAGGTGAGCAAAATCAGATCTCAAGGCTGAATGGTGAAGTGATTTTTCAATTGGGATCAAGGAGCAATTAATAATTCCTTAAAACAAATAATGAAGGAAGGTGAAGGAGGTCAATCGAGGTTAGAGAGAAATTAAGAATTCTCTAAACTAGATATTAGAAGAAAACATAAAAATGTACAAAAGTTCAAATCAGAGTGTAGACTTGAACAAATTTTGTAGTAAAATTTTTGTTATAGCATTCAAATTTAGAAAAAACATGTAAATTTATGGAATACTTAGAAAGGAACATGAATAATTGAAATTATACTTCACTGAGATATCTCAACACATGAATCCTGTAAAGAAGTTTCTTTATTACTTGTCATATCTGTAAACTGGAAATGGTACAATAACCCTCATGTAATAGTTTAGTAAGCTATGGAAATATTAAGAAATCCACACTAATCAACCCTTGATACTTCAAAAGATGAAGTATTTATACAAAAATTTACAAAATATCCTATCAACTCATTTAGGATTTATTCAAGCAAAAAAAAAAATCTTTATACAAAGAGATAGTGACACCTATTAACTGACTGAGATCTATCCCTGTTTTATTTGATTGTTGTTACTTGATTGTTTATTTCATCTGTCTTTCTTTCATCTATATGCTCTTTCACGCTAGCTATCTTTCATGATGGCTATTATTTCACATTTATAGTAAATCACACCATTTTTCCCATGTTTCTTCATCTGGGAGTTTGATCTTCATCATCCTCCGTAAAATCTCGTATACCTCTGTATATTTGGTAAATGTAGGCTTATTTAAAAAAAGGTGATTTACATCATGCAAAAGGTAAAATAAGTTTTCTAGAATTTGAAGGAGCACTTTGCCTGTGTGAATGCCATTTAATGAAGAATTGCTATAATTTTCTTTGGCTACTTCCCTCATCTTCTTATCATAATCTTCATGTCTCATGAGTTTATCATTGATTACTAAAGGATTAGGCATACCTCTCTGCCTTAATACATCGAACTTGTTCGTAAACTTGTTCACTACAATTTCCATTATTTGACACTTGTCCTCAAGCTGTATCATCAGATTTCTTTTGGAAATCACTTTCCTCACCTCTAAGATAGTCGTTGTTCTACCAATTATCCCGAATTTTTCTAATTCATACTTGTTTTTGGAATTTAGGAATTTTATTATTTCAGAGGCTTCCTCTAGTTTCTTTCCAAGATTAGCTTTTACCTTTTGAATTGCATCACCATATTCCTTCACCAAGTCATTCTGCTCAAATATGATCTGTATAGAAGGCCAAATATCATTAATTTAGTTAATGATACTGCTCCACAACTGTTGTTTTGCTTGGGCTAAAGGCTCTGCTATTGTCAATTCCTTTTCTAACTTTTGGATTTTTTCAATCAATCTGTTTGCTTTCTCTGCTTCAACTTTATGCATTACTTGAGCCAATTTCTTTTCATCTTCTAAAATTTTTACTTGTTCCTTGATTTTGTTGATCTCTGTATTTTGGATGGACATATCCTCCATTTCTTTGATCAATTTGTTGGCCTCATCAGTGGGATGGGATGATGGTATTGTTTATGTTGTTGCTGATGTAGTTGTTGGAATTGTTGTTGATATTGGAGCTATTGTAGACAATGGAGCTGATGTAGAAGCTATAGGAATAGCATTAATGGGAACTGTTTCCATACTGGCTTGTTTTTCTTGCACAAGTTTATCCATTTTTGTTTCCATTTCCTTCAATTGAGCTATCAACTGAATGATGAGATTCATCATTTCATCTTTTTTATTATCAGTTTCCAAAACCTCCTTGGTTTGTGGATGCTCTGTAGTTGGTAACTTTAGTTGTTCTTTAGTGTAGCTATGTATGCATTCTTCTTTTTTATTAGTAATTCTGTTTCTTTTATATCTTTTGGATTAAAACCAACTTCCATTACCAAATCTTCAAGTGACTTTATCCTATTATCCTTTTCTTGTGATGAAGATTTCTCTAGCTTCAACTATGTCTTTATATTTTCTAGAGAATTCTGTAACTTCTGGACACTTAAATATTTGTGTGTCATGGTGGAATATATCATTTCACTTGCATGTTTGTGAAACTCAATCTGGTCAATTGGGTGCACATCTTTGGCAATAACTTCAAAGGCTGTATTTTTATAATCTTCTGATGTTTTTGGGGCCTACACTTTTGGCTATAGAAATGTCATTTTCAAATTTCTTGTTTTGAAGTCAAAAGATGAAAGAAATCTATTCTGGTCACTGGGATTTTGTTATTAGTACCGTGCATATGTTACAACCTTTAATGCTTCATTTCTAATTTTAATCTCTTTGTATTTTTCCATGATATATTTTTCTTTCTCAACTGGTTTGCTAGATGATGAAACCTCTAGACTATTCTGCTTCTGAATGATTTGTGCACTAGAAGTTTATGGCACATGTGTTTCTTCTAAAAGTGTTGGAGGTGCATCATCTCTGACAACAATATCTTTTTCAATGGTTTCAACTATCTCAACTATCTCTTCCTACTCTATCACTAGATTTAGCTTTGTCTTGTTTCTATACATAAGCTTGAATTTAGTATCAGAAGTAGTTTCTGCAGAAAAAGAGGCTTCCTCACTTGCCCTCTTTGAATTTTTGTCCTGTGGGGCTGGAGTAAGTGGGATGGAACTAGTATCAACCTGCTTTTCCACCTCCTTTAAAGTATTTTCCAACCACTCTGACTGGTTGGAATACTTTTCAATTTCAGGCTTTGACTCATGAATGAAAGGGGTCAATTTGAACTTAACTCTTAATTTACTTATGACACCCAAGGGGTCATAAGACCAATAGAAACTTCTACAGAACTTAAAATCTTGTAAACATTTGTCTTCTTGTTGTCCAACACTCCTACTATTTCATATAAAAGGCCCTAGATGGTTTTTAAGCTTGAATTGAGTCTTCTTTTTAGCTGAAAGGAAATTGATTTCATCTAAATTCAAGATTTTTCTGATGTATTCTAAAGAAAATATCCTCATTGGGAGGTATTCGAGAAGCTTGTATGGAACTAATTGGCTTTCATACACTCTAATTTTTGTATGATTCTGGTTTAAATACTAGTCTCATGTTTTGATGTGATCCGATAGTTGTAGAACCTTTTGATTTCTTCACCGATTCAAGGTTGAATGCTACTGCTAAGCATATTCACTACTGGATATACAAAAGAATCAATGAAGTCTTTGAAATTGAATTCACTAGAATCCTTTATGTTCAAGGATGTCCAAAAGACAACAAATTGGGGATTACCCTCTATGTCCAGTTTTTGTAGGTTAACTACAAAATTTTTTGATTGGAAATATATAAAAATATGAAACAATACTGTAGAGTTTTTGAATGCTCCTTCTTCTGGCAGTTTCATCAGTTGATCATGGATTGCATCTGCTAGGTATTTAGAAAAATTGAAAGTTGTGGCTAGAGGCTAACTAGGGAAAAACATGGATAGGAAACCAAGAATAGATTCATATACATGCTTATTAGTGAAATATCATAAAATACAGGGCAACATAGTCACAATTTGTTTGGTTCTTTCTGAAAACATGGTAGCTGCGTATGGAGGATTGTTTTTAGGAGTTTCCATTGATGGAGGGAGGAAAGCCTGAAAGATTTGAAACCTTTTAGGGTAGTGCAACTTTAAGTAAAGCTCAGTAAGGGTTTCAATGGAGATAGGAAATCCCTCTACTTGTGGTTGAATCTATAGTACTTGATTCATGGATTGAGCAGTGATTTTAAATATGATTTCTTGGTTTGGAATAACTATAGCTCTTTCATTTGGAAAGTAGCTTATTTGGCACATTCTGATGAGTTAAGAAAAATGATAGGTTTGTGGGAATATGTATTTGGGCAGGTTAGAGTCCCACAGATGAATATCATCTTTTGGATAAACAAATTTATCATGGCTCCAGCAATGGAGCTCTAAAAGGTTGCTATCAGTCACAGTGTCATTGATTTTGAAGTCTTTATCGGCCAAAAGGGTGTGGTCAACATCTAAAAATGGTGGTTGAAGAGGGTTTATAGTCTGGACGCTTTGGGAAGCCATTAATTTTATTTTTTTATTAATTTATGTGCTTAATTGATGAAGGTAGGTACTTAGGATTTCCTAGAATATTGAAGCTTTGGTCTTGGAAGCAGTCATGGCAGCTGTGGGCTTTAATCTTGGTTCGTAAAAGCTTTCAGGTATTTTTTTCAAATCAACAGATATAGTAGTAAAATAACAGAAATGAGGGGCTTTATTATTTTTTTAAACACCAGGGCTTATCACATGGCATGGAGGTTTATTTCAAATAGTGGTGGTTTCATCACACACATTGGAAGCGGTTTGATGGTTTATCGCACAACAAAAGGCGGTCTAGAGTTTTGGGTAGGAGGGGGTGCGATATAATCTGGTGGTGTCACGTGGCAAGAGAGGGGGTGGATAAAACCACCCATTTCGCACCCCCCCTGGTTTTAAATATCAAACGTTCGGGGTGCGAAAGAGTTTATTGGGTGTTCGATATGATGAATGATGATCGGGCAGCTAGATGGATATACAGGTTTTCAAAGAGGTGGGGTCGAGAGATTTAGATAGGCAGATGGTGTATGAAATATAATATGGGGTTATGTTAAAATGAAATAAGGGGTTCAGGGAATATATAAAGTGGAAGGGTTAAATCAAAGTAAAGTTGGGAAATATATTAAACAGGGGGTTAATTTAAAAGGGAAGTGGGACCCGATTAATATATTTGGCGTTGTACTTAAAAACTTTGAATAAGTGGGTTTTGATGTTTTATTGAAAACATAAATTTATTCTTAAGTGGAATGGTGTTTTAGTAATGGGAATGGGTTTTTCAAAGGGGAAAATTGGTTTTAGGAGGGGAAATAGGCTTTTAGGATAAAGGGAAAATGAAGAGGGAAGGGGTTTTTTATGATAAGGGGAAATTTTAGAAAGATATTAGTGATCAGAAATAAACTAAAAGATGCTTTTAATAACTTTTGAAAAGTATTCTACCTACCCTTTAATTATCCTAACATTTTTATTTCCTTTATTGGGTGCATTTGAGCTTGATGACCATTTTATTTTCTTTTGATAAGAAAACTAACATATTTATAACCTTATATCTTCCAATGTCTCAAATTAAACTTATGAGCTCATTTTATTCTCTACCTAACTATTGATCTGCCAAGATTAAATGGTTTGGTCAAATCTCTATTCACTAACAATCATAACATGAAATTTAAAGACATGAATGACCAAGATTAGGCTGTATGATCATCATGAATTTTGGCATTTTGGACAAGCTGCACACAATTTTATTTGCAAAAGTAAAGTAAACTAATAGTAGTGGCATTTGAATGTGCAACACTTTCAGAATTATTCTTGCTTCCTTTTCGTGGCATTCATATTTTATATCTTTTTTAATCTTTCTTTCTTTTGGTCCTTTGATTATTATTTAGGACATACCATCTTTTCATTTTTTAATATGGAAAACATTTGCAGAAAGAAAAGTTATGTACAATATTACAAGACTTAACATATTCAATTCAAAATTATGATCCCTATTATTATAGGACCCTAACAGTGGCTCCACTCGGGGATGGCATCTCCTTGTGAAATGTCGAGAACTTTCTAATCAGTGGCCTTGGAACTTTGACTTTGCTATGTTTATAACTACTTTCTGTCATCTCCTTTATTCAAACATATGATGTTATATCTTTTAAAGCTTAAGATTTCATTTTTAGGCTTCAACTTCAGAAGATAATAATCTGATCCAATCTAAACTTTTCTATGCTATTTACAATGAGAAAAAATAAAACAAATGAACTATTGATTAGTCTAGAAAAAATTAGTGCTTCAGCATTCGACCATTGATTGGTCCACTTAGTATTTTTTTTCCATATAACTCTTTCAAGAAAAATGCATTGTTGCCTTTGTAACCATAAATAGTGTATGGGCCTTTCCAGAGAAAGTAAAATTTCCCATGTTTTCCTTTGTCTTCCCTTCTGGAATCCCACTTCAATACTTGAACACCTATGAATAAATCATCTGCTTTAGTTTTCTTATCAAATATCTTTTTGATTTTTTCTTGAATTACTTGGGATTTGATATAAACTTCTTCATTGGTTTAGTGCAAATGAATGTTTTATCCATCCTCCTTTGGATGTCATTTGGTTCTACTTGTAGCTCTTGAATCATTTTCATTACTAGAACTCCTAATGAAAATGGAAAAAAAAACATCCATCCCATATACCAATTAATAGGGAGATGTACTAATATATTTCTTGGTAGTTAGTTTGTCTGCGCATAGGGCATTAACCAACCTTCTATTCCAAGTTTTCTTGTTATCTTCTAACAACTTCTTGATGATGTTGACTAGGCTTTTGTTTGAATATTCTGCTAGTCCATTTCCTTGAGGGTAATAGGCAATGGAATGGCCTAGGGTAATATGGCATCTATTAAAAAAATCTACCATTTTCTTAGATTTGAAGGCAAAAAAATTATCTGTAATGAGCTTTGTGGGCATCCAAATCTAGAAAGGATGTTGTTCTCAAGAAATGAAATAATGAAAGAGTTTGTGGCTTGTCTAGAAGGGATGGCTTCTATCCACTTGGTAAATTAATTAGTGGCTATCAATATCCATTTATGTTGGGCAGAGGGGGGAGGGTAAATTTCACCAATAAAGTCTAAAGCCCATTGTTGGAATGACATTTCTACAGAAATAGGTTTGAGGGGTAATGGTAAGAGTTTCTTCTTCCCTTCAAATATCTAACATTTGTGACAGGAGGTCACATACTTTTGGACATTTGCAAAAAGGGTGGGCCAGTAAAAACGTGCCCTCGAAATTTTGTCAGCGATTGTTTTCCAATATAGGTGTCCTTCAAAATCTCCTGCATTAAATTCTTGCATAATTTTGTCAGCTTCATCTTTGAATAAACAATTTAACAGGATTCCACCATGATCTTTCCAAAATAACACATTATCTAAGATACAATATCACATTTCCTTCATGTTTAAGAATCTACTTTTGGTTCTAGATAAACTAAGAGGAGCTTGTAGGTTGAGTAAAACAAATGTAAGGTCTGCATACCAGGGTGAATCTATAAAATCTTCACTAATTTGTGGAGTCGCCATCTCTTCCTCATTATCTGTGGCAGCAATGAAATTTTTGTCTAAGGCTTGACAGTTTGATTTAGCCATGAGTTTGGCCAAACCTTGGCCTTTGATTAATTTTGTAGGCTTAATTTCAATGTCATATTCTAGTATTGTGGCAATCCATTTACCTCTTTTTCCATCAGGTCCATTCTGGGTTAGAATATCCTTTGCAACTAATTTTGGAACATATGCTATTATATAGGAGTATAGAATGTATAATCTGAAATATTTTATGGCTTTCACTAAAGCAAGAGCTTGTTTTTCCATGATATTATATTTTAGTGTAGCATCTCTCAATGTTTTACTAAAAAAAGCAATGGGTTGTTCATAACCCTCATCATTATTTTGCAACAAGACTGCTGCAATGGTGTGTTCTGAAGAAAATGAAAAAAAAATTATGAAATCTCTGTTAAAATTAGGACTTATAAGGACAAGTGTTTTATTAAGGGCTTTTTTTATTGCTTCAAAAGACTGATTAGCCTCTACTGTCCAGTTAATTGTTGAATCTTTTTTTAACATGTTATTTAATTCTCTAATTAGTTCTGCTAAATTAGAAATGAATCTTCTAAGAAAATTTATTTTTCCTATAAATGATTGTAATTCTTTAATGTTCCTAGGATGAATGATGTTTAAGATTGCTTCTTTTCTAGCTCGATCAATTCTAATGCCCTCTTTTTAAATTATGTGTTCTAGGAGTTTACCTTCCTCTAATCCAAAAAGTGACTTTTCGGATTTAAGGATATACCAAACTTTCTGCATTTTGTGAATACATGAAAGTTCCTTAGGGAGTGGTAAATGAAGTCTTTGCTTGATCTTCAGGTTGGACTAGGATTTGGTTGTACCTGGAGAATCCATCAAGTAATGAAATTCTAGATGACCCTACTACCCTCTGGAGAATGTGATCCATTTTTGGGAGGGGATAGTTATCGTTCAGTGATACTTTGTTTAAGTTTGTGAAATCAACATAGAGTCTGATTTCTCCTGTTTTCTTTCTAGTGGGAACTAAACTAGATACCCAATCAGAATATCTGATGGGTGCTATGATTTGAGCATCATACATCCTTTTAATTTCTTTTTCTATCAATGGCATACGAACAGGGTTAATTCTCCCAAGATTTTGTTTAAAGGGCTTATGATTTTCTTTAACTGGTATCTTATGCTGGATAATGCTGGTATCATAAGACTTGAGGTCTTCATAACTCCAAGCAAAGATGTCTTGGAATTATTTAAACAAACTAATGTACTTCATCTTTTTAGTTGGAGGTAATTTCTTAGATATCTTGATAAGCTTGGTATTTTCTTCTATTCCTATGTTGCATTCCTCTATATCTGACCGTAAAGGCTCCATTTTATGTTTTCTAGCTACATAATTGGATTCAAAGAGGTCCTCTAGTGGGGCTAATCCCTTAGGAAAATTTTTGTCTTTGAGGTTTAAAATTTATGATTCATCATTGATTAATTCCTCAATTTCTACTATTTCTAATTTTTCTATTTCTACTTTAGTGAATTTAGTTGGTTTTATATTATTTACATAATTTACATCTATCTCATTATTTATGGTATAATATAATGTACAGTCTGTATCTATATTACAATTCTGAAACTCTCACTCATAATTCATAAAATTATAAATTTGTGAGTCTTCTGAAAAGATTTGCCAATACTTCAAATTATCAGGTATGGTTGGCCTCTTTCTTACCTTAGTTGTGTACTGATGATTTGGCTGAAAGGGTAATTTGCATGTGCTGGAAAAAGTGGCCAAACTATGTGCTTGCATATTCTGCTTTCTTGGAATGACAACAAAGTCATTTTCAAGAAAACATCTTATTAAATCCATGATAGTTTCTCTATATCAACTAAATCTAGGGTTATTCACAAGATACTCTCCCTTGACTTGTTTGATAATGAGTTTTGAGTCTCCCACGATGGAAACTCTTTTAGCTCCAAATTTTCTTACGATTTGCAGGCCTAGCACTAATGCTTCATATTCTTCCATGTTATTAGTGCATTTGAAATTTAATCTGAAAGCATGTCCTTCTGAATGATCATTTTCTAAATTGTAGATCCATACTCTAGCTCCTGCTCCTAATCTATTTACAAAGCATCAAAATATAAATGCCACAAAGATTCATGAGTTGTGTTTTTCCTGTCAAATTTTTTTTTTTCTTCTACAATTGTGATTTTATCTTTGCCATTGTCTAAATTACATAGGATAAATGAGTCTAGATCAGAATGCATGGAATATATAAGCTAATTCTGTTGTTTGTCTGCACTACTAACCATGAATTTCATCAAGGTTTCTCTATTAAGATTCCTTTGCTGACCAAATACATAAATGGTAGCATATGACATGTCTAATTTTAGTGATCCCTGTAATTTTACTTCCCATGAGTGAGATAATAATATACCATATTTGGGGGGGATATCAGCAACTACAATTTCCATAACAATACTCTTTGTTGGGCATTGGACTAGAGTTACACAAAGATATTTTATCAGGCCAAGGCATTTGACTTGACCAGAATCAAAGGAGAACAAGTCCTTGTATGTAGGTTTTAACCCTGTACAGAAATTATCTGCAAACAAATCTTAAAAAAAGAAAAAAAACAATAGGGAGAGCATAAAACATAAAAAATATATACACAGAGATTTTCCCCTGGATCCCAAATCGTGACGACCAGCTTCATTTTTCATTATATTCCTTTTATTGTTAAAATACATATATCTACATGCAGAAGAATACACAAACCCCAATCCATTAACCTTGGATTAGAACATAACCATAGTTCCCTTGACCAGATCTACAAAATACTAGGGGTTGAAAACCATCATGCCCAAAAACCATGTGAAAACCCATGCACAAAACCCGGCGCAACATACAACGGGGGCTATCGCCCCCCTGTGGCCCCCCCATGCGTGACTAGTCATGGAAATTATATAACACAAACCCAACATTGTAGGGTCTGGTGATGTCTAAGTTTAATTTTTCGATGGTTGCCTTAGGCATTAAGTTATGATATGCTCCTAAATCCAACATATCATTATGTAAAATTTTGTCATGAATGTTTAAGTTAATGTAGAATGGAGGACACCACCTTCTTGATGTTTGCCATTTACCTCAGGACCAAATAATAACTCAAGTTGATCATCATTGAGATTAACAACATCTTCGCCTTCACCTATGTTTAGTGTTTCAGTAATTTGTGCCTTGTATGATTCATTTTTCACCAACTCTATTAAAGGAACTGGTGTTTTCAATTTGGCTATCTCAAATTTGAGATTAAATGGCATTTGAGTTTTACCTAACTAAATGATTTCATCTTTAACAATTGTGGTTTGTGTGTTTTTGTCTTCTTTATCAACAGTTGGTAATTCAGTTTGTGTCAATTGTTTTGTTTTCAATTTTCTTTTCTAGAACAGTTTGAGTAGCAGTTGAAGTTTGCATAATAGTTGATGTGATGTCTACAATATTTGGGCTGGAAGCCTTCTGAGTTTCTCTAGGGATAATTTGTAGAATTTTGGTCACAGGAGCTTCTATTGTTTTCTGAGTTTGGGTTTGGACTGATTTCTTAGTAGGAACTTCTGTGTTCTTTTTTCTTCTGAGGATATACTATTTATGAACTTCGTAGATAGTAGATTCATAGCCTTGTTTGTAGTCAAAGGATTCTCCATATTATAATTGAAATTGTTGTAACATGTACAACTCTTGTTCTTCTTGGGTGCGAATAATGGTATTTTCATCATTTATTCCCATCAAGTTTATCTGGGTGTCCTGGTATTCTTCATGTTGTTGTGAAATTTTGGCATAATTTTCCTGGAAAGGTGGTCTAATATGTTGATCAAGTAGAACTTCTCTTGATTTAACAGTAATAGGATTTTTCCTAAAGTTGGGGTTTCTAATTTGGCAACCTTGTTGATTTTCTCACTGAGGTTTACTTTCCATGTTCTCTAGTTTGTCCATTAGTCTTTCCATACTTTTATCTAAACTATATATCTTAGCATCTGAAGTGGATGGTTCTTCCTTAATGGCCACTCTCCTTTCATTCCTCATCATAGCTCTTTTAGCTAATAAGGTAGCTTCTACACTAGTTGCATAACTTTTCATTTGTTCTAAAGTTGTGGGTTTTCTTTCTCTTAATTGATAGGACATGTCAGCATCAAAACCATATGGAAATTTATTCAGGGCCAAGTCTGGTGGAGGTCTAAGATTCACTGGAATTGCATTGTAAATGTTGTTAAACCTAGTATAGTAATCCTGAACAATTTCATTAGGAGATATCCTAATGTTTTCACATTCAGATAATATATGTAAAGGGTTTTTCTTTCTTTCCCATATATTTATAAACAATTGGTGGAAAGCAGCTAAATTAGCAATATTGTTAGCAGGTAAATATTTGAGCCATTTTTTAACATCTCCTACTAGTGTTTGTGTAAATAATCTCATTTGAACATCAGCTTCATCAAATTCATGTAATTCAAAATAATCTGTCATTTTCTTTACATGTTGTTGAGCAGTATATTGACCAGTACCATCAAACTGAAATTTTTTTCTCCAGTATTCTTGTGGCGTAGCATGTAAAGGGGCATATCTGGCTGCCATGGCTAAGAATTTAGCTTGACTGGGAGGTAAAGTAGTAGTGCTTGAAGATGAACTTGGAATGCTTGAAGATAATCTTGGAAGGCTTGAAGATGAGCTTGAAGCTTTAGGTTGGAGAGGAAGTTTAGGTATGAATGGTTCTGTGGAATGAGCTATGGTGGATATTATAGATGGGGTGGTACTAAATAAAGTTGTATTTATAGTTTCTGTTGTGAAACTATTTCCAAAAATAGAAGAAAAGAGATATCAATGCCTTAGAAATAAGCCACTTCAAGGGGGCAATCTCCAATACATTACATGAATGAACAATTATTGGATGCTACAAATTAAAAAACCTCCTTTCTATATATAGGAGTCCATGGGGCCACAATGTAATCCTAGCCGGCCTAACAAAAATAATTTAAGGGCACAACAATATGGGGGTTACAGGGGTAAAATAATAACAATAAGGGGGTTACACTAACAATAATAATGGAATATCGTAGTAATATAGGGACCTAACATGCCCCTCTCCTGCAAAAAAGTTTTGTAGTCAACGTTTGAGTAGCTCTGGGTGCTTCTGTATAAAATTCTCATCCTCCCATGTAGAATCTTCAGTGGGTAAGTTCTTCCACTTGATGAGATACTCTAAAATTGATTGATTCCGTAGCTGTCGAGTTCTTGTTTCCATGACCACTTCAGGTTCAAATATGATTTTTCCTTCCCCATCAAGTTCTAGAAATATTGTTTGAACTAGAAGATTTTCACCTATAACCTTCTTTAAGCATGAAATATGAAAAATTGGATGCACTCGTGAAGAAGCAAGAAGCTCCAATTTGTATGCCATAGTACCAATATTTTGCAACACCTTAACGACCATAGTACTTTGGCAATAATTTATTATCCTTCTTAGCTTGCTTGAGGGACATTTGTTTGTATGGTTGTAGCCATAAAAACACCCAGTCTTCTACATCAAAACTTCTCTTGCTGCGATGTTGATCTGCCTGTTGTTTCATTCGATTATGTGCCAAATTCAGGTTATCCTTTAAGATTTGGTGAACTTCTTGTTGATGCTCAATGTGATATTCCACTACTTTAACCTTTGAATTTTCTCTTAAAGATGATGTGATGGATGGTGGATGATATCCATAAAGTGCCATAAATGGGGTCATTTTTGTTGCAGTATGGAAAGAAGTGTTATACCACCATTCAACGAGAGGTAACCACTTGACCCATTGTCTTTGTTTATCAGATACAAAAAAACGAAGATATCCTTCCGAAAATTTATTTACTATCTCAGTTTGACCATCAGATTGAGGATGATAAGCTGAGCTATGAGCTACTTGAGTACCCAAACAAAAAAATAACTCTGTCCAAAAATTTCCAGTAAAAATGGGATCTCTGTCGCTCACAATAACCCTTAGGTTTCAATGTAGCTTTTGAATTGTGTCCATAAATGTAGTAGCAACTGTACCTGTTTTAAATGGATGAGATAATGCACAAAATTGTGCACACTTGGAAATTCTATCAACTACCACCATGATGAAACTCTTTCCTTCAGACTTAGGTAAACCTGTGATAAAATCCATTGAAATCACCTCCCAACATTGACTTGGAATGGATAAAGATTGTAGAAGACCCGGGTCTTAACTGTCTCAGCTTTATTCTGCTGGCAAACCAAACATTCCGCCACAAGATTTTGACTATCAAATTTAAGGCCATCCCAAAAAAATTATTTCTTCACCCTGTGGTAAGTTTTTAAAAATCCTGAGTGTCCTCCTAAAGGAGAAGTGTGCAATTCCAAAAGAATCTTTTGTTTTAGTTGGGAATTCTTACAAAGATATGAGCGATCTTTGTACCATAAGGAATCATTTTTCCAACTAAATGTATCAGATGTACTAGGATCTTGCTGCAACTTTTGAATGAGTGTCCATACATCTTTGTCCTTCTTCCATTCATCTCTTGCTTCAATTATCCAATTTGGTTGGATAATAGAAATGGCACAAAGAAATGCTTCCACCTCTTCATTCTTTCTTGAGAGTGCATCTGCAACAACATTAAGCTTTCCTTTTTTGTAGATTATTTGAAAGTCATAACCCAACATCTTGTGACCCATTTTTGCTGCTCTTCTGAAGATAGTCTTTGTTCCGAAAAGTGTTTAAGACTATCATGATCATTTTTTACCTTGAAGTGTCTTCCCATTAGGTAAGTTCGCCATTTCTTTAGTGCATGCAGTATTGCTAACATTTCCTTCTCATAAATAGGTTTTTTTAAATACTTTCCTTTGATTGGATGACTTTCAAAAGCAATGGGTCTTCCTTCCTGCATTAAAACAGCACCAATTCCATTTCCTGAGGCATCACATTCCACAATAAAGGTTTTTGTGAAGTCTGGCGTAGCTAAGACCGGTGCTAGGCACATTGCCTCTTTAAGAAGTTCAAAGGCCTTAGTTGCTTCAGGAGTCCATGAAAATGCATCTTTCTTCAATAATGTTGTTAGAGGTGCTGCTATTCTCCCATAATTCTTAACAAACTTGCGATAATACCCTGTTAACCCGAGAAATCCTCGCAACTGCTTTATGGTTTTGGGGACTTTCCATTCCTTAATGGCTTTAATTTTGTTAGGTTCTACTTTAACACCCTCGTGAGATACAATATGACCCAAATATTCCACCTCTTGTACTCCAAAGAAACATTTGGATGTTTTTGCATATAATTGTTTCTCCTGCAATAGTTTGAGCACCCTGTCAACACGTTGAACATGATCCTTCCAAGACCTGTTGTAGATTAGTATATCATCAAAAAATACTAGCACAAATTTTCTAAGGAAGGGTTTGAAAATGGAACTCATCAACCCTTGAAATGTAGAAGGTGCATTGGTAAGGCCAAAAGGCATGACCAAAAATTCATAATGACCCTCATGAGTTCGAAATGTTGTTTTTGGAATATCTTTAGTCTTCATTCTAATTTGATGATATCCTGAACAAAGATCAAACTTGGTAAAATAAATTGCTCCATGTAATTCATCCAATAATTCATCAATCACAGGAATGGGAAATTTATCTTTAATGGTGAGCTTATTGAGCTCCCTATAATCTGGACACATTCACCATGATCCATCCTTCTTGTATACCAATACTACAGGAGCAGAGAAAGAACTTTGACTAGGTTGAATTATACCCGCCTCTAACATTTCTGCAATCATACGTTCAATTTCGCTCTTTTGGACATAAGGATATCTATAAGGCCTGATGTTTGGAGGAACACTTCCTCGAATCAAATGAATAGCATGATCATGATCACGAATAGGTGGGAGTCCTTTGGGAGTTTCAAACACCTTGGAATGATTGTCCAAGACTTGTTGGAGATCTGCAGAAATAGATGATTTTGATGTCGGAACTTCTAGTGAGCATAATTGTGCAATTACGCCTCGTTGTTCTTTCTTTAGAATATTTTTCATGAAATTAGAGCTTATTATCCTTCCTGGCTTCCCTTCAATACCCCGTAATTCGACTTCCTTTCCTTCTGAAAAAAATTTCAAGAAAAGTTCTTGAAAACTAAAAGCTACCGTCCCCAAAGATTGTAACCATTGTACTCCTAGTACAACATCAGCACCTCCCATAGGAATGGAAAGCATTGGACTAGTCAATACATATTCCCCCATGGTTAGCTTGATATTATGGCATTTTCCAGAGCAATTTATAGTTCCTCCATTTGCAACCATCACTTGACATTCTGTTGCTGGGTATAGGAAACAATTCAATTCCTTGGCTACCTTACAATGAATAAAATTATGGGTACTACCCGAATCAATCAACACTATTACCTTTTTCTTCTTGATATGTCCTTCTATCTTGAGAGTTTGAGGAGTGGCAATTCCTACCAATTCATACTATATATCTAGATCATTTCTTCCTCTTCTACAGCTGGTTCCTGCTGTATATCCTCTTCTTTTGAATATTCTTGTTCATTTTCTTCTTCCTCTTCACAATCTATGTAAAATAATTTCTTCTCAGCACAATTATGACTTTTAGTGTATTTGCTATCACAACTGTAGCAAAACCATTCTTCTCTTTTTTCTTCCAATTGTTGTGGTGTCAACCTTGTAGGTTATGGAAATCTAGGAGTAGCAACACTTCCATCTTTATAGAAGTGAGTGGTAGGCTTCCTTGTCGCCATAATTTTACATTCAATTTTTCTTGCCAACCTTAATTCATTCTCCAATGAATCAGGTTCCAAAACGTGAACTTCATGTTGAATGCTATCCTTTAAAGTACCTATGAAGAGATCAATCATGTTTTCCTCTAGAATATTAGTTACCCTTATATTCAATTTTTGAAATTCCTCAATGTGCTCCCCACTGAACACTTTTGTTTGAGATTTATCAATTGGCTAAGGAAAGTATTACTCTTTGTATCCTCATAATGTGCTATCATTTTCTCCGTAAAAATTGACCAAGTGACAATTTTTTTATGAGAGCAAAGCCATCGATACCATACAAATTTATTTTAGATCATTCTTCATGTTTTCCATCTTCACTTCTATTTCATCCATCTTAGATTCCATGCCATCCATCTTAGCTTCCATGCCATTCTTCAAACCATCCATCTTAGATTCCATGCCTTTCTTCAAAACTTCCATGTCATTTTTTGTTGCTTTTTGCGAGAGTGAAATTTGTTGCACTTACTCTTGTAATTTTGATATGTCATGTTGCTACTCTTCGTCTTCATGAGTCATAGTAGAGCCTTCTAATGGCTTGATGGGTGTTGAATTCTTTTTAGGGGCCATTTGAGAATCCAATACTGATATTTATTCTACAATATTCCCTTGGAATCAATTCAACTTTATTCTTCAAACAAGACTTATGCAATTCAGGAAAACAAATACACACCTTTTACTTGCTTTTGAGGAGCTTGATATTGAAATTGACTTATCTCTCTAATTCCATATCCTCAATATCTAAAATTTGGCCCTATATTATTACTCCGAAGCTTCTTTCAAATGCCATAGGTCTGACTTGATTTGGATTCTTCAAGACAAAGTTATGTCCAATCTCCCACAATGACTTAATTATGGACTGGTTCAATAGAGCGAAATTGTACGACTTGCCACGTATTACTGTTTTCTCCTTTGGCTCTGAAATTTATAGACAGGAAACTATAGTCTGTGTACTTCCAGTCACTATTTACAGAATTCCAATACGATGCTCAGAGAGAGAGTTATGAATATTTTCTCATGATCACCTCTTTGAGATGAAATCCGGGAGCCTAAAAAATACCTAACTTCCACAAATCATACCTCCGAAAATATTGCGAACCAACCTCTAAAATATTTCAAAGATGTTCATTGGAATTTTGGCTTCATGCTCTAAAACTTTTAGGTTCTAAACCTTCATAGAACAACAGTTATAGAAAAATTCTGCGATAACCTTTTTAAGTGAAATTTAGGAGCCTGCAAAAAGCCCTAACTTCCACAGATCATATCTCCAAAAATATTGCAAACGAAGCTCTCAAATTTTGCGATGATGTTCCTTAGGATTTTAGCTTCACACTCTAAACATTTCAGCTTCTGAACCTTCGTAAAAAAAATTTATAGCGAAAATTCCACGATGACTTGTTTAGAGTAGCGAAACCCTAGAATCCAAAGCTTTGATACCAAATGTTGTGAAACCAGCTCCAAAAATAGAAAAAAAAGAGATATCAATGTGTTGGGGTCCTATGATTTAGCAGTTTAGCATACTAAATGACAAGGCAACATCAGAACCACTTTGGAATCCTAGGATCTAGCCCTCCTAGATTCAGAGAGGGATATCTCTATATGTGTTTTCAAAGAATATATCTTTAAGGCTTATGATATGATATGAGGCTAGTTATGAAACATAAGGGGTTTGTTTGTTTTGGTTGGGAATCATTAAATGAGAAGGTCATGTGAAGCGAAGTAGGAAATAAGTGGAAGGATGTTTCAACATGGGAAGATAGGTCAAAAACAATGCTAAACCATTGGGCTATGGAGTCATAAAAGGGTTTACTTGCACAACAACTATTCAAGGGTTTTCAAAGGGCAAGTCATCTATATCAGAAGATCTTTTAAGTTGAGTTTGTGATAGGGAACATTAAGAAGTGTGGTGAAAGGAGCAAACATGTAAGAAAAAAAAGGGTAGCCTAAGATCAGGTAAGGACTTTTAACCTATCCTTCTTTTTACATACTCTTAAAGGAAAAAAATTAAAGATAAACATAAAAATTATCCTAAGATCAAGTAAGGAATTTTAACCTATCTTGTTTTGGGAATACCTTTAAGGGAAATCTTCAAAACAAATCTTTAAGAATAAAAAACGGACACGGCTAACCATAAACTTCCTTGATTAACACTCTACTTAGCATGCAGTGAAAATATCATTCGAGAATAACATCTCAAGTCTTACTTAGCCAGACATGGGCTCACCAACATTCCTTGACTTGTTATACTCTATTGAAATCACTCTCAAACACACATTTAGAAGTAAACATAAAGATAAAGTTTATCAGTCAGAATTAGGGTACCTTTAGAAGTAAATCCTAATCTATACTTGTTGTTCTTTATCAAAGAATATGAACAAAGTGAATAACATAAGGAGGACAACAATTACAGTGAGAATAACATCACCAATGATTTAGATCAGGATCGAGTGGATCTGCTTGTGTATTTGATGTGCAAAACCAGTTACATACTTTCAGTCCAATAGCTTTTACAGTCCAATTCTTCTCTTCCTAGCCTACTATATTACAAATACTCAACACTCTTACTCAATAACAATTCAAACAATTAACAATTTTCCAACCCTTTACAATGAGTTTTCTGTGAATACATATAGGTGAAATGAGGAAAAGTGTTGCAGAAATGGTAATAAATATTAATTAAGACAGATTGGGAGATGTATTTGAATGCTCATTCTACGTAATAATCATAGCATTGACTGTTTGTACCACTTCAACTATTTTTCCTATCTTTGAGGCATATCTGGTAGGCGGATTATAACTCCAAAGTGTGTTCTTTGAAACTAATTGTAGCTGAAGTACTTTTTTTGACTTCTGAAACAAGTAACTGTCATATTTAGGGTTTTGCAACCCCATGACTTTGTAATAACTATTCTGACAGTTTAAAAGAGTTTCTGCCATCACGATGGCTGTCACAGTGTCTTTGAAAGGAGAAGTAGACTACAAGCGTCCTTACAGGTCTCTGAGAAGTAATTGGGCTCACTGATGTGTCCTTTGGAGGCGGTATTTTGCTGATCTATCTGTCTTTGATGCTGTAAACATTGATTTAGGCTTCAATCCATGCTTTTAGGTTTCATTAGACCTTCATGTTGTCTTTGGTATTTATCTGATTGCTATGTATAGGTGGCTGCACTAGAGGGTTTGATTAGAAGCTGATATCATGATTTATCCACTAAAACGTGGAAATCACCACCTTTGTCCCTTTTTTTGTACTAGTTAGGCCAGAGAGGATCATCACCCTTGGCCCTGCAACTGGATTTCTGCTGTGGGATGGCTTTATAACTTAACTGCCATGAAAACCTGCAACAAACATAAACTTGTTATAAAAAAACCTACGAATTGGGCTTAAACTGCTTTAGAGGGCTTTGGCAGAGGCGAAAGAGCAGTGCGAAGGCAAGGTGAATGCAGTGGCATAGGGTTTCATGGTGAAAAACCACAAAAACCAGGGTCAAAACTGAGTTTGACATGAAGAACTGGAAAAGTGGTTTTGGGGAATACCGGAGGTGGTATTCGCGCGGGACAAAGGCAGTAAATGGTATTGGGCCAAATGAACACAACAGAGGTGGATGGGTGATGCGTGTCCCTTGAAAACCACCCTTTTCACATTCAAAGTGCACTGAGGATAATGGGGAGAAAAATGTATGTGAAACGAGATCTGGGCCGTTAGATCTAGGGGGTGTAGATCTACTGTTAAGATTGAACGCAGAGGGATAAGAGTAGCATGATGAGAGGAGATGATGGGGCTGGGTGGATGTGTGCTTCCGGGAAAAAACTGCCTTTTCTGCATTGAAAATGGTTTTAGAGTGTTATGGAGAAACAGATGCAAAATTGCTTGCGGCCGTTGGATCTGGGCGGGGGGAATAGATCAATGGTGGAGATCACACAGAAACACAATGAAAGGCCCCAGCATGGTCAGGTGGGACCAGAAGGGTTATGCGGAAAATTGAAGAAAATACATGTAAAATTCGTCGCGGCTAAAGTGGAGGTGAATCAATGTGGGCTGTCAGATCTGTGAGATGGACGGTCAGGATTAACTTGGGAGATAGGTAATCGGCGAAGGTGAGGGTCCGGGAAGGAGGTTTTAGAAAGTTGTGATGTGCCGATGCCAATGGGAGAGGCAAATGCAATGGACGGAGGACCGTCGGATCAGGATTGGGATAAATGACTAGGATTTGATCGTGGCATCGCGTATCGGCGGCGAAGAGGGTCCGAAGATAAGGGAACTGGGATTGTTGATGGAGCGAGGCATGGAGTGGTGTGCAACGGAGCGAGGACCGTCGGATCTAGATCAGATAGACGTTAGAGATACACTCGGGGCCTCGCATATCGGTGAAGAAAGGAAATGTGAGAAGTAAAAATGGGAAACCCGATGCGATGAAGAAGTGTGATGGCCGTCGGATTAGGAAAAAATGCACGTTTGCGATTGAATCAGGGGATCGGCCATCGACAGAAGAAAATGCAAGGGGAAAGAGAAAACGACGAACTGCGATGCGCCGATGGGATGGTGGGGTGCGATGGCCGTCGGATCGTAGGGGAAATGGGAGGTCCAGATATTATCAGAGGATCGGCCTTCGGAAGAAAATAGGGAAAGGAGGTGGGACCAGGGAAAGAGTGATTTGTGATGGGGCGGTCCGCTGATGACCATTAGATCTGTGAGATCAATGGTGGAGATTTACTCAACAGTGAAACCATCGCGTGGGGGAAATAATGAAAAAACAAAGGAAAAAGGGGCATAGCGAATTTCGATAGCGCAAAAGGGGCTAAGGATATTAAGCCGACGGTCACAGTCCCAATTATATGGAGAAAGGGGCTGATATCTTAAGCCCGCGGGGGCTTAAAGGTCCGCATATGGAAAAGTTAGATTTTTAGGTCGAAATGGGGCTTTTTGAAGGTTCTGAGGGGTTCCAATAGGTTAGAAAAAGCAGTTTTAAACCTTATAAGAGGGATTTTACAAGGTTTAAAGGGATTTTTGAGGAAATGGAGGAATAATAAAGGGAAAAAGGGTGAAATGAAGGGGTTTAAAACAATTTCCTTCAAGGCAACAGTAGGGCTTTGTGAAGATATCAGTGAAATGGATCCTTTTGGTCAAATGGACTCAGCAAGGCTTCAAGAAGTCACAAATTTGGTTCAAATTTATTTCTTGAAGACTAATAGACCTGTTTTAGCCATCATAGTATATGAAAAGATTATAGATGGCTAACAATGGCTCCACGTGGGGATGGCATCTCCTTGGAGGTGTCAAGAACCTCAGAAATTTTATCTCTGGAATGTAGATCAATGTATTGATGCTTTGTTGCACTTTGACAACCTCTTTCTTCTTTGATGATCATGCTGCTTGAAAATATGATCCATCATTACATCAATACAAATCAACTTTCACCAAACAACTACCTACACAACCTACTTTCCTAAAAAAAATTATTCATAAGGTGCACTTGGACTTGCAAACCTTTTGACATTAACATTATATTATTTTAGTGCAAGCAGGAAACTAATCTAAATATACCCTTATAACTTCCATGAGTCTAGATTAAATAGTTGGACTCAAAAATTCTCTACCTAATCTACTATCTGTCAAGATTAAACTGTCTGACAGATCTGCATTCTCTACATTCTAAAACATAAATTGAAAACATGGCCAAACCAGGATTAAGCTATCTGATTTGTTGTAAGACTATGGCATAAAACCAGCTGCACATAGATCTTTATTTGCAGAAAAGTAAGACAAAACTTGGAAGGCTTAAGATCTGAAAACAATGAAATTCTTTCCTTCTTTCTTTCAGCTCTGATTTTGATCTCTTCGAGTTGTCTTCTTCTTCTTTTCCTGGTTCAGGTTTTCAGCATGTTAGAACTAGTCTTCTTTGTATCTTTGGCTCAAGTTTTGATCTAATTAGAGCCATTCCTTTCTTTGATTATTTGGTTCATATTTTGAGCTTATTTGAACCATTCTCTCTATCCTAACCTAATCTACTAATAAGCCAAGATTAAACAGTTTGGAAAATCTTCTTCACTAACCTATCAATAGTAAATTGAAATCTATCTAGTCATGATTAGGTTGTATGACCAAATAACAGTGCTTCTTTTGGTAGTGGCATTTAAGCTTTCACACTTTCATATTTTCTCCTTTTTTGGTATGGGGCTATACCTTTCTTTAATCTGCCCTCTTTTTCTCTTTTCTTTTGTTTTTGTATTTTTCAATTTTCAAAAATAAAATAAAGCAATGATATGTACAATGGAAAATGAAAGCTTTAAAATGAGAGTTCAACAGAAATAATGCTTGAGCATCCTGCCATTGACAGGACCCCCAAACAGGTCTGTACCATCCATATTTTGTAGAAAAAATGCATTATGACCAATATCATATTGAATGATGTAGGGACCTTGCCATAAATTGTCAAACTTGCCATGTTTGCCCTTATCTTTTCTCCTGGAATCCCATTTGAGTACTTTGTCACCAATTTTGAAATCACTAGCCTTTTTCCTCTTATCAAACAACTTTTTGATATTCTCTTGTACTTTTTGTGCTCTGTTATAAAATTCTTCCCTGGTTTGTTGAAGATGTATGGTTTGATTTATCATTCTCATCATGCTGTCTTCCTTTGATTGTATTTGTTGGATTAACTTCATCACTGGTACTCCTAAACTGGTAGGAAAAACTACATCTGATCCATAAATCAGCTGATAGGGAGACATTCCAATTGATTTCTTTGTTGTCAATCTATCTTCCCATAAAGCATGTACTAGCTTGTTGTACCATGATCTCTGATTTTCTTCCATCAGCTTCTTTATTATGCTTATCAAGTTATTATTGGAAGATTATGCTAACCCATTACCTTGAGGGTAATAAGCTATGGAATGACCAATCACAATATGATATCTATGACAGAAATCAACCATATTTTTAGAACCAAATGCAACATCATTGTTAGTGATGATTTTCCTAAGATAGCAAAATCTAGACAGGATATGGTATTCAAGGAATTTTATGATAACTGAGCTTGTGGCATTCCTAGAAGGGATGGCTTCTATCCATTTTGTGAAATAATCAGTGGCTGTTAATATCCATCTATGTTGGGCAGATGAGGTAGGATGGATTTCCCTAATGAATTCTAGGTCCCACTGTTGAAAAGGAGCTTCAACAGTGATTGGTTGCAAGGGTAAGGGAAGCAGTTTTCTCTTGCCTTCAAGTATTTGGCATTTGTGGCAGGAAACTATCATTTTTTGGACATATTGAAAGAGAGTGGGCCAGTAATAACCAACTCTAAGGATTTTATTAGCAGTGGTTTTCCAATTGAGGTGACCTCTACATTCTCCTTCATGAAACTGATGCTTGATCCTATCTGAATCAACCTCAGGAAAACATTTAAGTAATAAACCACTGGCATTCTTCCAATATAAACATTTATCTAAAATGTAGTAATTAATAGCCTTTAACTTCAAGAATCTTGCCTTTGTTTTAGACAAACCAGGAGGGGCATTGAGATTAGTAAGCACATACAAAATATCAGCACACCAAGATGAATTGAGGAAATGATCCTCAATAAGAGGTGTTTCCAACTCTTCCTGTTCATCTCATGCATCTATCATGTTTATATCAAGTGCTTGTAGGTTAGATTCAACCATTAATTGTGCTAGGCCTTGACCCTTGATGAGCTTAGTGGGTTTAATTTCCAAATCATATTCCAATATCATAGCAATCCACTTTCCTCTTTTTCCATTGGGGTCTTGTGAAAAAATGTCTTTTACCACTATATGAGGAAAAAATGCAATAATGTGAGAGTGTAAGATATAAAATCTGAAATCCTTCAAGGCTTTGACCAATGCATAGGCCTGTTTTTCCATGATATTATATTTCAGAGGTGCATCTCTTAATGCCTTGCTGAAAAATGCAATTGGTTGCTCTTGTCCTTCTGGATTTTTCTGTAATAGGACAACAGCCACAATATGTTCTGATGCAAATGAAAATATGAGGAAGTCCTTAGTGAAATCAGTTCTGATAAGAACCGGTGCTTGGGTAAGTGCACGTTTGACCAGTTCAAAGGATTTCTTTTCTTCTAAGGTCCATTTAACTCCTATCTCTTTCTTTAGCATGTTTGTCATGTTCCTAAGGAGTTCTGCCAGGTTAGATATGAACCTTCTCAAGAGTTTATATTTCCAATGAAAGATTGAAGTTCTTTGATGTTTCTAGGGTGACTGATCTACAATATACCTTGAACCCTTTTTGGGTCTATCTTAATCCCTTTTTCGGATATGATGTGACCAAGAAGTTTACCTTCTTGAAGACCAAATAATGTCTTCTTAGGATTTAAAGATAACCCAAATTGCCTACATTTCTCAAAGACCTTTCTTAGGTGTACTAGGTGTTCTTCATCTATTTTGGACTAGACTGTAATGTCATCTAAATAAATCACAATGAAGTGGCCTATTTCTTCTGAGAAAGAAATATCCATGGCTCTTTGAAAGGTGGCACCTGCATTCATTAATCCAAAAGGCATTTTCACATATATGAAAGTGCCCCAAGGAGTAGTGAAGGCTGGTTTCAGTTGATCCTGTTAGCCACCTATAATATTTTGTTATACCAAAAGGTGGCTAAGATCTTTTTAAAGCCTCCAAGGAAAAAATTTTATCACTAAAAATTGTTGGCTCTTGAAGACTCCTTGTAGGCCTCATGCCTCTGTCCAAAATCTTCATCACTTTCCCTATTAATTCTGCTGATTTCCTGTAAGAAACTGCTGAAGAAACCATCATTTTTCACCTTTCTCCCACTCATAACTAACCTTCATTTACTCCCCCTTTTCTCCATATTATTTCCCTACTTTTCATAAGTTTCTCCTTCCATTCATGAAAATCCTCCTAACATGGTTTAAAACTTCTTTTTGAGCTGTGCCGAAACCCCCAAATCCATTTAAAACCTTGAAATTTTTCATAAAAAACAAAGTTTCATTGCTATGGACCTAAGCCCCTTGGGCTAAGCCCTAAACCACTTCCCCACCATAGCCCTAAACCACTTTCCCACCATACGCTTTGGGTCTGGAACCACTTTCTAATACGTTAAGGTGCTAATCGCATCGGAAAGAATCAAAGACGCAAGTCTTTGCCATACTCCAAAAGTTCCGATTGCGATTAGCCTTGCTGCTTAAGACCCCCGATCATATTATTTTCATATAACCCTGAGCCCGCCCTCGGCGCTTAAACCTTGTGAATATTTCATTTCCCACCCATTTTAGCTTTGTAAATTACAAAACCCTCTTTTCCAAATTTTTGATTTAATGAGCCAAAGTCACATGTTAAATATAAAATGGTTAGATCAAAAAGACCGATCGCGCAATCGCAATCGGGGAAATTTCAATGGGTTGATCGGAAAGACCAGGCCCGCAGTTCCGATTGCAATTAGGCCCTTATTATATATAAAGCCCCGAGCCTATCAATTTTCATACATCCAAAGGCCCCGCAGTCGGGCGCCTATCCGCTTTATATATATGTTTTTCCACCTCGATCCATAAAAACCTTTGTTTATTTCAAAAGTTCGGGTTTTATATAAAATACAAGGGTTTCTCCCCGATTCCATTCTCCACCGTTGATCTAGTCCTTTGATCCAACGGCCTGCGCTCAATCGCATCGCAAACTTTCAATCGCATGCGTTTTTTTCGCTCCCCCGATTGCCGATCCTCGATTCAATCCCGACCGTTGATCTAATCCTTGATCCAACGGTCCGCGCAAAATCGCATCGCAATGTTTCACCCCCTTGCGATTACCTCCGATTCATTCCCCGCCGTCAATCTGGTCCTCAGATCAACGGCCAGCGCTCAATCGCAAAGGGCTCAATCGCAAAGTTTCAATCGCATGTTGTTTTGTGACCTCCCCGATTGCGATCCTCCGATTAAATCTAGGCCATCCATTTCTCGCCTATCCAACGGTCCTTATTCCATCCGATCGCAAGTCTTACCGCCATTTCAAAACCCACCGATTCGTTTTCCGCCATCAATCTGATCTGCAGATCAACGGCCAGCGCTTAATCGCGCTGGAATTTTCAATCGCATCCCCTTTTCTGCCACCCCCGATTGAGACCCTCCGATTAGATCTGGACCGTCCACGTGTCCAGATCGGACGGTCCAAAACTGCTCCTCCTTATTCTTCTCCCGCTATCCTTTTTGCCTTTCTATGCAGATCTCCACCATTGGTTGCCTTCATCCGACGGCTACGCTCCTCTCCTGCCTTCTGAAGCAGTCTAACCCATTTCGCAGGATTTCTTAATTGTTTTTTGTTTTATGCAGGTGTTTTCAATGGTTTTCCGTTGTATCACAAAGAAAGCCGAGGGTTGGGAAAGATGTTTCCTGCGCCTTCGAAGCTACTAAAAGGAACCATTCACACGGTTGGATTCAATTATTTGTCAATGTTTCATGAGCATTGATGCCGAAAATCCCAGCGCGGCCCTGCACATCGACAAGACATTGTTTTATTCGAAAGAACAGTTAAAGAGTATCAGTTTTGAGAATAAAGCACAGCAGAAGAAGATTGAAGACAATATTACGGGGATTACGGCTAAGACAGTTATCAAAAGCCTAATCCCCGACTCAAAACACAGTTTAAAGAACACCTAAAGTGTTTTATCAGACAGAAAGCCTCCACCGCCACAACTTGAGGCAAATTGATTCCTCAGCTACCAAAGAGCCACCTGTCACCTTAAACCATTCAGAACAGAGGCCGAAGTTATTGCTCGAAGAAATATCTGCCTCCAGCATCGCCAAGAAGTTATTTCTGCAAGGAAACCAATGAATAAATATCTGCAGAGTTACTCCAAAACATACGCAGAGCCTCAAAGTCAAACAAAGCTTCCACCGAGCTTTGATATTTATTGTGAAACAGTTAATGTAGTGATCCACCTGTAAATTTTTCCCTCGAGCCTTTCAAAGGGCCGAGAAGTCTTCACTCTGCATTAATTGTCCCTGAGATATTTTGTTAAAATCTCACCTCCTCATCTTCCTATAAGTACTTCTACAGAAGATGAGAAATTGTTGGTTGCAGAACTTTGAAATACACTTGAGCTCGAGACTTCTATTTTTACATAGTGTTCACTGGCCCTTGAAGCTCTGTTTGCGCTAGAGTAGTTAGGTTGAATAGTGAAGATGATTGCTGAACTGAAACATTGGACTTGAAGATTGTAACTGGTTTGACATCAATATAAAAGTTGTTTCTTGGGATCCCGGTCTTTATCACTGGTGAAGTGCTTCTTTCTTTGTTAATCGTTTTCCTTCTATGTATGCCATATTGTTCATTTTCCCTCTGTAGCACGCTCGTGTTGTGGTTAGGATTTTCTCAGATAGCAGAAGAATCTTCTCCTATCGAGAAATATTTATTCATCAATGTTTTCTTCACATTTGTTTATTTAAGAATGATTCAATACAAGCGCCTTTAAACAAATAGGAAATGTTAATGATTCCTTCGTTCTTCTTTTTTCTCAAAACATTCTCGAACGTTATTCATTATTTGCTAATAAATTTAGACCAGATAAGTTATGGTTTCGTTCCCATTCCTAGATTCTTTCTCCAAAGATTTTAAGTTTCCCCAAAGGACTCAGCGTACTAGGCTGTTGCACGATTCGATCTTAAGTTACACTCTGTTTTTCTTATGTGTTTTCATACTTTCTGAAGGTAATTATGTGGATTACTGGATTGTTTGTCAATTAAGCTTCTTTAATAAGAACTTGCCCAAGAAGTCTATGGTTAGCCCCGTCCTTGGTTGGTTTTAAAACAATTACTTAAGTGGCTTTTCTTGTTTGGACTGACTATAAATCCTCTGAGAAATTATTATCAGTTTCCACCCCTCCAACATTTTAATGTTTCCATTTCATCATTTTAATCTCAATAATCTTGTGGTATAGATAACTTGCCCCTTGGATCACACTTGATGTTGTTGTTCAATTAAAGCCCGGATATGACTCCATAGCCCAATGGACTAAAAACCAGCGTTATATCTATCTGTCTGCCAAATCTGTTCTATTTGCTTGCAACTTCTCACTTTTGAAACTTTTGCACTTAGGACTTCCCCCTCAAGTAACATTTCATGCTCAACCATCCAAAACAAAACAAAACCCTTGGCCTTCATAACTAGCCTAATATCATTACCTTAAGCTTTTCAAAGATAATATCCATCTTTGCACATATTGGAGAGATCCCTCTCCGGATTCAGGAGGGCTAGATCCTAGAATCCCAAAGTTTGGTTGAAATGATGTTAACTCTGTGATTGGACTCTCCCAATCTTGCTAATAAATTACAGAGACCTAACATTTCTGGCGACTCCGCTGGGGACTGAGTGTTTTTAATACCTTTTAGAGGCCTCAGAAAACCCTTTATTCGAGAACATTTTGAGAGTAAAAAGTAGCCTTTTCAAGCACTACCAAGAAATGGTAATCATGATGGAGCTTGTTTGAATCAGTGACAAACTAGGTCAACCCTAGGATTCTTTTAAGTTTTCATCTAACCTTGGAAAATCGGCTAGCTTAGCCATAAGGATAGACTGTCTTTGTTTCATAACCCTAGCTAAGTTTTAAGGCAAAGTTAGGACATTCTTCTAAACCATAAATAAAACAATTCAAAAAACATCCAAAAATATTTCAGATTGGAATTAAATAAACATGGTGGTGGACCATAAGACCTTTTACCTCTGAAAGGAGCTAAAAATTTCCACTTGGCGACTCCACAATCCTAGCAGACCTTAAGACTCCACTGGGGAGAACCCTTATCATTATAAAATCATTCAAACTCAGTTAGAGGACTGTGGGATTTAAAATTGTAAAAACAGATTGGTTAACCTCTCCAAGATTGTCATATCTGGTTGAACTTTTCTTGTTTTAGGTCTAAACAACATAGCATAGTGGCTTCTAAAAATATTCACACTAGAGCCCACCCAGACCCTAACCCACCTGAGATAGTTGATAATCCAGAAAGTATCCTTTGGAAGTCTCCTAAGGTTAAATTATTAACTGTTTTCAGATCACCCTTGAGAGCTAAATCAGTCCCTGAAAATCTTTCAGCTCTGCAACAATCACAAACTGACTTAGTGAACCCATTTAGGAATAGGTCATTTGATGATATAATCCAGTTAGACTCTGAATCTTCACTTTCATCTCCTGAAACAAGTGAACATCCTGGTAGCAGGGAAACAACACCTCCTGATTTACATTTCCTTCACAATTTAGGTGTCTCCCATCCAAGATCATCTCCACAGTCTACTCCTGGTCCATCCACTTCTACTCACCCTACATCCACTGTTCAAACCACTTCACCTCAGCCCACTTTCCCTTCTGTAAATCCACCTCCACCTCCTGCCATGGCAACATGGTATGCTCCCTTGGTCCTTCCTGTACCATTAGCCAATCTTCCACAGGACTATCAGTCCAAAATTCCATTATATGATGCTATTAATACTATAACAGCATCTCAACATGTGAACAAGATGAATGACTACTTTGACAGAAACGAAATTGATGATGATTCTGTCAAGTTGAGACTATTTGCTCAAAGTTTGGGGGGAGAAGCAAGAAAATGGTTTAAAGGTTTTACCCCCCATAGTATTAACGATCTCCAAGCCTTCCATCAAACATTCTTAAACAAATGGGAAGTGAGAAAGAATCCTCTCCAAGTCCTTGCTGACTATAACAATCTCCATAGGAACCCTGGGGAAAGTGTACAATCTTATTGTACCAGATTTAACAGCGTCTATAATGCACTTTCCCCTGAACTAAAACCTCCTCAGGGCTTAGCTTTAAACAAATTTCCTAAAGGGTTTGATCCAGACATGACATATTCACTCAGAGAAAAAGTTTTTGCGACCCTTGAAGATATGCAAAGAGGTGCTCTTTCTGTGGAAGTTAACCTTATGGAGAAGAGAGCGAGGATGAAAGCGGAAAAGAGAGTATCTTTTAGAGAGGAATCCACACCTTCTACTTCCAACTCAAAAATGGAGAGAATGATGGAAGAAATTATGAAAGAGATGAGCATAATTAAGAGAGCACAAGCAAATCAAAATCAAACTGCTCCTCAAAATAGAAACTAGAACCAGAATCAGAATGTTAGAAGGAACCAACCTCCAAACAGACCCAGGGAAGATGATCAACAGATCACCCCTCCCTTTCATCAAAACTATGTAAGTGAGGTTGAGGAAACAGAAGACATAACAGAGGGAGAGGATATCAACATGTTTGGGGAAGAGGATGATGAATTTGAGGTTCATTATGATAATAAAAAAGGTCTTTACACACCTTATGACGACAAAAGAGATGATAATGAAAATTATTATCAGGACATGCAAAATGTCATCATAGAACCTCAAAGAGAATATGACCTTAGAAGCAAGACCAGTCAACAAGCCCCCAACACCAAAACCTCTGAAAAATCCTCTCAAAGCAGCACCGCAGCTAAACCCAAAATAGCCAAACAAAAAGAAAAAACAGTGGCTGTTAATTCTGATAAGGATAAGGAGAAAAACACTCAAAATTCTGAAAAACAGAGTGAAGACATCAGCAGTACTAACACTTCAGCTAGTACTCCTTCTACAACAGTTGTGTCAAGTAAAACAAATCAGCAAGCTGTAATTGTTGATAGAGTGACAGCTAATAATGTTGAAACAAGTGCTTCAAAGAATCAAACCCCTTTCAGCCTTGAACAGGAAATCTTAAAGATCAAAATCTCTGTTCCATTAACTGAGTTAGCTGCCCAACATGTATATAGGAACCAAATTTTGAAGGCTTTAAATATAGAGGAAAATGGAGACACAGTTAATCTTAGTGACGACCTACCAGAGTTGATTTTTGGCCCTAAGATTGAAGGGAAGTTTCAAGAAGGACCAGTTCCTCCCTTTTATGTGAGTTTGAACATCCATGACAAAATTCTACACAACGCTATGCATGATTCCGGGGCTTCTCATAATTTAATGCCTAAAGCTGTGATGGAGAGCCTTGGTTTAGAAATTACCAGACCCTACAAAGACCTATACTCCTTTGACTCAAATAGAGTAAAATGTCTAGGATTGATCAAAGACCTCCGTGTTAACCTAGCCCAGATTCCAGCCAAATGTTTACTCATGGACATTGTTGTGGCTGATGTCCCCCCAAAGTATGGAATGCTATTATCAAGATCCTGGGGAGCTAAGTTACAGGGGACTATGCAGATGGACATGACATATGCGACCATCCCGGTTTTCAATCAGACCAGAAGACTTTACAGGGAGTCTCATATGTAATACACGGTTACAAGTCAAGACAGACCACGAAACTCTCCTATATATTCTGTCAATACAGGCCTTGATTCTTTTATCATGTTTAACAATGAAACTCCTAGTGAGCAAGTCACTTTAACAGAATTAAAGGCCGACAGGGAAGAAGAGTATAATAACGCAGAAGTGTCCAAACATTTTGCCACATGTGAAAACATTAGTAAACAAAGCATAGGTCTTGATTTACCAGTTATGAGTCCATTGTTTTTAGGACTTAACAACCCAGAAAATACCCCTAACGTTTCTGACATCATCCCTCAATCTATTGAAGAATTTGAGGAGTCAAAACAAATTCAATTGGGTGCCGCTAATCATGAACAGTCAGAAGGCACCATAGTTAAAAAGGACAATCGCCAAACAGACGAAACCAAAGACAGTACTTTATGGAGTATGTATTTTGATGGGTCATGCACTAGAAATAATGCTGGTGCAGGGGTTTGGATCATTAACACTGAAAACAACCACACAGAATGCATCTCATGCAAATTAAACTTTCAGTGTTCCAACAACATAGCGGAATATGAATCCCTTCTCTTAGGCTTGCATCTCTTGAAGAAATTAGGAGCCAGAAGAATTAATGTGTACGGGGATTCTGAGTTAATCATTAGGCAAGTCAATGGGGAGTATAATGTGAATCATCCCAGACTTAGAGCCTATCGAAATGATGTCATGGATCCGTTGACAACATTTGAGGAGTCAAACCTGAGTTTCATCCCAAGGAAAAAGAACATTATGGCCCACAATTTAGCCTTTGCGGCCAGAACATTTCTAACGCCATATGAGATTGGAGACAACACAACTCCGATAAAATTTAGACTGGCAGTGCCTGATAACGAAAAATATTGGCAAGTGTTTGACAATGACAAACAAATAGAAGACTTCATGCAATTCAGAAATGAGTTCGAACTGCACAGTTCAGATTCAGATTATGATACAGACCACAGTGAAGAAAACTTTCTTGGTGAAGAAGAATCGTCTCCTCAACCTGCCAATATTAACCTATTGTCTAGCGAACTTAGGAACAAAACAGAATTAAGTGCAGAGTTAGAAACGGAAGAATTACAAACACTGTAGTCTAAAGATGAAAATTTGCCGAGTGGTCTAACGCCTTTAGAGGAGTTGTTCGATTTTAACGATGTGGCCAATAAACCAAAACTGGAACCTGTAGAGACTGAAGTAGAGGAGTGCAATATAGGCAGTGAGGAAAAACCGAAAATGATCAAACTGTCCAAAACTTTTCCAGCTCACATTAAACTCAAATACATAGAGTTGTTCAAAGAATTTTCTGATGTTTTTGCATGGAGTTACGAAGATCTTAAATCCTATGACACCGAAATAATACAGCACAAAATCCCTCTTAAAGAAAACCAAAAACCATTTAAACAGAAACTGCGCAGAATAAACCCTGTCCAGTTGCCATTGGTTCAGAAGGAGATCATGAAAATGTATGAGGCTGGCATTATTGTCCCTATTAGATATTCTGAGTGGGTATCTAATCTGGTGTCCGTTAGAAAGAAGACTGGAGAAATCAGGCTTTGTATAGACTTTAGAGACTTAAACAAAGCTTCGTTAAAAGACAACTACCCTTTACCAAAAATGGATCACATTTTACAAAGGGTGGTGGGGTCTAAGAGGATTTCGTTTCTTGATGGCTATTCAAGGTATAATCAGATTTTAGTTCACCCTGCTGATCAATTAAATACAGCTTTCACTACTCCATGGGGCACTTTCATGTATGTGAAGATGCCTTTTGGTCTAATGAACGCTGGAGCAACCTTTCAGAGAGCCATGGACATAGCATTCTCGGAAGAATTGGGCTTCTTCATCATTATCTATCTAGATGATGTCACTGTGTTTTAAAAAATAGATGAAGAACATTTTGCTTGATGGCTATTCAGGGTATAATCAGATTTTAGTTCACCCTGCTGATCAATTAAAGACAGCTTTCACTACTCCATGGGGCACTTTCATGTATGTGAAGATGCCTTTTGGTCTAATAAACGCTGGAGCAACCTTTCAGAGAGCCATGGACATAGCATTCTCGGAAGAATTGGGCTTCTTCATCATTATCTATTTAGATGATGTCACTGTGTTTTCAAAAACAGATGAAGAACATTTAGAACATTTAAGAAAATTTTTCGAGAAGTGCAGAAGGTTTGGAATACCTTTAAACCCTAAGAAGACACTATTTGGTCTCCAAGAAGGTAAGCTCCTTGGACACATTATTTCAGAAGAGGGTATAAAGATAGATCCAAAGAGGATTGAGGCCATATTGCAAATCTCTCATCCTCGAAACATCAAGGAATTTCAATATTTCATTGGGAAGATTAACTTTTTGAGAAGGTTCATCCCTAACCTAGCCGAGCTCCTTAGGAATATCACAAATATGTTGAAGAAAGAGCAAGGGATAAAATGGACCTTGGAAGAAAAGACATATTTTGATCTGGTGAAACAAGCATTAACCAAAACACCGGTTCTCATAAGCCCTGATTTTTCAAAAAAAATTTATATCTTCTCATTTGCATCAGAACATACTATTACTGCTGTCCTTTTACAGAAAAATCCACAAGGACAAGAGCAGCCTATTGCATTCTTTAGCAAGGCATTGAGGGATGCCCCTTTGAAGTATAACATTATGGAAAAGCAAGCTTTTGCTTTGGTTAAAGCATTGAAAGACTTCAGAGTATCCATCCTTCACTCACACATCATTGCCTTTGTCCCTAATTCAGTTGTTAAGGACATTCTAACACAGGACCCAGATGGTAAGAGAGGTAAGTGGATTGCTGTTATTCTCGAATATGATTTAGAGATAAAACCCACTAAACTCATCAAAGGCCAAGGTCTAGCTAGATTAATGGTTGAATCCAATTTTGAAGTTCTTGATATTAATATGATTAATGCTTTGGACAGCCAAGAAGAATTCTCAACTTCCATTATTGAAAACCATTTTATGAATTCTCCTTGGTATGCTGATATTGTTTATGTTTTGCTTAATTTAAATACACCTCCTAGTTTATCGAAAACAAAGGAAAGGTTCTTAAAACTGAAAGCAGTAAACTATTGCATTATAGATAGGTGTCTTTATTGGAAAAATGCTAGTGGTATATTGCTTAAATGTTTGCCTGAGTTCGATGCAGAGAAGGTTAAGCAGGAATTTCATGAAGGAGAATGTGGAGGTCATTTGTACTGGAAGTCAACAGCCAACAAAGTTTTGAGGGCTGGTTTCTATTGGCCTACTCTTTTTCCTGATATACACAAGATGACCACAACTTGCCATAAATGCCAACTCTTTGAGGGCAAGAGAAAATTGTCACCCCTGCCTCTACATCCGATCACTATTGAAGCTCCTTTTCAACAGTGGGGACTTGACTTCATAGGAGAAATCCATCCCTCTTCTTCTGCCCAACATAGATGGATTCTCACTGCCACAGACTATTTCACTAAGTGGATAGAGGCCATTCCTTGTAGGCAAGCCAATGATTCAGTTATCATAAAATTCATGGAAACTAATATTCTTTCCAGATTTGGCTGTCCTACCAAGATCATTACTGATAATGCAGCAGCATTTGGATCGAAGAGGATGATTGACTTCTGTCATAAATATCAAATATCATTGGGGCATTCCACGGCCTATTACCCCCAAGGTAATGGACTTGCAGAATCTTCCAATAAAAGCTTAGTGAACATAATCAAGAATCTGTTGGAGGACAATAAAAAGTCTTGGCACACAAAGCTAGTCCATGCACTTTGGGCCGACAGATTAACTTTGAAGAAATCTATTAGTATGTCACCTTTCCAGCTTGTGTATGGTACAGACGCAATTTTTCCTAATAGCCTTGGTGTACCAGTTATGAATTTTATCCAAGAATTGCAGACTGAAGATAATGACATGATCAGAAGAATAAATCAGACCATTCATCTTCAGCAAATCAGAGAGGAAGTGTACAACAAAGCATTGCAGAAACAGGACAGCATTAAGAAGCTTTTTGACAGAAGAACAAAGGCCAGCAATTTTAAGATTGGGGACAAAGTTTTAAAGTGGGACTCAAGGAGGGAAGAAAAGGGCAAGCATGGAAAATTTGATAACCTATGGCTTGGCCCTTACTCTGTTCATTCAGTTGCTGGTAATAATGCATTTTTCTTACAGGAACTGGATGGAAGAGAATTGTTTGGGGGTCCTGTCAATGGCAGGATGCTTAAGCATTACCTTTCTTAAACCATTTTATGTTCTGAAGATTTTTTTATTCTTTTTTTCCCATTGTGAATATTTCATCCACCATTGCATTCAAAGTTATAAAAAATCAAAAAATACAAAAACAAAGAAAGAAAGAAAAGAGGGCAGAAATGAGAAACAAGAAAGGCATAGCCCCATGCCAAAAAGAGAAATAAATCTGAAAGTGTGCAAGCTCAAATGCCACTCCTAAAAACACACTTCTGGTTAGTCAAACAGTTTAAACTTGACTAATTAGCTTTCAATTTTCTGCTGATAGGGTAGCGAATTTGATTTGCCAAACTGTTTAATCTTGGCTTATCAGTAGATAGATTAGGATAGAATTTAAGGTTCAAACAAACTCAAAATCTGAACCAAAGTTTCCAAGAGAAAGATGACTCAAAGCTGTTTTATTTTCTGAGTCATAAAAGAGAACACCTGGTTCTAATCCGCTCAAAACCTGAATCAGATATCAAGGAAGAGACAACTCAAAACAAAATTAAAAACAGAGATGTAAAGAAAAAGAAGGCCATAATAAGAAACTTTCAGATCTTAAGCCTTCCATGTTGATTTTAATTTTATGCAAATAATAATCTATGTGCAGCTTGTTTTTATGCCATAGATCACAGCAAGTCAAACAGCTTAATCTTGACTTGGCTGTTTTTAAATTTCTGTTGTAGAATTTAGAGAATGAAAGTCTGTTGGACAGTTTAATCCCAACAGACAGTAGATTAGGTAGAGAAATATCTGAGCTCAACTGTTTAATCTGAGTTTAGGGAGAAATAAGGAGTAGAAATAAATTAGATTTCCTGCTTTCAAAAGAATAAAATGTTGTGAATAGAGTTTGCCAATCCAAGTGCACTCTAAGAAGAAAAAATGTTAGATCTGTAGGATTGGGTAGGTAGAAAGCTTGTTGATGAAGGTCCATCGTTTTCATGGCTGCCAAATATGTTTTTAGAGAAGATCATTCAAATCACATGAAGAGAAGCCCAATGGATGCGGCAACTAATCAACCTCCCAGAAGATGCAAGTCTGAATTTCTTGATGCCTTCAAGAAGGCACCATCCCCAAGTGGAGCCACTGTTAGCCACCTATAATATTTTGTTATACCAAAAGGTGGCTAAGACTTTTTGAGCCTCCAAGGAACAAATTTTATCACTAAAAATTTGTTGGCTCTTGAAGACTCCTTGTAGGCCTCATGCCTCTGTCCCAAATCCTCATTGCTATTCCCCTTTCATACTCTAAAAAAATTCTGCTAAAAAAGGAGAAAAACTGCTGAAAAATCACCATTTTTCCCTTTCCTCCCCACTCCAAAATTAACCTTCACTTGCTTCCCTTTTCTTCATAAAATCCCCTTCGTTTTTATGAATTTCCTTCTTCCATTCGTAAAAACCACTTGATAAGGTTTGAAACTTATTTTAAAAACCTTACCGAAACCCCCAAATCCATTTAAATCCTTGAAATTTTTCATAAAAATCAAAGTTTTATTACTATCGACTTAAGCCCCTTTGGGCTAAGTCCTAAACCACTTCCCCCACATGCCCTTTCCCCAGGACCAGGCGCTTAAGTCCCAAGCGCTAATCGCAATCGGAAGTCGGGCGGGCACAAAAATCCTTTGTAATAGTCAAAAAGCCCCGATGCGATTATTTATAACGATAAATCCCGCGATGCGTTCAGCACCGTCGATCTATCACAAAGATCCGACGGCGGAGCGCTAATCACAGCCCTCCACCCAATCGCAATCGCAACATTCCGTGTCTGTCCTCCGATCAATCGTAAGTCCTATCTTCCTGCCTCCGATCACGATTCCCCGATTGCATCTCGTCCGTTCATCCTTCCCGCGATCTGACGGCCAGCGCTCAATCGCTTTTCCCCTCCCGATCGTCAATCGCAAGTCCTTCTTCCGATTCTCCGATCGCATCCCCCACCGTTGATCCCTCCCGCAGATCAACGGTCCTGCGCTAATCGCATCCTCCTATCCGATCGCAATCGCAAGTCCCATCTTCCTGTCCCCGATTGTGATTTGCTCCGTTTTAATCTCGTCCATCCGTTTGCTACATGATCCGACGGTCATCGCTCCTCCACTCCCAATCGCAATCGGAAGTTTCAATGCGTGTCACCCCGGTTCCCCTCCGATTGCGATTAACCGATTACATCTCCACCGTTCACCCTCCCCCGATCTAACGATCAAGATCTAATCGGCCTCCGCCTTTGCTGGGACCCACTCTTTCATTCGTCTCCGTCGCATTTCATGTGTTTTGTTTGTTTTTTTCTCGTTTCATATGTTGTTACGCCACTCGATCTCCACCATTAGATATTTTTATCCGACGGCTACGCTCCTTCCCCACCATCTGAAGCAGTTTAAACCTATTTCCGCAGGATTTCTTAACTATTTTTGTGTTTTGCAGGTGTTTTAATGGTTTTCCATTATAGAATGAAGGAAAGCCGAGGGTTGGGAAAGAATTTTCCTGTGCCTTCGAGCTATCTAAAAGAACCATTCACGGGCTCTGTATCAAATGATTTATTAATGTTTCATGAGCATTGATAACCTAAAGAGCCCTGCGCGGCCCTGCACATCGACAAGACACTGTTTCATTCGAGAGAACAGTTAAAGAGTATCAGTTTTTGAAGACAAAGCACAGCAGATGAAGATCGAAGACAGTTTACGGGGATTACGGCTAAGACAGTTATCAAAAGCCTAATCCCCAATCTAAAACACAGTTTAAAAGAAAACCTAAAGTGTTTTATCAGATAGAAAGCCTCCACCGCCACATCTGAGGCAAATTGATTCCTCAGCTACCACCGAGCCACCTGTTGCCTCAAAGCATTCAAACAGAGGCCGAAGTTATTGAAGAAAATCTGATATTCGCCTCCAGCGCAGCCAAGGAGTTACTCCACACAACGTACAGAGCCTCAAAGTCAAATAAAGTTCCCATTGAGCTTTGATATTTATTGTAAAAAATTTAATACAGTGATCCACCTGTAAATTTCTCCCTCAAGCCCCTCAAAAGGCCGAGAAGTCTTGAACCTGTATTAATTATCCTGAGAGATATTTTCTCAGATCACCTCCTCATTCTTCTATAAATACCTCAGAAGAAGATGAGAAATTGTTGGTTGCAGAACTTTGAAATACACTTGAGCTGGAGACTTATATTTGTACATAGTGTTCACTGGCCCTTGAAGCTCTGTTTGTGATAGAGTCGTTAGGCTGAATATTGAAGATGATTGCTGAACTGAAACATTGGACGTAAAGATTGTAACTGGTTTGACATCAATATAAAAGCTGTTTCTTGGGATCCTGGTCTATATCGCCGGTGAAGTGCTTCTTTCTTTGTTAAATTGTTTTCCTTCTATGTACGCCATATTGTTCATATTCCTCTGTAAAGAACATTTTAAACAGGGTTAGGATTTTCTGTATAGCAGTAACCTTCTCTGGCTGAGAAATCTTTATCTTAATGTTTTCTTCAGATTTGTTTATTTAAGAATGATTCAATACAGTTTAAACAGTTAGGAATGTTGGCGTTCCCTCGTCCTTCTATTTGCTCAAACATTGTTCTCGAATGTTATTTCCATTATTTGCTATTAGAGTTAGACTAGAGAAGATATGGTTTGCCCTGATTCCTAGATCTTTTTCTCCAAAGGCAGATTCTGAAAGTTTCCCTTGGTGTTGACTGAAAGCAGACTAGGTTTAAAAGTACTTTATCTGATCTTAAGTTACACCTTGTTTCTCTTATATGTTTTCATACTTTCTGAAGGTAATTATGTGGATTACTGGATTGTTTGTCAATTAAGCTGCTTTAATAAGAACTTGCCCAAGAAGTCTATGGTTAGCCCTGTCTTTGGTTGGTTTTAAACAGTTACTTAAGAGGCTTTTCTTGTTTGGACTAACTATAAATCCTCTGAGAAATTATTATCAGTTTCCATCCCTCCAACACTTTATTGTTCCATTCCATCATTTAAAACTCAACAATCTTGTGGTATAGATGACTTTCCCCTTGGATCACTCTTGATGTTGTTGCTCAATTAAAGCCCAGATATGACTCCATAGCCTAATGGACTAAAAACCAGCGTTATATCTATCTATCTGCCAAAATTGTTCTATTTTCTTGCAACTTCTCACTTTTGAAACTTTTTGCACTTAGGACTTTCCCCTCAAGTAACATTTCATGCTCAACCATCCAAAACAAAACAAAACCCTTAGCCTTCATAACTAGCCTAATATCATTACCTTAACTTTTCAAAGACAATATCCATCTTTGTACATATTGGAGAGATCCCTCTCCGGATTCAGGAGGGCTAGATCCTAGAATCCCAAAGTTGGTTGAAATGATGTTAACTCTGTGATTGGACTCTCCCAATATTGCTAATAAATTACAGAGACCTAACAGAACCCATCTTGCTTGTGGTTCGACCTCCTCATACAAATGATCAGACTCATTAATGACTCGACTACTACTTGACGCAAACATATCTCTGAGAGGATTTTGTTCTGCTCTATCTTTCTT